>OY293303.1:79873718-80473718 GCA_958502075.1 Orchestes rusci
AGTAAATAAAAAACCTCACTATTTCCTTGTTTATTGTGATAATTTGGATAGAAGAATTTTATCCAAATTAAGTACCTGCCTAGTAGAGTCTATAGATGATGTTCTAATAATTTTAATTTGATTTAATTTTTTTGAAAAATCTACTTCAGTCTTAGATTGTCTCTTGAGGTGTTCAGACGTGTTCTGCTATTCTTCTTAGTGACAATTTTAGATTATCGTTATTTTGAAAAATCATATTGTTGGTGAGCTATATAAAACAGTCTTAGATTGTCTCTTGAAGTGTTCAGACATGTTTTGCTATTCTTCTTAGAGACAATTTTAGAGTATCGTTTTTTTAAAAAATCATATTGAGGGTGAGTTACTTTCATCAGTCTTAGATTGTCTCTTGAAGTGTTCAGACGTGTTTTGCTATTCTTCTTAGAGACAATTTTAGAGTATCGTTATTTTAAAAAATCATATTGAGGGTGAGTTACTTTGATCAGTCTTAGATTGTCTCTTGAAGTGTTCGGACGTGTTTTGCTAATTTTTTTTCTTAATCGTATCAGTTTTTGTGAATTATGTCTGCAATCGCGAATGCAATTAAGCATATCGCTGCACTACTTGGAATATTTCGGGTCAAGTCTTCCGAAGAACTTCTTCGAGAAGGCTTAATTGAATGTGTTCGAGTAGTTAGAAAGATCAACAAAGCTTTGAAAACTGCTCAATCAATAGGCGAAAAACAACATCTACTAGCAGCAATGGTTAATGTCAAAAGTTTAAGACAACAGTCCAAAATACTTAAAAAAAAAGGGTCTGGAATCAAGAATAAAGAACGAGTTTGCTACCGTGTAAAATGGGAAGATCTGAGTACCGCTTTTGAATCTAGAGTTCGAACAGGTGTCTTGATTAATCTTTTCCATAAAGACATCATTGGATATTTATTGGATTGTAAGGTTATATTCAAAAGAAGAGTTCAAAATATTTTTAAAAATAATCATGCTGTCAAAGTTAACACTATATTTTGTGGTGAATTCAAAGTGATTAAAGCGAATATAACCTTGCATGAAAATAAATATTTGAATACCCAAAATGCCCCTTTATATCAGAATTCTGATCTAGATACATGGTTTGATGAAAATATCAAAATTCCCCTGCTTAGTGAATTAGAGGAGTTTCAGGAAAAAGATAGTGGTTGGGCCTTATCTAAAATACTAAATTTAACCATTAATATAAATAAGTTTAATCCAATCAAAGCCGGTTCATATATTGATCTACCCCAGCAACTAAAAAATAAAAAAGCTTGTGTCAATGTTCAAAATTCAGATGGTTTATGTTTTGCCTGGGCAGTGGTTTCTGCATTGTTTCCTGTTGATCGCGACTTGGCAAAAAGGACATCTTCTTATCCTCATCCTCAGACAGTTTTAAATTTGAGTGGAATTCAGTTTCCTATGTCGTTATCCCAAGTTCCTCGATTTGAAAAGCAAAATGATATTTCTATAAACGTCTATAGATTGGAGAAATCGGGAAAGTCTTTCAAGATTGTACCTGCCTACATCACCAAAAATAAAGTTGAGTACCATATTAATCTTCTAATGGTACAAGACAATTATCAAAGTGGTGAAGAGGAGGTGATTCTTCCAATCAAAACTCACTTTGTTTGGATAAAAAATTTATCTCGTCTTGTTTCATCACAGCTGAGTAAAAATTATGGTGCTAAGTATATTTGTGATCGCTGTCTTCATTACTTTTATGAGGTTGGAAAACTGGAAAATCATGTAAAAGATTGCGCAAATCTGAATAATGGTCCTCTTCCCAAGCTTCCTGAGAAAAATCGAAGGTTTGTTGAGTTTACTAACTTTTCTTTTAAAACAAAAGCACCTTTTGTTATATATGCTGATTCTGAGTGCCTTTTGACTCCTGTTGAAGATGATGGAACGAAAAATACTCAAAAATATCAATCTCATGTTCCATTTAGCATTGGATATTATGTTAAATGTTCTTATGATGATTCATTATCGTTTTATAAGTCTTATACAGGGGTCGATTGTATTCAATGGTTTGTTAAGGAACTTTTTGACTTTTCTGAAAATGTGATGACAGTCTTCCAATGTCCTCTTCCAATGGAGAAGCTTACATCTGGACAAGTTAAACAATTTTTCAAGGCGAGTTGTTGTCATGTATGTGAAAAGGTTTTCCAAGCAGAAGATAAAAGGGTTCGTGATCATTGTCACTTAACTGGTATATATAGAGGACCTGCCCATGAAAAATGTAATTTGAATTTCCAAGATAGCTACATTATTCCTGTTTTATTTCACTGTCTTAGTTCATATGATGGATTTTTGCTTATCAAAGCTTTAGCTGAAGTGGATGGGCCAACCGATGTTCTTCCTGTAAACAAAGAGAAATACATCTCCTTTACGAAGCATATCCCAGACAGTCGTATTCAGTTCAGATTTTTGGATAGTTTTCGTTTTATGGCTTCCAGTTTAGATAAACTCGCATCTTATCTCCCAGATTTTCCCATTTTAGAGTCAGAATTCAAGAATCTGAGTGATGAGCATTTCAAATTGCTCACTCGTAAAGGTATATTTCCATATGACTTCATGGATGATTGGTCTAAAATCAATGAGTTTGAATTGCCCGCCAAGTCAGAATTTTATAACAGATTGGAAGATAAATGTATTTCAGATCGTGAGTACGCACATGCGCAAAAAGTTTGGAATACATTCTCATGTCGAACAATGCGTGATTATTCTGAACTTTACATGAAAACTGATATTTTGTTATTGGCTGACGTGTTTGAGCAATTTAGATCAGCAGCTCATATCACTTATGGATTAGACCCTGCTCATTCGTTCACTCTCCCTGGTTATTCTTGGCAATGTATGCTGTATCATCTCTTTAAATCTGATCATCCTAGGCTTGAACTTTTGACTGATTTAGATATGGTCATGTTCATTGAAAGGGGTATACGAGGAGGTCTAAGTCAGTGTTCTAAAAGGCATGCTGAATGCAATAATAAGTATATTCCTTCATACGATCCTTCTAGAGAAGAAACATATCTCATGTATTTTGATATCAACAATCAATATGGGTGGGCGATGTCTCAACACCTGCCCTTTAATGGATTCAAGTGGATGAGTGATGCTGAACTATCTTCTTTCAATGTTTTAGATGTTGATGATACCTCTAACAAAGGCTTTATTTTAGAGGTAGACTTGGAAATCCCTCATGAGTTACACGATCTATTTTCTGATTTGCCCCCTTGTCCCGAACATAAGACACCTCCTGGTTCTAAGAACATCAAGCTAATGGCAACACTCTTCAATAAAGAAAAATATGTTATCCATTACAGAAACTTAAAGCAGGTATTGGGTTTGGGTGTTAAACTATCAAAAATCCACAGAGCAATTTCATTTAATCAGTCTCCGTGGTTAAAATCCTATATTGATTTGAATACTCGTCTCAGACAAGCTTCCAAAAATGACTTTGAGAAAAATCTATTCAAACTCATGAACAACGCTGTTTTTGGAAAAACTATGGAAAATGTTCGAAAACATTCTTCGGTCAAGCTTGTTACTAAATGGGAAGGTCGATATGGAGCTGAGGCTTTAATTTCAAAACCTGACTTTAAAAGTAGTACAATAATCAATGAGAATCTTGTAATAATTGAGTTGGCAAAATCAGAAATATTTTTCAATAAGCCAATATATGCTGGAATGTGTATTTTAGATTTGGCTAAGACTACTATTTACAAATTTCATTATGATTACATGAAAAATCGTTTTGAAAAATGTACTGTGCTTTACACTGATACTGACTCTTTAATTTATGAAATAGCAGATTCCAATGTCTATGACGTCATCAGACAAGATTGTGAACAACATTTTGACACCTCTGATTATCCTAGGGATAATATTTATAATATCCCCTTAGTGAATAAAAAGGTTTTGGGTATGATGAAAGATGAAAACAATGGGCAGATTATGACGGACTTTATCGGACTCCGATCAAAAATGTACGCAGTAAAACTATTTTACACTGGTGAGGAATTAGAAAAGAACAAAACTAACATGGAACAAGGGGAGGTGCATACAACAAAAAAAATAAAAGGGGTTAAGAAAAGTGTTATTGAAAATAAAATCAGTTTTGAAGATTATAGAGAGTGTTTAGAGTCAAATATTGAGAAAGCAGTTGATCAAAATTTAATTCGTGCAAGCAAACATGATTTATATACTATTAAACAAACAAAAATAGCCTTAAGTCCGTATGATGATAAGAGACATCTGTTGAAAGATTCTGTCCTAACTCTCCCTCATGGACATTATTCTATAATGGATTAATATATTGTGTATAATAATTATTTTATTATATAAGTTTTTGTATTTCTCATTAGGTATAATAAAATTAGTTTTCTCTGTTTATATTGTGTAATGTAAGTAGATAGTTAGTAGAAAATGCATGTATTTGTCTTATTTTTAGTTCCTTTTTATGCCCCAATCCCCTATACCCATGGTAAATAGTGTGATTTACCTCCTTGTGGATTTATGTGTGTATAATGCATTTGTGTCTTTTGATGCATAAATAAATATATATTATTCAAAATTTGAATTTTTATTTGATTGGATGTGCATCTTATAAGGTAAGTATGCGTCTATTTGTTTTATAGATCAAATCTGTTCAGATTTTGAAATAAATGATACAATTTTCATAAATAATTTCATTCCATTTCTTTTTTAATTTGATATTCACATTTTTCAACTCTTTTTCATATTCATACCAATACAAGTTAAAATATAAAGCTTTTTTATAGAAACATAGACATTTTTATGAAATCAATCCATTTCAATGGTTCATCAACTCTAAATTCTCTATATTATCTTTCTTATTAAATATCCTATACCTCTAATTTAAAATTCTGAATCCTATGCCCCACTATTCAAAGTCCATCAAACAACCGTTCAGAACCTTTCTTCACACGCCTCATCAAAAAAAGCGAACAACAAAAAATAATCGTATCGGTAGTACTACACCTATATATCAATGAAATTGATAATCTAAATATTATCATGAATCCCGCATGCATCTCCAAAATCCCGTACATATAACAAAATATCACCGCTGAGCGTCAGAAAGCAAAAACAACACCCCAACCCATTAACATCTATCAAGACATCGACTAATGGGCTCTTTCGAATTCCTTCTTGAAAATCAGGTAGCCACCTCGCTATCAAGTCCTAAGTATTAGCATGATCTCGTGCACCTAAGCAATTAATAATCTAAATATATTTATGAAGCCGTATTACAAATAAAATCTCTAGGTATGCTAAACAAAATATCAAAACACAACTGAAATGATTTCAGTACTCAAAAAATAAATCAATCAACACTCAAGAACACCGGCCAAAATTCCTCCCTATCCGACAGAAGTATCTCGAAAAGTATTATATTTCATCAATAGCCCGCATAGCTCAACAATTAAAGGCACCGGACATACTGATATCCACATCCACACTCCCACATATCACGAGTCGAACTTTCCCGATAATCTCCGATGTGACCCGACTTGGTCGATTTTTGGACAAAATCCGACCTGCGATTTTCTTATGGGGATTTACATGTAAAAATGGTCGAAATTGCCGCAGAACTCTCATTGCTTATCTACTGTTATTGAATTGTCTCTGGCTGCGTAACATAAACTTTAGATTTTAAATATCCCCACAAAAAAAAATCGAGAGGACTGAGGTCTGGGGACCGTGCAGGCGAATTTAATGGACCACGTCTGCCTATCCAACGCCCTGGAAAGGCGTGATCTAACCACTCTCTCACTTGCCTAAAAAAATGAGGAGGCGCACCATCTTGTTGGAAAATCACTGGTTGTCTAAACTCATAAGGATTTTGATTGATTATCTGCTGAATTTCTGGATTGATCGAATTTCGTAGCAAGTCCAAATACAATAAGCCGGTTAAATTTTGTTCTAAAAATATCGGCCGTACAATATGGTTGCCCAATATTCCCGCCCACACATTAACTTTTTGAGGATATTGGGTATGGCTCTCACGAAACACATGGGGGTTTACATCTGCCCAATACCTAACATTCTTCCGGTTAACATTTCCGTTCAAAACAAAGGTGCATTCGTCAAATGGTTTTCGTGTAGGCAGGATCTCGCAATAAATTTTGAGACATTACTTCACAAAACTCCAACCTTCTATCGGGGTCATCTTCTTGTAGTTGGTGCAACATTATTGATTTATAAGGGTGAAATTTGTGTTTTTTTAAATACTTTTTCACGGTAGTTCTTGAAACATCACACTCAGAAGAAACTGCCATTGTTGTCTTCTGGGGATTATCGACTACAGATGCAATGATGTCGATTTGTTTTTCTTCCGCAATGCATTTTCTTCCACCTCTTTTTTCGCTTAGAACCGATCCCGTCCTTTGAAATTTTGAAACCAGTTCTCTTAGGTATTTCCGGCATATGGGACGATCTGGATATCTTTCGTTGAAGATTTTTTCCGCCACATGTAAGTTACGACCAGCCTCAGCGTAGATAAATATTGCTTCCGTTTTTTCTTCTAAAGGCCTTTGGCGAACCATTTTTAAAAATAAAAGAGAATATTCGGAGACGTCGCTGCCAAAAAAAAATTTTTAAACGTTGTCAATTTGACACCCGATAATAAATCTAATATGCAGCTAGGTGTTCTGTATCAATCTGTGCTACCATAGTTTCTTAAACAAAATTAAAGATAGTATCTACTTAGACACAAATAATTTATTTTCGACATGGCGCCATTTCCTTATGAAAAATAATAAGGACTTCAAACTTTGGGGGTGAAAAGAGAATGGAAGGACCTTTCAAATAAAGTATCACATGACCCCCTTTTCCATTTAATTTTTTGTTTCAAAATGGTGCCCAGCTGTCAGTTTGACAGATGAAAATTTTTTTTGGAGGTCAAAACTTAGTAAAGCCTACCTTGAAACACACTTCCAAATTTGAGCCAAAAATATTAATGCGTTCAAAAGTTAGAGGGGGGAGGGACTATTTACGTCCTCACTGTTAAATTCTAATGAATGTGTAGCAACTTGCTCTGTAAATCTTAGTAATACATGGTAACCTTTATTGAGAAATTGAACATAGCCCGAAAAAGTGAATTATAAAGTTGAACAATCCACACCATAATACACTTCAAGGTAAGTGAAAGTCACATTTTGTGCTATAAACCTTTCAAATAAAGTATCACATGACCCCCTTTTCCATTTAATTTTTTGATTCAAAATGGTGCCCAGCTGTCAGTTTGACAGATGAAAATTTTTTTTGGAGGTCAAAACTTAGTAAAGCCTACCTTGAAACACACTTCCAAATTTGAGCCAAAAATATTAATGCGTTCAAAAGTTAGAGGGGGGAGGGACTATTTACGTCCTCACTGTTAAATTCTAATGAATGTGTAGCAACTTGCTCTGTAAATCTTAGTAATACATGGTAACCTTTATTGAGAAATTGAACATAGCCCGAAAAAGTGAATTATAAAGTTGAACAATCCACACCATAATACACTTCAAGGTAAGTGAAAGTGACATTTTGTGCTATAAACCTTTCAAATAAAGTATCACATGACCCCCTTTTCCATTTAATTTTTTGATTCAAAATGGTGCCCAGCTGTCAGTTTGACAGATGAAAATTTTTTTTGGAGGTCAAAACTTAGTAAAGCCTACCCTGAAACACACTTCCAAATTTGAGCCAAAAATATTAATGCGTTCAAAAGGGTGCCCAGCTGTCAGTTTGACAGATGAAAATTTTTTTGGAGGTCAAAACTTAGTAAAGCCTACCCTGAAACACACTTCCAAATTTGAGCCAAAAATATTAATGCGTTCAAAAGTTAGAGGGGGGGGGGACTATTTACGTCCTCACTGTTAAATTCTAATGAATGTGTAGCAACTTGCTCTGTAAATCTTAGTAATACATGGTAACCTTTATTGAGAAATTGAACATAGCCCGAAAAAGTGAATTATAAAGTTGAACAATCCACACCATAATACACTTCAAGGTAAGTGAAAGTGACATTTTGTGCCATAAACACAAAAAAGCCAATTTTACTGCGACATCACACAAAAACGAACAATATTTTTTGAATTTGAATTGATTGTTCTTTTTTTAGGTTCCACTGACGACGGAAACAGATTTGCTTCCGAAACGTTTGATATTGATAGGTTCTATTGTTTACTGACTTTTTTTTCAGGTGATATGGAAGATCCGGTATACAGTGCGAGTCTCTAACTTGGAATAAATTCAGTAAACAAAAGACCGTTTTTTTTTCGGAAATATGCTCGGACACGTCGATTAGTATTTTAAATTGCGCTCTTTTTCATGTAGAAAAATTTTATACAGTGTGTCCCAAATTTGAGATATGACGTCATCGACTATTTTTTTAAATGGTAGCCCTAATTTTTTTATGACTATTCTTAAAGAGTATATCGAGTTACACATGCGTACCAAATTTCAAGTTTTTATTCCTTGTCATTTAAAAGATATTTAACAAAAACATTAACTAATTCGAAAAATGAAGAAATCTGATTCAAGTCAATAAAATTTTTATGCAGTTTAAAAATGGCACGTCAAAAGGTATTCGTTTTTTGTCAAATCGGTTTGACGTCTTATCACAATGTTATAAAAACAAGAAAACAAGTTAATAAAAACAAGTAAGAAGAGCTGCATCGTATTCGAGTTGTTGAGCGAGAACCCTATTAGTTTGTGGTTTTGTGAGAAACACCGTTTTTTGAAAAATCCACGAACATGCCGTACTCAACTGAAACCCACAAAATTGAAATTTTAATGACGATTGGCTACGGAGATAGGACAAGAACACAAAATGAAGTTATTCATTCATTCAGAGAGAAGTATCCCGATTTACCACCCATATCACAAAGTACTGTAAGCAAGATTGAAAAACAGTTTCGGGAAAACGGACATTTAAGAAAAACAAATAATCATCGTCAAAGTGCGCTCAATGAAGAGGTCAAAATTAATGTACTTCTCTCTGTTCAAGAAAATCCTCATGTCCCCACTAGGCAGATAGCTAGGGAACTCGAAATTAGCCAGTCTTCAGTTATAAGAACTCTTAAAGCGCAAAAATTTCATCCCTATAAATTGACAATTCTCCAGGAACTCACCGAAGATGATCCGGATAGAAGACTCCAGTTTTGCGAACAAATGATGGACCTACTAGACAGAAATATTCAAAACATAGAAAACGTCCTGTTTTCTGACGAATCAACGTTTATGTTAAATGGGGAGGTAAATCGACAAAATTATCGTTATTGGGCAGACAACAACCCACACTGGATGAGGGAAGGCCATACTCAACGTCCACAAAAAGTCAATGTTTGGGCAGGGATCATTGGTGATCGAGTAATAGGACCAATTTTCTTCCAAGAAAATCTCAATGGAGCAAGATATTTAGAATTCTTGCAGGAAGAACTACTTCCGAATTTGGCTACTCTATTCCCTGATCCGGTTGAAGCTGATGTCCCGAATAGAAACATCTGGTTTCAACAAGACGGGCGCCTCCTCATTTTGCTCGACCTGTCCGTGAGTATCTGGATGATGCGTTTCCAGGCAGATGGATTGGTAGAAGAGGACCCTTTGAATGGCCACCCAGGTCTCCGGATTCAACACCTCTGGACTATTTCTTATGGGTACTTGAAAAACAAAGTTTTTAGGACCAAACCGGAAAATATTGAGGAGTTGAAAGAAAGAATAAGACAGGAGTGTAGGCTAATTTCCGCTGAAGTTATTAGAAATGTTCAAAACGAGTTTCAATTCCATTTAGGGTATTGTCAGTTAGTACATGGACAACATTTTGAGCATTCATTGAAGAAAAATTATTGAGTTGAATCAGATTTCTTCATTTTTCGAATTAGTTAATGTTTTTGTTAAATATCTTTTAAATGACAAGGAATAAAAACATGAAATTTGGTACGCATGTGTAACTCGATATACTCTTTAAGAAAAGTCATAAAAAAATTAGGGCTACCATTTAAAAAAATAGTCGATGACGTCATATCTCAAATTTGGGACACACTGTATAAAATTTTTCTACATGAAAAAGAGCGCAATTTAAAATACTAATCGACGTGTCCGAACATATTTCCGAAAAAAAAAACGGTCTTTTGTGTACTGAATTTATTCCAAGTTAGAGACTCGCACTGTATAAACACACAGTTTGATTGTTTTTTGATAGGGTGTGGCGAAATACCAAAAAAAATCTGTTAAAAAAAGTGCATAGATACTGTTATATATTTCTAAAAAGGTATAAGAGAGACAAAGTTTATAGCCTATAAATATACAGGATGTTCCATTTAAAAAAATAAAGTAAGGTCCGATAAGTTTTTGACCTGACGTTATATACTAATTCCAAAGGCAGAATTGAGTCCTGCAGGAAAGTTATCTGATAGTTTAGATACGAGGGCTACCTCAAAATGCAACATTTTTAATTCAGTTCTGTATCTTGAGAACTGAAAGGGCTATACAAATTTTGGTAATGGCATCTTTGGTTTTACGACTTTCTATCTATAAAAATAACGGAGGTATCCCGCAAAAGTACCCAAATATGGGACACCCTGTACTACAAATTATTACCCAGTTTATAAAACTATAGGTGGCCATGCATGAAGCCATGACAACATCAGAAATCAAACAAAAGATTGACAAACTTATCAAAAAGCCGATGTCAATAACAGTCATTATTCTATTCTTCTTCATTATTAAACTTTGTTTTCGCGGGTGATTTCCGAAAAAACTATTCATCAGAAAGGTATTATCTATGGTGTTTAAGAAAGCCAATGATGTTATCTTCAAGATGAAAATATGATATACAGGGTGTTCTATTTGAAAAAAAATTGTCCAGGTCGTGTCTGCAACTTGAGCACCCTGTATAATAACAAATAATTTTAATTAAAGTTTATGTGATCAGTTATGTTTCATGGGTCAATTGGTTTTTCGATACTTTTTTCGATTTAGCTTAAAAAATGACCCAACTATGAGAACTTTTTCAACTTTGATTCCCTCCCATTCCTTTATTATAAGTTTTAGATCCAACAAATCATATATCAAAATGATTGTACGAGATAGGAGAAATGATTAGAATTCTTACATACAGGCTGTTCCATTTAAAAAAATACAATAACAGTTCGCCACAAACTTTTTGGGCCACCCTGTACTATGACTTTATTTTTAAAACAAAGCCTTTTTGACCAACCATAATATACAAAAAAATATATCCAAATTCATCACCATATTTCCACAATTATTGCACCACCTTGTATAAGTTAACAAATTACACCTCAATGTCACCCTTTCCTAATTCCTTGAAAAAAATGTTTCACCATTTTCACCGTATTCTCGGCGGCACCATTACAATGAGGCAAGCAAGGGAAGGACGTGATATATTTGACACCATTCTTCTCCAGAAAATATTCGAACACACCTGATACAAATGTTGGATCATTATCTGACATTGATTGTTGAGGCAAACCATAACTCATTATGGTTAACCCAAACTAACCCAAACTAACCCAAACAGTCTTATCAAAACCTTGATTGTTTGATCTGCCGTTATCCTGGGCAAGGGAATGACCTCGATCCACTTTGAATACACATCCAAAATTATTAAAAAAATTGTTTAATTTTTTATTTTGAGAAAACTCGATGACCCCATAGTAAAACATTTTAATCAATACTCAACTTATGCCTGTCGGAAAATGGTTTGATCAAGTTATCTATGTTTGTAGGTCATTTTCTGGTTGCATAACCAAACACCCAGATTGTTGTCTACAATCTGTCAGTTTTGGTATGTTGAGCAATTTTTTCTACATCCGCGGGAATTCACAGTCTTTCATCATAAAATGAACCCCCAACTTCATGCTCCATGACCTCTTCCTTATTTCGTGATTCAACTGGCAGGCGACTCAGAAAAACAGCAATATTCTGACTGGAATTTATGTGCTTTATTCGAAACTGAAACCAAAAAATTCCTCGTTGTAAACGGTTAGAACTTAGCACAGAAAAACCTTTCTTCCGAGCTTTCTTTGGTCCAAAAATTGACATCAACCCTTTACTATCCATGATCAAGTTGAATTTTCTCACGTACAAATATTGATAAAACCTCTTCACCCCCCACACTATTGCCTTAGCTTCCTTATCCAACATGGGGTATTCCATGTTTAGCTTTGGATGCTCGAGGTGTAACAAATGGGTTTCTCAATTCCATTATCAAAAATGTAAGATACTGCGGTACCCAACTCGTAGTCAGAACTATCAACCGTCAAAGTGATGGGCAATTTCGGATCAAAATGTACCAACACTTGATCAGACATTAGAACCTTCTTGATATTATCAAAAGCTGCTTGGCATTTGTTGGTCCAAATCAAGGTTGTATTCTTGCGCAAAAGGCCATACAACGGACTGAATATATCTGAAATGTTTTCCACAATTCTGTTGTGATAATTAATCGTACCCAACAACGATTTCAACTGTGTAACATTGTGTGGAATTGTCAACTCCTGCATCGCTTTAGATTTTTTTTACGATTTATGACGACCATCCTTATCTATCACAAATTCAAGATATCATTCAATTTGTACAGTTGCTCTCTCGAAGCGTTGGACGAGCGTCCGCCAATCGTCTTAAAACTTGTCTGGGATTATCAATAATAACATGTTGTTGCTAATACTACCACAAGTGACCAAAATATTACCTAAAAATCTAAAGACATCCTGATTTATGATCAAGACCAATTGGAAGACTTTGGTGCAAGAAGGGGATAAGTGCATAAACTGCAAAAATGAGTTAGCTGCTTATGTAGGTTTAAAAAGTTGCTCTTTTTGATTGATGCAAGTATGGGATACGTACGGGTAATAAATATTGAATTATTAATGCAAACAACATATCCCCTGATATGGTATTGTGCAATAACGGGATAAGATATCTGTAACTTATCCCGTTCTTTCACCAAAGTTTGTATCATTTCTTATTAGTCCCCTTCTTGCACCAGAGTCTCCAATTGCTGACAAGCCTGACTTAAATCCAATTTCATGAACTTTATCTCTGATGGGGAACTTGCATCACATTTTTTTATTGCTGAATTCGAAAGTCCATGAAATATAAAGAGACCCATATTTTTTATTTTTTTTCATAGTCGAAAATTGACGGAGATATACCGCTTTGAAGTGTGTAAAAATTGCTATGTTATGACGTCCAAGCATTGTAATACCATACTCAGTATATCCATATACACTGTGGGCCAAATTAAATTAGAACCTAGTTTGATCAATACAATGAGGGTTTCAGAGAATCTAATTGTGTAAATATTGAGAATGAAATTGTGACTTGGTTGAAAAATGAGCTTTCATCAGTATTCGAAACAGCTTGGTTCTTTTGAAGCATTTCAATGGAGAACTTGCATGAAAGATTAAATCATTTTTTTTAATTGCAAACTGAAGAAAATCGCAAGAGAATCGATACGTATTCTTTTATTTCGTTTAAAAATGATTTTGCCATTAGTTATTCAAGTTTAAAGTTCTGTATACACTGTGGGCCAAATTAAATTAGAACCTAGTTTGATCCTTGATAACTTTTTTGTTTGTTTATGGATTTAGATGAATTTTGGATATGATATTGGTCAATATGTTCTTGATGTTCCTCCAAAATTGAGTTTTCGAATTTGGGACAGGACCGGACTTACGACGTTTTTATAAAATTGGTGCATTTAAGCTCGTTGCAAAAACGAACTGCGCTACGTACAGAGCAACTGATATATTTTTTGAGAAGGACATTAGTAGGAAAAGGTATCCTGATAATATCAATATTTTAGAACCATAACCTAAGAAACTATGATTTTTTCTATATGATGGTGCTTGTCGGCATAAAAACTATTTCACTTCATTTTGATCAAAGTTTCTTAAAATTTCATAGCAACGTGGATTGCTCATTTTTCAACCAAGTCACAATTTAATTTTAAATATTTACACAATTCGATTTTCTGAAACCCTCATTGTATAATTACGAATGAAATTTCATCCTAACAACGCTAAATCCTTATTGTTCCAGCAGAGGCAGAGAAATAAATATGTACGTATTTGAAACATACATGCTCATCTGCTTATTATGATTGTGAGTTGTAATTGTTGCAGAAATAAAAAAGACAAACAGTACTTATGATAAGGCACATTGAGATGCAGACGCCGGACCGAAGAAACACTTCAAGATCACTGCTACCTTGAAAAAGAAGAAAATCTCCTCTCTTTAGAAGGAAAAACAAACATATTGTAGTATAACTTCAACTGGTATAGTATTTTTAAAGTTAATCTAAAACAACGAAAAGATTTGAACAATAGACAAACAAAGCATCAAAGCTGTGTCATGTCGCATATAATAATAATATAAGGTACTAGACTAACAGCAGAGAGCGCTTAAAAAAAATCTGATTTTACACTGTTATTTCATCTATATTATTAGGCGGCACGTTACAGATCATCCCGTTACTTTTTCTAAAGTTTGGCTATGAGAAAGAATACAATGAAAATCTTTTAGCCTCCAACCAGGATGTTTCGAGAAATATTCCAGGTTAATTTTTCACAAAAAGTAGTGAGCGTTATCAATATAACACATGTTTAAAGTATTTTCACGTTGAACCCAAACAATCAGACAAAATTTAATAGACATGATTTTCAATGAGATATGTTGGCGCTGAATAGTTGGTTTGGCTTCTTTAGGTTTAGTAATTTAGTTTTGTATCAACTTATTTATTTCATAACCATATCTGACGTTGGCAATAGATTTAATCATTGTCAAGACATGTTCTTGATAGTTTCGTTTATTCTAGAGTTTTTGACTTTTCATGTGATTCATCACAGTTCAACTTGAATAAAAGTATTCCTATATTTCCCACTGGTGAAAACTTTAGAGGGTTAATCTTACACTAATTTTGAGACAAAAAGTTCACATGAATATGAGTCCACAACTACTTGTTTTTTTGTTTTTTTCTCAGAAAACTGAGTTGACTTAAGTGAGTTTCTCGTTATCAATTTCCCCAGTATCCTGAATTTTGTCCAACTGCCATGTTACTTAACAATATAATATAAGCAAAACACCAAATAAAATACTTCTTTTGTTCTCAGAGACCAAGTCGTTGTTGACCCATGTTCATATGAACTTTTTGCCTTAAAATTAGTCAAAGATTCACCCTTCAAAGTTTTTACTAGTGATTAATTTACACTTTGTACTATTATTTTGAGTGATATTTTTAGCAATAGTCTAAATGGAAATAAAAAGTCCAAATAAACAAAAAGTATTTGATTGTTTATATCGTTTATTCGTAACATGTTTATTCGTATAATACATCAACTTTTCCACAAAACGAGAATTGATTGTAAAAATTGTGTGCACCTATATTAACTCTCTTGATCAATAGATCGCTTTGAAGAAAAGTGTGAGATTATTGATTTTATCGTAAGCTTAAAAATCCAGCAAACCCATCATTCATCTTTGTTGGAGTTCATACAATGTACAGGCGTATCACAGTATATACTTATTCTAATACCAAAATTTTGCATAAAATCGACTCCGCTCACAGCCCGTATACTAAAAAACTGGGCATAGTTTTGATATTAGAAATTTTCACAGAAGTGTACAATTTACACTTTTTATCGATGACTCAGGCCGCCAGCAAAATCAGTCAGTATACCTAAGTATATAAAAAAAATACTCATCTAATTGAATAAAACATACTAAAAACAAAAATACTCTTACACAAATTTCACACAATAATCAATGATTACTATAGAGTTTGGTATTCTCTATCAACGAACAGATTCAACAAATAATATATACATCAAAGCCATATCTGCAACAGGTCTTATCTGGTCGGATCCAAAAAATAAACTAACTCGATACACTTGGACATTATTAAGATTAATAGGTATTTTTCTTAACTTCTCATAGTTTATTTGAATAACTTGGATGCATAGCACCAGATTCTGAAGAAATACTCGTCCTTTCTGAGTAGTTTTCCTTTTTGATAAGATTGTATGTCGGCATCCATGCTATTGTCTCGTAGCCAAGAAGTCGTTGTCTCAGAGCTTCTTGATACTGGTTCTTTTTCGGAAATGACTTCTCTGAAGTCATCCTGGTCCACATCTAGTATATTCATAAAATGATTTGAATGAAATCGTTTTTAGAAGTTAAAATCAAAAAGCATCAACTTTTTTACAAAATACTAGAAGGACTCACCTCCCGAAGGTAAAACTTTGAAGGGATCATCTGATTCTAAGGGTCCGCTCAAGCCGATCTCATTTCTTGCAAATATTCTTATCATATATTCATGATCTTCTTGCAAATCTCTGATAGTGAACTTCTGCAGGCCTTTTGGTGTTCTTCCAATCTCCATCCACATCGTCTTTTTGATGTCCTACGAATGAATCAATGTCATAATGTTGTGCTTATTAAAATGAGATACTTACTTTGATAGCAATGTTATATCCAAGTATTGGAGCACCACCATCAGATTCCGGAATTCCCCATTCAACAACAATTGCGTTAGGACCTATGGTTCGGAATTCTAGGGGAGCAGTGGGTGGGGATGGAACGGCTTTTGTGAAAGAGAAAATACATACTATAGATAACCAAACCTCAACAATGATTCTGGTGAATAACAATAAATGCTACGAATGATTGTTGAAAAGTAATGAACATAATATTACGAATGATGACTATGACTTGGATTAAACAAAATAAATTAACTATTCGTTTTTCAAGTTCTGAGAAATGGTCATATCTCAATAAAAATCGAATGAAAATAGTTGATGAAAAATATCCTTACTTGCAAGTGATCTCATTTGTACAACATCTGTTTGAACAGGAGCGCTAAGACCGATAGCGTTCTCTGCGTAAACTTGGAATTTGTAGTCGCTTTTCTCTTTTAAGTTCTCGAATGTGTATTCTAAGTTGAATGACTCGAGAGTACATGCCTTTTCCCAGCTTGGCATATATTCCAATTTTTTTTCCACGACATAACCAGTGACTTCACTACCTCCATCATTGACGGGGGGACTCCAAGTTATGGTTATACTGCGACTAGTAGCATCCTTGGTACACAGATTTATTGGCGGCGATGGAGGAGCTATCAAAATAAGTGAACAATTAGAACGGTCAAGCTATCATGTCGGTATTGAGCATAAATTAGCATTGCTGATTGAAATATTTTACAAAAAGTAGGACTTCACACATGTTGAGAAGTACTCACACCTGTGAATAGCCTTAGCAGTAGGAAAAATGCCAAGCAAGCAGTACATAGTTTCATCTGTCTTGGCAAAATGGTAGTCAATTCCTAAGGAAAAGCAAAGCAGTGTTCAAACTATTGCAACCATTATTAACTCAGGGAAATGACAGTAAGATGTGGAAATACTCACTTATTCTAGAGCCTGCCACTACTGCCTCCTCGGGACAATAAGGTTCACTCAGTCCTATGGCGTTTCTAGCAGAGATCCGGAAGTTGTATCCATGATTTTTTTTCAGTTCATTTATAGCTATATCAGTTATATCTCCTTTAGTACCACCAATTTTTTTAAATCCTGTCTTTGACTTCACATCTTTCATTTCTACAATGTATTCAAGTATTGGAGAATTTCCATCATCGAGTGGAGCTTTCCACTGTATGGTGAAGGATTGGGCACTCATCCCTGATACTTCTAAAGGTCCTCTTGGGGGGCTCGGTCTTTCGCCAACTTCAAGTTGTGATGATGTCTCCATGTCGTATTTTTCAATTCTACAAGTGAACTCGCACTCATCTTCAAACTGAACATTCGAAATAATCATTTTTCTAAATGTTTTATCTTTAGTGATCGCGTATTTTGCAGAACTTTCAAGAATTTTATCCTTTTTCCACCATGTTGCTTCTGCATCCTCTTTTGAAATTTCTACTACAAAAATTCCGTCAGAGTTAGTTGTAACGACTGTCTGTTTAGGTAATTTCTTAATCCAGTGACATGTTGGTATTGAAACGGTGAGCTTAGCAGAAGATGATTTCTCACCAATTTTACAAGTGTATGTACCTTCATCTTGAGAATCACATTTATATATCTCCAATTTTTGAGTTTTGCCATCAATAGATAGCCGGATGTGGTCTGATAAATGTATTTCCTTGCCATCTTTGAACCATTTTGCTAGAGCGTCACCCTTTGAAAATTCAATTTCGAATACAGCCTTTTCTCCTTTATTTACTCCTTGATCTTTAAGCGGTGAAATAATTTCGGGTGGTGATTCGATAACTGTGACATCTGCCTTACATTCATCATCGAGTAGTTTACAAGAATATTCACCTTCATCGTGAATGGATGTGGACCTTATTAGTAATTTACGAATTCCTTTCTTTTTACTTGCTTCAAATTTGGTATCCGATTCAACAATTGGAATGCCATCTTTGAGCCAAATCACATCTGCTGTATCGGAAGTTATTTCAACTTCTAATAGAGCATTATCTTTCTCTGTAATCTCCAAGTCTTGCAACCTTCTGACAAATTCTAAGGCACGTTGTTTTACTTTAACTTCGCATGTCGTCTTCTGATTTTTCACAGTGCATTTATAAGTACCCATATCACTGGTAGAAATATTTTTGATAATAAGTTTGTGAGCTCTGCCATCTTGAACTACAACTCGGTGGTCCATTCCACTGATTTCAGTGTCGCTGAACCACCATTTTGTACGAACTGAATGGGAAGTCTCACATTCTAGCTCTATGGTCTCACGTTCGAATATTTCATAGGATTCTCTAAGCTTCTTGGTGAATTTGACTGTATCAACTTCTACATTCACCAATGCACCATGTAATGCTCTTCCGGCTGAATTAACTGCAATACATTTGTAATTTCCAGAGTCACATTCGGAGTTGGTTTCTTTTATAGTCAGTTCTATATTTTCACCATCGTGTAATAATCTCACTCTGTCGGATTGTTCGAGTGGTTGATTATTGAGTAACCAACTGACTTCTGGAGTGGGATAGCCGATCACCTTCGCTCTTAATATCAGAGGAGTTTTTTCAGGAATATTTTGTTCTTCAAAACGTTCAACAAACAGTGGCGGTTCCAAAGAATCCGGATATTCTGAAAAATATATGGTTTTCAAGTTATGTGCCGAGAAATAATCAATGTCATTAAAAAGCAAAAATGATGTTTCTATACAAGCAGAATCAAAATAATATTCCTGTAGATCCAGAACCTTTTACATTTATTTTATTACATAATACAATGGTTATTGTCCTTGAGCTTAAATGAAATGGTGAGAATATCTGGGTAAGGACTTGTTAGACAAAACTCTGTATTTAAAATTTGTCAATCTTTGCAATTTCCACATTTGAGAATTTGAAATTGGGAGTTTTGCATAACCTGTCCTATCCGCAATATTCTCACCAATTCATGTATTTAGTTTGAAATAACGAATTGAATATCACAATAATTGGCTCAAGTTTTTTGTGGTTACATACGAAATAAGAAGTGATTGCAGCAAAAGTTTTAATGTTATCATTTATTTTTTCTTGAGCTCAATGCATTAGGCAGACACAGCATACGTTTGGGGTATCCAGAAATGGGAGATACGTATCCGGTCTATCCAAGAAAAAGCAGCTACTGCAGCATTCTATATCTAGAAACAATAATTAGAAAAGCATCTATAAGAGCAAAGCAATCACATTGAAATACATCATGATAATGCGATATTTTTGTGTGCTGACAATAGTTTTGAAATTACCTTTCACAGTTACCACTGCACTTGTTTGGTCCGATCCTATGGAATTTTGGGCTTTCACGGTATATTCAGCTGTATCTTCAATTGTCACATTTTTGCACAAATAGCTAAAAATATCGACGTCCGTACTTGACGATATATCTTGAAGGGGTTCATTATTCTTGAACCATTGTACTGTGGGCTTAGGATTACCAACAATTTTTGTTGTTAGCATCAGGTCTTCACCTTTTCTTGCGGTAATTGTATCTAATGGCTCTATTACTTTCGGGGGTTCTGGATCACTTGTGCGCACGCTCAACATGAACTCTGTAGTGGCTTTTCCCTCACTATTCTGAGCAACAATTTTATAATGACCTGCGTGTTTTCTGCTGGTATTACCTATTCTTATGAATGTAGTATGGTTGAACTCATCTGACACTGTTTCAACTATTATCTTATCTTTACTTATCAATCGTTTACCATTCCTGTACCATTTGATGGATGGCTCAGGAAATGATATCAATGAAGCTTCTATCATTTCACTTGTTTCTTCACAAACAGATTTACTAACAGGAGTTTTAGTGAAGATCGGAGGTATTCCATCTACCATATCTGCTAAAGACATGGACCTACTAAGATTCTTTCTCGAAACCTTGGACCCGGTGGAGCCATGCGTTGAAAGTGGACCCTCTACCGTAAGTTCAACAGTGCAAGACGCAAATCCAGCTGAATTCTTTGCCACGCAAGAAAATAAACCAGCATCTTCTGGAAATACCTCTTTGATGTGAAGAGTGGCTTTATTGTCTTCACTCAAAGTGATCTTAAAATCATCAGACTGTTTGATAATGTGCGTTTGTCGGAACCACGTGATCTGTGGCCGTGTATATCCATCTACTTTACATTCAAAGACGGCCGAATATCCATCTTGAGTGATGACTGGTCTCAGCTTTTCGATAAATCTTGGGGCTCTTTGTGACTTGTCATCCTTTGGATCTAGAAAACATCGATTTCTCGTGACATATATGATTTGTGAACGACTCAATACAATACATAACTAAAATCAGACTTACATTCTATGACTGGTAATTTATCGATTTTCTCGTTCAATTTCCTTTGAACAAACTCTATATACTGAGCTTCGGTCATCAAAATATTAGCAGGAACCCATCCACTGTCTTCTGCCAGATGTTTTTTGACGAACCACCATTCACCTTGGGAATATTAATCGTCAATATTATATCAGCACAAAAACTAGTTGGATTTTAAAATAATCAAATAATGTAGTTTATATAACAAATTTGATAATAGCATACCCTCTGTTTCAATGATATATACTTTTTCTCCCTCCACTAGATCACAAGCTTGCTGAGCCTCTGCTTCATAGAAAGTTACTGAATAATAAACATCGCCCTTATTTACCTCCTCTTCATGGATGATTTTAATACTTTCTACTTCTTTTTCTTTGATGATGCTTAAAGCGACCTCTTCTGTGAATCAATCCATATGAATCAAAGTTACTGTGAACATATCAACAACTTACCTGATAGCGATGTGGAATCTTTTCTTTTTGGTTTGATTTTAACCTCAACTTGAGTGGATTCATACTGTTCTTTTTTGTAGGGTGTTTTTAGACTCAAATTTATTTCTGCCTGATCTTCATGAACTATGGAGTACTTTCGAACAGGCTTCTTTCTCAGTGATACATGGAAACTTTCCGAATCATCTTTGTCTAATGAAACATCTTTATCCTGGATCTCTTCATCAATGATTTCTTCAATAACGGGTCCCTCATTTTCAAATTCTTCGGAAATTTTGACTGATTCTTCGGCAGCCTCTTCTCCAAATGTGGGTGTGCGTTTTGGTTTCTTCAATTTTATCTTCGAAGACAGATTAATCTCTTCTTCTGCGTAGGAATCTAACGAAATTTTGAATTCCTGCTCAATATCCTCTTTAGTTATGGACATTCTCGGTTTAAACGTAACTGAGGGAATGTCTTCCTCTTCCAATTCAGTTTTAGATGATTGCCGACTCACGGGTTCGAGTTTTCTCAAGGTAAGTTCATCTTCATCAGGAGACTCGGTCCTTTCTCCTTTTTTCGGTAATGTCAATTCTGAAGTAACCGGAGATTCTTTTCTTTTTTCAATGACCAAGGTTTCATTGGATTCGACTGATGCTTCTGGTGATTCCTGATATTTTGGTTTGCGTTTCTTTATGTATACATCCGATATTTCTTCATGTCTCTCAGGTGACTTGGGTGGCTCAGTGTCATCCTTGGGTTTTTCTATCTCTTCTGTGATGTATTTCTGAATATAAATTTCATCATCCCCTTTATCAGTTGAGGGTCTGGATTGCTTATCAATTTTATATTGAACATCAATGTTATCATCCATTTTATCCTTTATTTCGAAGGACTCGTCTTCATTGTTTTCAGGTACAGATTTCTTAGTGACTCGTTTTTTGCTTCGCGGTTTCTTGACAGTTAATTCGTTAGCATCCTCATATGTTCTGGAATGGTCTGCTGGGAATATTTTACTGTCACCTTCATCCAATTCAGATGTGGATGGAAGCAACGGTTCATTTTTGCTCTTTTCATCAGGAACATCCTGTTTCTTGTCTGATTCAACTGAGGGTTCGCTAGATATTTTTTTTTCCGGCTCAAATTTCTTGACCAAGAGTTCATCGTCAGCTTCGTCAGACGTTTCCGCTTTCTTAGTCCTCCTGGATATCAATGCAGCTTTTACTTCAGGCGTAGCATTGGGAGGCAGCGAAAATTTATTTTTGTCATCTTCATCAGCATCAGGCACTTGTTCTGGTTTCTCTTCTGGTTCAAACTTCTTGACTATGAGTTCATGGGCAGCTTCTTCAGATCTTATTACTCTGGTGGAAATCTTGGAAATAAATTCAGCTTCTACGCCAGAAGTTTTTGTAGGGGGCAGCGAAAATACATTTTCGCCTTCTTGTTCGGGAACATCAGTTTTTCTGGATGGCTGCACGATTGAGTCAATGTGCTGTTCAAAGTCAGCTTGTAGCTCATCTAGAGGTTCTGATTCAACGGCATATTTCATAGAGTCCTCCTCTTGTGGCTCAACTTTCTTGATTGTGAGTTCATCGGCTGTTTCTTCGAGCGTCTTCTCAGGCTTCTTGGATGTTATTTCAGTTTCGGCGTCGGAAGTTATTGTGGATGGTGATGAAAATGTTTGTTCATTTTCCTCGTCACCAACAACCTGTTTTACCTTTCGTGTTGGTTGAACCAAAACCTCGACGGGAGCTTCATCTTCTGAAGTAAATTTCTTGATGATGACTTCATCGGCAAATTCTTCCGATGTCGTCTGTTTCTTGGGTTTTTTGAGATTCAATTCAGTCTCTAGATTTTCAGGTGAATATCTTATCTCATCCTCCTTATCAGAAATTACTGGTTCTGAATCTACCAAAGGCATTTCAACATCTATTTTTATTTGATGTGATTTGGCAGCCTCTTCCTCATCCTTGATTGGAACCTGTGGGACTGCAGCTTCAGGCGACATCGCTTTGTCTTCAGTTGAAGGTTTCTTGACAATATGTTCATTATCGACATCATCAGATATGTTTGGCTTCTTGGGCTTTTTTACTTTGACATCAGTTTGCTTTACTGGTTTTGTCTCCATCGGATTCAATGGTACAAGCATTTCTTCTTCCAGATTGTCCTTCGCTTTCTCTGGTTTCTTAGGAGAACTTGACTCATGTTTTTCATCTTCGATTTCAGTTATATCCACTCCACTGATGATTGGTTTTGGGATGTCTTCATTTTCTTCTTTTGGTTCTGCAACTATAGGCTCAGTTGAAACTGAGGTTACATCTGGAGATTCTTGCAACAAGTCTTGCGGTATCTCTTCGAATGTGACTCCATCTGTTTCAATGATTATGGGAATCTCCACAACTTTTTCTGCCTGATCATCGGCCTTTTTCTTGATTTTGAGCTCAGCATTTTCTTCAACTGGGGGTTTTTTCGTTTTTTTTTTAATCTTTTTCTCTGTCTTTTCAGGTTCTTGATCAAGTTCGATGGTTATCTCGATCCGCGCATCACTCTCGATCTCAGTGGCAGGTTTCGAGTTTTCTATCAATGTTATTGTTTGACTGTCATGCTTTTCGCCTCTCTTTATTTCGAAAAAAACTTCTTTTTCAGGCTCAATTGAGACTATTGGTTTTGGTTTGATGGTGAATGCCTGGCTGCTTTCTTCTTCATCTGATGGTTTGTCAGTGGATTTTGCTTTTGTTTTCCTTTTCATAAGGTCAACATGAATGATGTCATGATCCAGGGTATCTTCTGAGCCTGGTTCTGCTATCGTGGGAACTTCTGGTATTTGTGGCTGATATCCAATAACTTTTTTATCCTCAGCATCCTCCACAGGTTGTTTTATCGGCTTGAGTCTTAAACTATCCGGTTGTTTTTCTGGCCTTTGCTTCCTTGGTGACTTTAAGATTGTACTATCATCTTCTTCTTGGTGAGGATGCTTGGATGGTCCTCTTTCTTGAATTTGCTCATTATCTATATCGTCAGGTGATTTTTCAGTGCTTCTTTTCTTTGTGATAACTTTTGGCTTCTTGATTACTAAATTTTCTTCGCGTTGTGAAGATTCATACTCCTCTTTATCGTGATCTATCGAATCGATCTCAAACGGTTTAAACTCTGGGCCCTTCACCTCATTTTCTTCAACTTCGAAAGTTTTTGTTTCATCTGGTTTAATAAATGTGAGCTTAACAATTTCATCAGGAGTTGCCTCAATATCCGTACAAGGTTTTCTCTTCAGCGCTATCTTCTCATTTTCATTTTCAATAATATCAGGTTTCTTGACCCTATTGACATTGAATGTGTGGAGTGTCCCTGCCTCTTCATCTCCTTTCCTAGGTTGTCTTTGATATTTGAAAGCATCGTCAACTTTCTCCATCTCATTCTTTTTCTGGTTATCGTACTCCAAGTCCAACTTTTCCAGTTCATTTACTGCCTTGTCGATATCCTTGAATTTTTTGACCTTTTTCTTTATTTTTGCCTCAGCCTCTTCAATATTTCTGGAAATAGTCCCATTTCCTTTCACAACTTTTAAACTAGTAATCAAAGGAAGACGTCGAATTTCCGCAATCGGTGGGAAGTCAATCCAGTTTACACGACTTTTCAGTTTGAATTTAGGTATTCTCAACTCGATCGGTTCTTTTGTTGAAATCGTTGATCTAGGTTTTTTAAGCTTCAAAGTTTCCAAACTCACTTTTTCTGGAGTCAGATCCACAACACTTGCTTTTTGGGGCTTAACTTCCACATGTTTGATATGTAATGGTATATTCTTTTGTTTTTTTAAGTTAGCTGGTCTTTTTCCAAATTCATCGTCAACTTGCTCAAGATCTTTCTTTAGATCATTGAACTCCCGATCAAATTTCTCCAAACCTTCCACATCCATATCTTGAGATGGCCTTTTTATTTTATCTGCTTTGGTCTTGGGCGTCTTCTTCACTGTTCGAGAGAGAACACCATTTGATTGAGAAACAACTTGTAACGATTTAAAATGGAATTTTTGATTTTTTTCTGGAACAGAAGGAAATTCGACAATATCTAGTGGACTCATTAGTCTCAATTCTGGTTTTCCCTTCTTCAATTCTCTCATTGCAGATGGGATTACTTTGGCTGTTTCTTCATCTATCTTCTTGGAAGACTTATCTCTCATCAAATCAGGCTCAGGAAGTTCTAATTTGGAAGGTGGTTTATCACTAGTTTCCAATTTTTCTTCAGGTTTGGCTGTGAGTTCATCTGTTTCAGTGGAAACCATTTCAGATGTTTTCGGAATATCGTCAATTTTTTTGGAAATATTATCTTTGGCAGCCTCTTTACATCGTTTTTTCTGGGATACTTTCTCAATTGACGCATTTTCGACTTCATCCAAGCTGATAGTTGGTTCAATGGGTGAGTCTTCCAAATGAGATACTGCATTTGGAAGATCTTCAACGAAGCTTTTGGGTTTTTCATCATTTTGACTGGGAACGTCTGCTAGCACAAAAACTTCTTGTTCTACTTCTGGTAGCATCTCGTCTAGCAACCTATCTCCGTTAAACTCCGTTATATCTGTATCTTGGACCGGCGATTCTTCGATGAGAGAAGAGTCTGATGGTATAATCTTAGTTCTCTCTGATATTTTCCTCTTTTTTTCATTACCTTTGGTAATCTCAACTTCTGGAGAAAGGTCTGTATCTATATCGGGACTTTCAAATGTGACGATGGTGTCATGTTTCATCACAGTATCAACTCCCAATTTCAGCATCTCTTCATCTTGTTGCTTCCTAAATGGTTTAAGCTCAATTCCATCTTGCTCAACATTGGGCAATGGTTTTCTAGGTGCTTTCTTTATGTCAGTTTCTTGCTCTTCATCTTGAGGTTTTTTAGGCTTTCCAATCTCAAGAATTCGATCATCAGATTCAGGAGATCGCTTTGGATGTTCTGTTTTGGAGTATTTCGATTTCTTTTTCTCTTTCTTTTCTTTTTCTGGTTTTGAACTTTCTGGAGAAATACGCTCGATTTCATCAATTGTATTGTCTTTACTTTCAAATGGCTCAAATTCTGGACCTTTGATGGTCTTATCCTCGGTTAGTTTTTGTGGCTCTTGTTGAGCAGGTTTCTCTGTTTTCAATTTTACCGTGTCTTCAGCTTCTGGAATATTTTTGAATTGAGAAGGTTTTCTCAGTGTCACCTCTTCTTGATCATCCTCTGTAGGTTGCCTCTTTCCTTTTCCTATTTTCACTTGTAATGGTAGGGGCTCTTCAATATTCCCAATATCTTTGGAACTTTTACGATATTTGAAAGCATCATCTAGCTTCTCTGGCTCTTTTTGCTTTAATTCGTCAAACTCAAGATCTAGTTTTTCAAGAAGAGGATTTTCAATATCCTCATCATTCAAAATTCTTCGCTTTGTTTTTTTGATTTTTTCAGATTCTTCTAGGTTACGAGAAATGATTCCATTATCTCGTTTGGTAGTTAAGTTTGAAATTTCAGGCAACTTAAAAGTTTCATTTATGGGTGGAAAGTCAATCCAAACGATTCTACTCTTGAGTCGCATTTTTGAAACGACCAACTGAGTCAGCTCTGCAATATCTTTAGTTTTGGGTTTTTTCAGCTTTATATCAGCTAGTTCCACTTTCTCTGGTGTGAAATCAATTATTCTTGGTCTTTGTGCTTTATGCTCAACCAGAACAATTTTGACAGGTATTAATTTTTCTGCTTTAACCTTTTCTCTTTTCTTTTTGAACTCTGCATCGACTTCTTCCAATGGTTTCTTGGAATCTTCGAACTCTTTGTCTACTCTTTCAAGTTCCTTAGATCTAGTTATAAGCATTTTCTTTTTAGGCTTAACTCGCTTGGCCTCGTCTACAGTTCGAGAAAGTACTGCATTATCCCGATACACTTCCTCAAGAATGGTTACGATTCCTTTTTTTTCTTCTTGGCCGATGTGTGGAAATTTCAAACGTTCCAGTTTGCTTTTAAGGCGAATCTTAGGAACAGCTAGTTCTTCTTCGGTGGGCTTTTTACCTAAGTGTTTCACTTTTTTTAGTTTAATTTCAGCAAAATCTGGTTTGACTTCTGTTATTGTTAGCTGTTGTGATTTTTCTATTGGTATAAGTGTCAATAATGATCTCAACGGCTTGGTTTCATATGTATCCAGTTCTTCGTCTGGCTTTTCAACTGCGGTTTTCGGATCTATTCGTTCTTTGGAATCTTCTGTGTCTTGTTCTATTGTTTTATCATCGTCAGGCTCTTTCGAAACTATTTTGGTTAGCTTTTTCTTTTTCTCCTCAGCTTTTTCTATTCTTGGAGATTTCTTTGAAATATCGCCATCGCCACTTTGAATAAAAGCATCTGTTGGCTTCTTAAAAATCTCATCTTCCACATTTTGAATAGAGGCCTCTGTTAGCTCAAAATGTTCTTGTAATACTTCTGGTAGTTTCTTGTCAAGTGGCATTTCTTCATTAGACTCCATCACATCTCTGGCCTGGATCGGCGTTTCTTTGATAAGGGTAGAGTCTGATGGTATATTCTTTGGTTTCCTTGATATTTTCTTTTTTTTCTCCTTACCTTTGGTGATCTCAATCTCTTGTGAGGTTTTTGTATCTATATCAGGACTTTCGAATGTGACGATAGTGTTATGTTTCATGACATTATCAACGCCCAATCTCAGCATTTCCTCATCTTTTTGCTTCTTATATGGTTTAAGCTCGATTCCGTCTTGCTCTACATCAGGCAATGGCTTTCTGGGTGCTTTCTTTATATCAATCTCTTGTTCTTCATCTTGAGGTTTCTTGGGCTTTCCAATCTCAAGAATTCGATCATCATGTTCAGGAGATCGCTTTGGATATTTTGTTTTGGAGTATTTCGATTTATCTTTCTCTTTCTTTGGTTTTTCTGGTTCTGAAGTGTCTGGAGAAATATACTCAATTTTATCAATTGTATTGTCTTTACTTTCAAATGGCTTAAATTCTGGACCTTTGATGATCTTATCATCGGTTGGTTTTTCAGGCTCTTGTTGAGCAGGTTCTTTTATTTTCAATTTTACCGTGTCCTCCGCCTCTGGAACATTTTTGGATTGAGTAGGTGATTTAAGTGTGACCTCTTCTTGATCTTCCTTTGTAAGTTGCCTTTTTCCTTTTCCTATTTTTAATTGTATTGGTAGGGGCTCTTCAATATTGACAATATCCTTGGATCTCTTACGATATTTAAAAGCATCATCTAGCTTTTCTGGCTCTTTTTGCTTTAACTCGTCAAACTCAAGATCCAGTTTTTCAAGGAGAGGATTTTCAATATCCACATCTTTCAAAATTCTATGCTTTGTTTTTCTGATTTTTGCAGATTCTTCTAAGTTACGAGAAATGATTCCATTATCTCGTATGGTATGTAAGTTCAAAATTTCAGGCAATTTAAGAGATTCAGTCAAGGGTGGAAAGTCATTCCAAACGATTCTACTCTTGAGTCTCATTTTTGGAATCACCAACTGCGTCGGCTCTGCAATAATTTTAATTCTGGGTTTTTTTAGCTTTATATCAGCCAGTTTCACTTTCTCTGGTGTAAAATCGATGATTTTTGGTCTTTGTGCTTTATGCTCAACCAGAACAATATTGACAGGTATTAATTTTTCTGGTTTAACTTTTTCTCTTTTCTTTTTGAACTCTTCATCGACATGTTCCAATGGTTTCTTTGAATCTTCGAAATCTTTGTCTACTCTTTCAAGTTCCTTAGATCTGGTGATCAGTTTTTTGTTTTTAGGCTTGACTTGCTTGGCCTCGTCCACATTTCGAGAGAGTACTGCATTATCCCTATACACTCCCTCAAGAATGATAATGACTCCCTTTTGTTCTTCTTGGCCTATGAGTGGAAATTTTAAATGTTCAAGCTTGCTCCTCAGTCGTATTTTCGGAACTATTAGTTCTCCTGAGAGCTTTTTATTGACCTGTTTCACTTTTTTCAATTTAATTTCAGCAAATCCTGGTTTGACTTCTGTTATAATTGGCTGTTGTGATTTTTCAACAGGTATGAGTTTCAATAATGATCTCAACGGCTTTGTTTCAGACGTATTCAATTTTTCATAGGTCTGTTCAACTGATGTATTCAACCTTGTCGGTAGTATGGTATCACCTATATCTTGCCTTATTGTATTGTCAATTTTTGGCTTTTTCTTGATGTTTGTCTTGTCACCTTTCGATTTTTTAAGTTTTTCAACTTTTTCCTTTGAAATAGTGGTGTCATCAATGTTAATGGATTCTGAACTGAACGTAGGTACGGTTTCATCTTCACCCTCATCATTATTTTTAACAATAGCAGGAAGCTCTTCTTGTGGTAGATCTGTAGATAGCTTAACTATTTTGGTCTTGATGATCTTTTCTTTAGGACCTTCGAAAACGAGAGTTTCAACGATTTGAACTTTATTGCGTATCTCATCAACAAAAATAGGTGTTTTGGCGTTTGGACTTGGTAAAACAAGTTCTTTGAGAATATTCTCTGGTATCTCGATTTCTTCAATCACAACTGACTCTTGTGGTTCATGATTGTCTTCAATTAAAATGCTTTTCTTGATAGTTTCTTGTTTTCCTCCCTTACGTTTTTTGGTAGTTTTTGTTTTTACTATCTTATTAGCACTTAGAATTTCCAATTCTTCAGGAAATTCTTCTATAATGACAGCTTCATTATCAGTTGGGTGCTCTGAAAAACTGTGCATCATTTCATCAAGCTCATTGATTTCTTCGATGAAAACTGATGATTCTGTGGGCTTACCTTTTTCTTTCACGAGACAGATTTGTGTATTCTCTTGTATTGTTCCCTTGCGTTTCTTCACAACAATTTTTTTCAATTTGACCTCACTTTGACTCCCTGGTGAGTTCTTCGTTTGTTCTGGAATCTCTTCTATCACTACACCATGTTCGAGTTTTATAGATGGCAACTGCCGAGCTATCTCCTCCGGATAGTCCAACTCATCTATTAATACTGTTGTGATTGGATTTTTGCCTTCTTCTTCAACAGTAAATATCTGAGATATTTCATGTTTACTACCACTTCTTTTACGAATCGTTCTTTTCCTCACAATTTTATCAGATCCATTTTGGTCGTGAATAATATGATATTCTTCCGGCAATTCTTCTGCCACTACGGGCTTTGTCTCTTCTGTCGGCACAGAATGATCTTTTCTTGTTACTCTTTTTTCAACAATTGTTCTCATTGGACTCCGTTCCACTGATACCTCTTGAATCTCGATTATATCGGGAATATCCTCAGCAAATACCGCTTTGTTTTCGCCAGGACGATGCGTACATAGCTCACCTAAAAACTCGTCCGGTATATCTACGTATTCGATAAGTGACATTGTAACTGGTTTCTGATTTTCCTCTTCCACTATGAATATATTTTCAGTCTCTTGCTTGTTACCCATACGCATTTTTCGCATCTTTCTTTTTATTATCTTCTTTTCATTGCCATCGTCGTATATTTGAACGCCGTCTGGAAACTCTTTGATAATTTTAATTGGAACCTGAACTTTTGGGAGCATCTCCACCTGATCCTCTATAATATTGCTTTCATTGACCGATATCGTGAATTGTGGCTCTTTCCCTTCTTCTTCAACTGACAAGATGTCGATGATCTCTTGCTTACTACCTCGACGACGCTTTATCAGTTTTCTTTGTAATACTTGTGGATTATTCGTAGAAGTTTCAGACGCGAACTCTTCAACTATCACAAGGTGGTCTGAATTCTCAAGATGAGCATCGAGTGGCTTCTTTTCAATAGTGACAGTGCGCTGAGGAGCAGCACCTTCTTCTTCAACTGTCTGAATGGTTGTGACTTCCTTCATGTTATCTTTTTCTGAGTGAACAACTTGCTTTCTGATCGTTTTTGTCTTCACAGTTCCTTCCCGATCAATTTCTTGAATTATGATGATTTCTTCAGGAAGTTCTTCTCCTATCACAACCTTTCTGGTAGTGGTTTCCGATGTCCTCTTCTTATTAGCTCGTTTCTTATTACGTTTAATTGCAGAGTCACAGACATCCTCTTCATCTTTTCCATGAATTAAATTAGGAATCTTTTTGGACAACGCTTTTTTCAAAAGCTCTAGATGAATCAAATCCTCGACACCTTCGGGAGATACTTCGACATTATTTAAACTAGGAATAAATAAAAATCCGTCTTCATCCAGCAGAGAGCCATTTACACCCATCGAAAGTTTCTTAGTAGGCTGGGTACCCAAACCAATTTGTGCATCCTTTTCAACTGTTTCAAGCGGCTTTTGTGACAAGACAGCCTCGACGGAAACGGACTCACGAATATCTTGAATCATCTTACCTTTTTCTTCTGAAATGACTTCAGGAACTTCACCTAGAAAATATATCAAATGATTGAAAAGATAAGCAAATTCTGAAGTAATGGCATTATCTCGATGTAGATGTATTCAAATGTGTCTGTAATGTGAAAAGTATAATATGCTCACCTATATCCTGAGTATAGACTGGAAGGTGTGCATCTGTTGCTTGTTGAAAATGTGGAGTGATAAGTTTATTCTCCAGTTCTTTTGTATAACAACCAGTTGAAATTTCTCCATAGACATCACGAGACGGTTTTGACATGTCAGTGAACGGCGTAGTATCTTCAACTACTTCATAAAAGTCATGCTCAACCGCGATGATGGGTAAATCGGTATAATCCATCTTTTTGCCAACAGCTTTTCTGGATATTCTATCTTTAATTATCTCTGTTTCTTGAGCCAGAACCTCAGATAACTTTGGTGCTTCTTCAATCCTGACTGTTGGTTGTAGTTGTTCACTATCTTCTCCAATGGCGCACATTTGATTGAATTCTTGTTTGTCTTTTTTATTTTTCTTGATGACACGTTTCTTGAGCAATTTTTTTCTTGGTGAACCATCTTCGTCTATTCTAGTTTCTTTATTTTGTTCACGTATTTCCTCGATCAAGGTTCCGGTAGTTTCTTCTGGAACTTCTTCTACTGTGACTGTAGTCTGTGGATGTTTGCCTTCTTGTTCAATGTTGACAAGATGTGTTACTTCCTGTTTGCAATCTTCCTTTTTCTTGATAACTCGTTTCATGACCACTCTTTTTCTTGGTGTACCGTCTTCGGCTACTACAGTCTCTTCAATTTGTTCAGGTAATTCCTCCACTAATAATTCAGGAGATTCTTCTGAAACCTCTTCCACTGTGACCGTGGTCTGTGGTTCTCTGCCTTCTTGTTCAATGGTGACACTTTGAGTTTCTTTCTGTTTGCCATCTTTCTTTTTCTCAATGACTCGTTTCTTAACCACTCTTTCTCTTGCTGTATTGTCTTCGATCACTGTAGTTTTTTCGATTGGTCCAGGTAATTGCTCGACCAAGAATTCAGGAGCCTCTTCTGGTACTTCTTCTACTGAGACCAATGTTTGTGGTTTTTTGCCCTCTTGTTCAATGGTGACAATATTAGTCTCTTCTTCCTGTTCGTCATCTATTTTTTTCTTGATGACTCGTTTTTCAACCAGTCTTTTTCTTGGTATACCGTCTTCAGATACAGTAGTTTCTTCAATTTGTTCAGGGAATTCCTCGACGAAAAATTCAGGACCCTCTTCTGGTACCTCTTCGACTGTAACCGTAGTTTGTCGCTGTTTACCTTCTTGTTCAATGGTGACAATATGAGTTTCTTCCTGTATGCCATCTTCCTTTTTCTTGATGACTCTTTTCTTAACCACTTTTTTTCTTGGTGTACCGTCTTTGACTACAATTGTTTCTTCAAATTGTTCAGGTAGTTCCTCGACCGATAATTCGGGAGCCTCTTCTGGAACCTCCTCTACTGTGACCGTAGTCTGTGGTTGTCTGCCTTCTTGTTCAATGGTGACAATATGAGTTTCTTTCTGTTTGCCATCTTTCTTATTCTTGATGACTCTTTTCTTAACCACTCTTTTTCTTGGTATACCGTCTTCGAATACAGTAGTCTCTTCAATTAGTTCAGGTAATTCCTCGACCAAGAATTCAGGAGCCTCTTCTGATAACTCTTCTACGGTGACCGTAGTCTGTGGTTTTTTGCCGTCTTGTTCAATGGTGACAATATGAGTTCCTTCCTGTTTGCCATCTTTCTTTTTTTTGATGACTCTTTTTTTGACCACTTTTTTTCTTGGTGTACTGTCTTCGACTACAGTGGTTTCTTCAATTTGTTCAGGTAGTTCCTCGACTGAGAATTCAGGAGCCTCTTCAGGAACCTCTTCTACTGTAACCGTAGTCTGCGGTTGTTTGGCTTCTTGTTCAATGGTGACAATATGAGCTTTTTCCTCTTTGCGATCTTTCTCTTTCTTGATGACTCGTTTCTCAACAACTCTTTTTCTTGGTGTATCGTCTTTGACTACAGTCAATTCTTCAATTTGTTCAGGTAATTTCTCGACCAAAAATTCAGGAGCGTCTTCTGGAACCTCTTCTACTGTGACCAAAGTTTGTGACTGTTTGCCTTCTTGTTCAATGGTGACGATATGAGTATCTTCCTGCTTGCCATCTTTCTTTTTCTTGATGACTTTTTTCTTAACAACACTTTTTCTTGGTATACCATCTTCCACAACAGTAGTTTCTTCAATTTGTTCAGGTAGTTCCTCGACCGAGAATTCAGGGGCCTCTTCTGGAACCTCTTCTACCATGACCGTAGTCTGTGGTTCTTTGCCTTCTTGTTCAATGGTGACAATATGAGTTTCATTTTGTTTCCCATCTTCCTTTTTCTCTATGACTCTATTTTCAAACACTCTTTTTCTTGAAGTACCGTCTCCGACTACAGTAGTTTCTTCAATTTGTTCAGGTAGTTCCTTGAACAAGAATTCAGGAACCTCTTCTACTGTGGCCGTAGTTTGTGGTTGTTTGCCTTCTTGTTCAATGGTGACAATATGAGTTTTTTCCTCTATGACATCTTTTTTTTTCTTGATGACTCTTTTTCCAACCACTCGTTTTCTTCGGGTACCGTCATCGACTACAGTGGTTTCTTCAATTTGTTCAGGTAATTCCTCGACCAAGAATTCAGGAGCCTCTTCTGCAACCTCTTCTTCAGTGACCGTAGTCTGTGGTAGTTTGCCTTCTTGTTCAATGGTGACAATATGAGTTTCTTCCTGTTTGCCATCTTTCTCTTTCTTGATAACTTGTTTTTCAACCACTCTTTTTCTTGGTGTACCATCTACGACTACAGTAGATTCTTCAATTTGTTCAGGTAATTCCTCGACCAAAAATTCAGGAGCCTCTTCTGGTACCTCTTCTACTGTGACCGTAGTTTGTGGTTGTTTACCTTCTTGTTCGATGGTGACAATATGGGTTTTTTCCTGTTTGTCATCTTTCTTTTTCTTGATGACTCGTTTCCTCACTACCCTTCTTCTTGGTTTACCGTCTTCGACTACAGTGGTTTCTTCAATTTGTTCAGGTGATTCCTCGACCAATATTTCAGGAGCCTCTTCTGATATCTCTTCTAGTGTGACCGTAGTTTGTTGTTGTGTACCCTCTTGTTCAATGGTGACATAATAAGTTTCTTCCGGTCTACCATCTTTCATTTTCTTGATGACTCGTCTCTTCATCACTCTCTTTCTTGGTGTACCATCTTCGACCACAGTAGATTCTTCAATTTGTTCAGGTAATTCCTTGACCAAAAATTCAGGTGCCTCTTCTGGTACCTCTTCTACTGTGACCGTAGTTTGCGGTTGTTTACCTTCTTGTTCGATGGTGACAATATGGGTTTCTTCCTGTTTGCCATCTTTCTTTTTCTTGATGACCCGCGTTCTAACCACGTTTCTTCTCGGTGTACCGTCTTCGACTGCAGTAGATTCTTCAATCAGTTCTGGTAATTCCTCGACCAAGAATTCAGGAGCCTCTTCTGGTACCTCTTCTACTGTGACCGTAGTTTGTGGTCTTTTGCCTTCTTGTTCGATGGTGACAATGTGGGTTTCTTCCTGTTTGCCATCTTTCTTTCTCTTAATGACTCGTCTCTTAACCACTCTTTTTCTTGGTATCCCATCTTCGACTACAGTATATTCCTCAATTTGTTCAGGTAATTCCTCGACCAAGAATCCAGGAGTCCCCTCTGATACCTCTTCTACTGTGACCGTATTTTGTGATTGTTTGCCTTCTTGTTCAATGGTGACAATATGGGTCTCTTCCTGTTTGCCATCTTTCTTTTTCTTGATGACTCGTCTCTTAACCACTCTTTTTCTTGGTATCCCGTCTTCGACTACAGTAGATTCCTCAATTTGTTCAGGTGATTCCTCGACCAAGAATTCAGAAGTCTCTTCTGGTACCTCTTCTACTGTGACCGTGGTTTGTGGTTGTTTGCCATCTTGTTCAATGGTGACGATATGGGTTTCTTGCTGTTTGCCATCTTTCTTTTTCTTGATGACTCGTTTCTTTACCACTCTTTTTTTTGGTGTTCCATCTTCGACTACAGTAGATTCCTCAATTTGTTCAGGTAATTCCTCGACCAAGAATCCAGGAGTCTTTTCTGGTACCTCTTCTTCTGTGAGCGTAGTTTGTGGTTGTTCACCTTCTTGGTCAATGGTGACAATATGAGTTTCTTCCTGTCTGCCATTTTCCTTTTTCCTAATGACTCGTTTTTTAATCACTCTTTGTCTTGGTGTACCATCTTCGAATACAGTAGATTCTTCAATATGTTCAGGTAATTCCTCAATCAAGAGTTCAGTAATCTCTCCTGGGACCTCTTCTACTGTGACCGTAGTTTGTGGTTGTTTGCCTTCTTGTTCAATGGTGACAATATGAGTTTCTTCCTGTTTGCCATTTTTCTTTTTCTTGATGACTCGTTTTTTAACCACTCTTTTTCTTGGTGTGCCGTCTTCGATTACAGTGGATACTTCAATTTGTTCAGGTAATTCCTCGACCAAGAACTCAGAAGCCTCTTCTGGCACTTCTTCTACTGTGACCGTAGTTTGGGGTTCTTTTCCTTCTTGTTCAATGGTGACAATATGAGTTTCTTCCTGTTTGCCATTTTTCTTTTTCTTGATGACTCGTCTTTTGATCACTCTTTTTCTTGGTGTACCGTCTTCGATAACAGTAGATTCTTCAATATGTTCAGGTAATTCCTCAATCAAGAATTCAGGAGTCTCTCCTGATACCTCTTCTACTGTGACCGTAGTTTGTGGTTGTTTGCCTTCTTGTTCAATGGTGACAATATGAGTTTCTTCCTGTTTGCCATCTTTCTTTTTCTTAATGACTCGTCTCTTAACCACTCTTTTTCTTGGTATTCCGTCTTCGACTACAGTAGATTCCTCAATTTGTTCAGGTAATTCCTCGACCAAGAATTCAGGAGTCTCTTCTGGTACCTCTTCTACTGTGACCGTGGTTTGTGGTTGTTTGCCATCTTGTTCAATGGTGACAATATGGGTTTCTTCCTGTTTGCCATCTTTCTTTCTCTTGATGACTCGTTTCTTGACCACTCTTTTTTTTGGTGTTCCGTCTTCGACTACAGTAGATTCCTCAATTTGTTCAGGTAATTCCTCGACCAAGAATTCAGGAGTCTTTTCTGGTACCTCTTTTACTGTGACCGTAGTTTGTGGTTGTTTGCCTTCTTGGTCAATGGTGACAATATGAGTTTCTTCCTGTTTGCCATTTTTCTTATTCTTGATGACTCGTTTTTTAATCACTCTTTTTCTTGGTATCCCGTCTTCGATAACGGTAGATTCTTCAATCTGTTCAGGTAATTCCTCAACCAAGAATTCAGGAGTCTCTTCTGGTACCTCTTCTACTGTGACCGTAGTTTGTGGTTGTTTGCCTTCTTGTTCGATGGAGACAATATGGGTCTCTCCCTGTTTGCCATCTTTCTTTTTCTCAATGACTCGTCTCTTAACCACTCTTTTTCTTGGTATCCCATCTTCGACTACAGTATATTCCTCAATTTGTTCAGGTGATTCCTCGACCAAGAATCCAGGAGTCCCTTCTGATACCTCTACTACTGTGACCGTGGTTTGTGGTTGTTTGCCATCTTGTTCAATGGTGACAATATGGGTCTCTTCCTGTTTGCCATCTTTCTTTTTCTTGATGACCCGTTTCGTAACCACCTTTCTTCTTGGTGTACCGTCTTTGTTTACAGTAGATTCCTCAATTTGTCCAGGTAATTCCTCGACCAAGAATTCAGAAGTCTCTTCTGGTACCACTCCTACTGTGACCGTAGTTTGTGGTTGTTTGCCTTCTTGTTCAATGGTGACAATATGGGTCTCTTCCTGTTTGCCATCTTTCTTTTTCTTGATGACTCGTCTCTTTACCACTCTTTTTCTTGGTATCCCGTCTTCGACTACAGTAGATTCCTTAATTTGTTCAGGTGATTCCTCGAGCAAGAATTCAGAAGTCTCTTCTGGTACCTCTTCTATTGTGACCGTGGTTTGTGGTTGTTTGCCATCTTGTTCAATGGTGACGATATGGGTTTCTTGCTGTTTGCCATCTTTCTTTTTCTTGATGACTCGTTTCTCAACCACTTTTTTTTTTGGTGTTCCGTCTTCGACTACAGAAGATTCCTCAATTTGTTCAGGTAATTCCTCGACCAAGTATCCAGGAGTCTTTTCTGGTACCTCTTCTTCTGTGAGCGTAGTTTGTGGTTGTTTGCCTTCTTGGTCAATGGTGACAATATGAGTTTCTTCCTGTTTGCCATTTTTCTTTTTCCTAACGACTCGTTTTTTAATCACTCTTTGTCTTGGTGTACCATCTTTGAATACAGTTGATTCTACAATCTGTTCAGGTAATTCCTCAATCAAGAAATCAGGAATCTCTCCTGGAACTTCTTCTACTGTGACCGTAGTTTGTGGTTGTTTGCCTTCTTGTTCAATGGTGACAATATGAGTTTCTTCCTGTTTGCCATTTTTCTTTTTCTTGATGACTCGTTTTTTAACCACTCTTTTTCTTGGTGTACCGTCTTCAATGACAGTAGATTCTTCAATTATTTCAGGTAATTCCTCGACCAAGAACTCAGAAGCCTCTTCTGGCACTTCTTCTACTGTGACCGTAGTTTGGGGTTGTTTTCCGTCTTGTTCAATGGTGACAATATGAGTTTCTTCCTGTTTGCCATTTTTCTTTTTCTTGATGACTCGTTTTTTAATCACTCTTTTTCTTGGTGTACCGTCTTCGATTACAGTAGATTCTTCAATATGTTCAGGTAATTCCTCAATCAAGAATTCAGGAGTGTCTCCTGATACCTCTTCTACTGTGACCGTAGTTTGTGGTTGTTTGCCTTCTTGTTCAATGGTGACAATATGAGTTTCTTCCTGTTTGCCATCTTTCTTTTTCTTAATGACTCGTCTCTTAACCACTCTTTTTCTTGGTATTCCGTCTTCGACTACAGTGGATTCCTCAATTTGTTCAGGTAATTCCTCGACCAAGAATTCAGGAGTCTCTTCTGGTACCTCTTCTACTGTGACCGTGGTTTGTGGTTGTTTGCCATCTTGTTCAATGGTGACAATATGGGTTTCTTCCTGTTTGCCATCTTTCTTTCTCCTAATGACTCGTTTCTTAACCACTCTTTTTTTTGGTGTTCCGTCTTCGACTACAGTAGATTCCTCAATTTGTTCAGGTAATTCCTCGACCAAGAATTCAGGAGTCTTTTCTGGTACCTCTTTTACTGTGACCGTAGTTTGTGGTTTTTTGCCTTCTTGGTCAATGGTGAAAATATGAGTTTCTTCCTGTTTGCCATTTTTCTTTTTCTTGATGACTCGTTTTTCAATCACTCTTTTTCTTGGTATCCCGTCTTCGATAACGATAGATTCTTCAATTTGTTCAGGTAATTCCTCAACCAAGAATTCAGGAGTCTCTTCTGGTACCTCTTCTACTGTGACCGTAGTTTGTGGTTGTTTGCCTTCTTGTTCGATGGTGACAATATGGGTCTCTTCCTGTTTGCCATCTTTATTTTTCTTAATGACTCGTCTCTTAACCACTCTTTTTCTTGGTATTCCGTCTTCGATTACAGTAGATTCTTCAATTTGTTCAGGTGATTCCTCAACCAAGAATTCAGGAGTCTCTTCTGGTACCTCTTCTACTGTGACCGTAGTTTGTGGTTGTTTGCCTTCTTGTTCAATGTTGACAATATGAGTTTCTTCCTGTTTGCCATTTTTCTTTTCCTTGATGACTCGTTTTTTAATCACTCTTTTTCTTGGTGTACCGTCTTCGATAACAGTTGATTCTTCAATATTTTCAGGTAATTCCTCAATCAAGAAATCAGGAGTCTCTCCTGATACCTCTTCTACTGTGACCGTAGTTTGTGGTTGTTTGCCTTCTTGTTCAATAGTGACAATATGAGTTTCTTCCTGTTTGTCATCTTTCTTTTTCTTAATGACTCGTCTCTTTACCACTCTTTTTCTTGGTATTCCGTCTTCGACAACAGTAGATTCCTCAATTTGTTCAGGTAATTCCTCGACCAAGAATTCAGGAGTCTCTTCTGGTACCTCTTCCACTGTGACCGTGGTTTGTGGTTGTTTGCCATCTTGTTCAATGGTGACAATATGGGTTTCTTCCTGTTTGCCATCTTTCTTTCTCCTAATGACTCGTTTCCTAACCACTCTTTTTCTTGGTGTTCCGTCTTCGACTACAGTAGATTCCTCAATTTGTTCAGGTAATTCCTCGACCAAGAATTCAGGAGTCTTTTCTGGTACCTCTTCTACTATGACCGTAGTTTGTGGTTGTTTGCCTTCTTGGTCAATGGTGACAATATGAGTTTGTTCCTGTTTGCCATTTTTCTTTTTCTTGATGACTCGTTTTTTAATCACTCTTTTTCTTGGTATCCCGTCTTCGATAACGGTAGATTCTTCAATTTGTTCAGGTGATTCCTCAACCAAGAATTCAGGAGTCTCTTCTGGTACCTCTTCTACTGTGACCGTAGTTTGTGGTTGTTTGCCTTCTTGTTCGATTGTGACAATAAGGGTTTTTTCCTGTTTGCCATCTTTCTTTTTCTTAATGACTCGTCTCTTAACCACTCTTTTTCTTGGTATCTCGTCTTCGATAACAGTAGATTCTTCAATTTGTTCAGGTAATTCCTCAACCAAGAATTCGGGAGTCTCTCCTGGTACCTCTTCTACTGTGACCGTAGTTTGTGGTTGTTTTCCTTCTTGTTCAATGGTGACAATATGAGTTTCTTCCTGTTTGCCATTTTTCTTTTTTTTGATGACTCGTTTTTCAACCACTCTTTTTCTTGGTGTACCGTCTTTGATTACAGTACATTCTTCAATTTGTTCAGGTAATTCCTTGACCAAGAACTCAGAAGCCTCTTCTGGTACTTCTTCTACTGTAACCGTAGTTTGTGGTTGTTTGCCTTCTTGTTCAATGGTGACAATATGAGCTACTTCCTGTTTGCCATCCTTCTTTTTCCTGATGACTCGTTTCTTAACCACTCGTTTTCTTGGTATACCGTCTTCAACTTCAGTAGATTCTTCAATTTGTTCAAGCAATTCCTCAACCAAGAATTCCGAGGCCTCTTCTGGTACCTCTTCTACTGTGACCGTAGTTTGTGGTTGTTTGCTTTCTTGTTCAATCGTGACAATATGAGTTTCTTCCTGTTTGCCATCTCTCTTTTTCCTGATGACTGGTTTCTCAACCACTCGTTCTCTTGGTATCTCGTCTTCCATAACAGTAGATTCTCCAATTTGTTCAGGTAATTCCTCAACCAAGAATTCAGGAGTCTCTCCTCGTACCTCTTCTACTATGACCGTAGTTTGTGGTTGTTTGCCTTCTTGTTCGATGGTGACAATATGGGTCTTTTCCTGTTTGCCATCTTTCTTTTTCTTAATGACTCGTCTCTTAACCACTCTTTTTCTTGGTATCCCGTCTTCGATAACAGTAGATTCTTCAATTTGTTCAGGTAATTCCTCAACCAAAAATTCAGGAGTCTTTCCTGGTACCTCTTCTACTGTGACCGTGGTTTGTGGTTGTTTGCCTTCTTGTTCAATGGTGACAATATGAGTTTCTTCCTGTTTGCCATTTTTCTTTTTCTTGATCACTCGTTTTTTAACCACTCTTTTTCTTGGTTTACCGTCTACGATTACAGTACATTCTTCAATTTGTTCAGGTAATTTCTCGATCAAGTACTCAGAAGCCTCTTCTGGTACTTCTTCTACTGTGACCGTAGTTTTTGGTTGTTTGCCTTCTTGTTCAATGGTCACAATATGAGTTTCTTCCTGTTTGCCATCCTTCTTTTTCCTGAAGACTCGTTTCTTAACCATTCGTTTTCTGGGTGTACCGTCTTCAACTACAGTAGATTCTTCAATTTGTTCAGGTAATTCCTCAACCAAGAATTCCGAAGCCTCTTCTGGTACCTCTTCTACTGTGACCGTAGTTTGTGGTTGTTTGCTTTCTTCTTCAATCGTGACATTATCAGTCTCTTCCTGTTTGCCATCTCTCTTTTTGATAACTCGTTTCTTAATCACTCGTTCTCCTGGTGTACCGTCTTCGACTACAGTAGATTCCTCAATTTGTTCAGGTGATATTTTGACCAAGAATTCAGAAGCCTCTTCTGGTACCTCTTCTACTGTGACCGTAGTTTGCGGTTGTTCACCTTTTTGTTCAATGGTGACAATATGGGTTTCTTCCTGTTTGCCATCTTTTTTTTTCTTGATGACACGTTTCCCAACCACCCTTCTTCTTGGTGTACCGTTTTCGACTACAGTAGATTCTTCAATCTGCTCAGGTGATTCCTCGACCAAAAATTCAGGAGCCTTTTCTGGTACTTCTTTCACTGTTACCGTAGTTTGTGGTGGTCTGCCTTCTTGTTCAATGGTGACAATATGAGTTTCTTGTTGTTTTCCATCTTTCATTTTTTTTATGACTCGTTTCTTAACCACCCTTCTTCTTGGTGTTTCGTCTTCGACAACAGTAGATTCTTCAATTTGTTCAGGTAATTCCTGAAGCAAAAATTCAGGAGCCTCTTCTGGTACTTCTTCTACTGTTACCGTAGTTTGTGGTTGTTTGCCTTCTTGTTCAATGGTGACAATATGAGTTTTTTCCTGTTTTCCATCTTTCTTTTTCTTGATGACTCGTTTCCTAACCACTCTTTTTCTTGGTTCACCGTCTTCGAATACAAACGATTCCTCAATTTGTTCAGGTAATTCCACGACCAAGAATTCAGAAGTCATTTCTGGTACCTGTTCTACTGTGACCGTAGTTTGTGGTTGTTTGCCTTTTTCTTCAATGGTGACAATATGAGTTTCTTCCTGTTTGCCATCTTTTTTTCTCTTGATGATTCGTTTTTCAACCACTCTTTTTCTAGGTGTACCGTCCTCGACCACTGTAGTTTCTTCAATTTGTTTGGGTATTTCCTCAACAAAGAATTCAGAAGTCTCTTCTGGTACCTCTTCTACTGTGACCGTAGTTTGAGGTTGTTCGCCTTCCTGTTCAATTGTAACAATATGAGTTTCTTCCTGTTTGCCATTTTCCTTTTTCTTGATGATTTTTTTCTCAACCACTCGTTTCCTTGGTGTATCGTCCACGACTACGGTAGATTTCTCAATTTGTTCAGGTAATTCCTCGACCAAGAATTCGAGAGCCTCTTCTGGTACCCCTTCTACTGTGCCCAAAGTTTGTGGTTGTTTGCCTTCTTGTTCTATGGTGATAATATGATCTTTTTCCTGTTCCCCATCTCTCTTTTTCTTGATGACTTTTTTCTTGACCACTCTTTTTCTTGGTGTTCCGTCTTCGACTACAGTAGATTCCTCAATTTGTTCAGGTAATTCCTCGACCAAGAATTCAGGAGCCTCTTCTGGTACCTTTCTGACTGTGACCGTAATTTGTGGTCGTTTGCCTTCTTGCTCAATGGTTACAATATGAGTTTCTTCCTGTTTGCCATCTTTTTTTTTCTTGATGACTCTTTTCTTGACCACTCTTTTTCTTGAGGTACCGTCTTCGACTACAGTAGATTCCTCAATTTGTTCAGGTAATTCCACGACCAAGAATTCAGAAGTCTCGTCTGGTACCTCTTCTACTGTGACCGTAGTTTGTGGTTGTTTGCCTTCTTCTTCAATGGTAACAATATGAGTTTCTTCCTGTTTGCCATCTTTCTTTTTCTTGATGACTCTTTTTTTGACCACTCTTTTTCTTGAGGTACCGTCGTTGACAACAGTTGTTTCTTCAACTTTTTCAGGTAATTCCTCAACAAAGAATTCATTTATATTTTCTGGTACCTCTTCTACTGTGACCGTAGTTTGAGGTTGTTTGCCTTCCTCTTCAATGGTGACAATGTTAGTTTCTTCTTGTTTGCCATCTTTCTTTTTCTTGATGACTCGTTTTTTCACCACTCTCTTTCTTAGATCACCATCTTCGACCAAAGTAGTTTCTTCAATTTGTTCAGGTAATTCCTCAACAACGAATTCAAGAGTCTTTTCTGGAACCTCTTTTACTGTGACCGTGGTCTGAGGTTCTTTGCCTTCTTGCTCAATGGTGACGATATGAGTTTTTTTCTGTCTGCCATCTTTCTTTCTCTTGATGACACGTTTTTTCATCACTCTTTTTCTTGGTGTACCATCTTCGTCCACAGTAGTTTTTTCAACTCGTTCAGGTAATTCCTCAACAACGAATTCAGGAGTTATTTCTGGTACCTTTTTAACTGTGACCGTGGTCTGAGTTTGTTTGCCTTCTTGTTCAATGGTGACAATACGAGTTTCTTCCTGTCTGCCATCATTCTTTTTCTTGATGATTGGTTTTTTGTCTACTCTTATTCTTGGTGTACCGTCTTCGACCACAGTAGTTTTTTCAATTTGTTCAAGTGATTTCTCAACAAAGAGTTCAGGAGTCTCTTCTGGGACCTCTTCTACTCTGACCGTAGTCTGTGGTTGTTTGCCTTCTTGTTCAATGGTGACAATATGAGTTTCTTTCTTTTCGCCATCTTCTTTTCTCTTGATGACTCTTCTTTTAACCACTCTTTTTCTTATTGTATCGTCTTCGACTACTGTAGTTTCTTCAATTTGTTCGGGCAATTCCTCCACTAAGAATTCAGGAGTCTCTTCTGGTACTTCCTTTACTGTGATCGTAGTCTGTGGTTGTCTGCCTTCTTGTTCAATGGTGATAATATGAGTTTCTTCCTGTTTGCCATCTTTCTTCTTTTTGATGACTCGTTTCCTGACGACTTTTTTTCTTGGTCTACCGTCTTCAACCACTATAATTTCTTCAACTTGTTCAGGTAACTCCACCACCAAGAAATCAGGAGTTGTTTCTGGAACTTCTTTTATGGTGACCGTAGTGTGTGGTTCTTTGCCTTCTTGTTCAATTGTGACAATATGAGTTTCCTCCTGTTTGTTATCATTTTTTTTTTTGATGACTCGTTTTTTGACAACTCGTTTTCTTGGTGTTCCATCTTCGACTACTGTAGTTTCTTCAATTTGTTCAGGTAATTCCTCGACCAAGAATTCGGGAGTCTCTTCTGGTACCTCTTTCATTGTGACCGTAGTCTGTGGTTGTTCGCCTTCTTGTTCAATGGTGACAATATGAGTTTCTTCCTGTTTGTCATCTTTCTTTTTCTTGATGACTCGTTTCTTGACGTCTCTTTGTCTTGGTTCACCATCTTCAACTACTGTAGTTTCTCCAATTTGTTCAGGTAATTTCTCTACCAAGAATTCAGAAGTTTCTTCTGGTACCTCTTCCACAGTGACCGTGGTCTGTGGTTGTCTGCCTTCTTGTTCAATGGTGACGATTTGTGTATTTTCCTGTTTGCCATCTTTTTTTTTCTTGATAATACGTTTCTTGACCACTCTTCTTCTTGATGTACCATCTTCGACCACTGTAGTTTCTTCAATTTGTACTGGTAATTCTTCCTCCAAGAATTCGGTAGTTTCTTCTGGTACAACTTCAACTGATATCGTAGTCTGAGGTTCTCTTCCTTCTTCTTCAATAGTGACAATATTGATATTTTCTTGTTTACCATCTTTCTTTTTCTTGATTACACGTTTCTTGACAATTTTTTTTCTAGGTATATCATTTTCCAATACGATGGTCTCTATAATTTGCTCAGGTGATTCTTCAATAGAGAATTTAGTTTTATTTGGTATTTCTACCGCATCAGCGTCGTGATTTTTTTCCTTTTCATCATCGCTGATTTCTTGTATATCAATTGTGCTTTTTACCTTCGTCTCTGGTTGGTGTTCAGTGAGGGGTTCCTCTATTATCACTTCTCCGTTTTCAAATTTGTCATGTTTCTTGATAATAGTACGTTTTGTCATGTATTGACCCATCGTCTCGCTGTTGGCTATGGATGTGAATCTTGTAACATATTCATGAATGTCATCATCCTCCAATGTTTGCCTGTCGATATTGTGTTCGTCTACTAGTTCTGTGATTTGCTGTGATTTTGTTACCGTGGGGTGTGTTTTTTGTTGTGTGTGGTCATCCGCAGGTCCTGTAATTTAAGGTAATTGAAGGAACCCTTTCTTAGTTTTCAACGGGTGAACAATGATCGCGATAAATGAGGTGTTTATCTGTTTTTGTGTTGAGTTCTCAAAAAGTATTTGTGTTGACTATGGAAAACTTCTGCTGGCGTTCGTTTATGATTTGGAAAGAGTTGTATTATGCAGTCATATGCACCAGTTACTCATTTTATATTTGGATAATTCAAGCACTACTCACATGGACATCGTGATGTCCTCAAATGATTTTACCAGAGAAGTTTGCCATTTGATAAGGGGTTGACTTACCTGGAAGCTCATTTAACTGGACTTCGTAAATCTTCAAACTTGGAGTTTGCAAGTCTTCGAATGACACAGTTACTTGCATCATTTCAGGATTTTCAAAATTAAGTTCTGTTTCATTACCTGAGACCGTTCGCTCTGATACCTGGATATCCTGATCAAATATTTCGTACGCATTTTTCGCGGTTGCAGTTATTGGCTCACTACTGTGTAGAGGACTAGTAGGTTCATGTATATCTACACTCTTGGTTTCACAGACTGCTTTTTGCTCGATTCTAGATTCAGCTGTAGATAATTTTACGTTTGTTCTCTCCAATCCCTCTCCCAAATTGTCTTCATATATTATCTGAGTTACGGACAAACTCTCCTCAGTGGGTATATCAACTTTTGCTACTTGAAAAATGCCTTTTTTTTCTGGGTGTAGATAATCTGTTGAATCTCGTATCACAGTAACTGAATTAACTAGTGATTCAAAAGTACTGGCTTGAGGAGAAACTTGTGCAGATGCATGTTTTCCAAAGGTAAGCGTTGCTGTTGATTCACACATTTCAGTTTTCGTGCAATCTACATGTGAAAGAACATCAAACTTAAGTGCGGCAATGTCAGAAAAAGGCTCATTGGAAGTGAATCCAGTTTCTTGCTGAATGGTTGATATTTCTGATACTATTGTTGATTTATCAGTCACTGACATTTCAACGGTAGCTTGAGAAGTATCCGGACTTATTGATTTAATGTTTTCTCCAAGTGATTCATGAATTAATAAATCTTGAGCTGAGATCGATATGTGTCCTATTAGAGTAGCAGAAGCTTTTTTTTCATGAGTTGGCTTATCATTTAACTTTGATTCTGTCAAAGAAGAATAGGTTTCGCTAACACATGCAACGGGATCCGATTTTGTGATTTCAATGTCGACATTTGATGTTTCTGGATACGTATATGCTATTGACCCTTCCAAACCTTCGTATACAAGAATATCTTCAGACTGGTTTGTGGTAACCATGGAAATAGAAGATGACGCTTTTTCATAAATCAGTTTATCTGTTTCTAGCGAGGAGTCAGTATCGTGAGGTATAGGTTCTGTAACGCTCACGGCTTCATTTTCATTTTCTAAAGTCAAATCAGCGATTTTGCTCGATGGGATATCAAAGTTTTTCATATTTTCCAAACTCTTATACGCTTCAATATTCTCGATTTGAATCACATTTGTATTCACTATTTTTGAAACTGCATGTTCGACAGCTATATTTTCTGACTTTTGCTGGGGTTTTTCAAGTGAATCAAATATAACAGTTCTAGATCCTTCGACTGCTTCAAAAACATTTACCAGTAATTTTTGCGTTGAATCCATTTTTCCTTTATGAGTCTCTAATTCTTTTTCTGATATACTCTCATTCGTTTCAGTTGTACATGCACAAGGATTTGATACTTCTATATCTATCGAAACATGTGAAAGATGCATCTCTTCATTTTTCATTCCACCAAAAGTGTCAAAAGTCCTTGTAGTTTGTTGTACTATATAGTTGATATCATCAAGTATCGGTTCAGCTTTATCGGGCGTTGGAAGATGATCAATCAGTATTTGTTCTTTCAGATTAGGCAATGTTTCTATTACAATTAAGGGCTTATCTAAATTCTCTAAATCACAATAAGTTTTGGTTTTTATTTCTGGTGAAGCAAAGGATGAAAGATGGTTCTCTCTCTCAACTGCGATGTTTTCAGAAATCATTATTCCATGATGAGGCTCAGTGAGCCTAGAAGCACGTTCATGTGTGGACCCAGTTAAACTCAATGGCAATATATCATCTTCAATATTGGACTCTGTTATTTTGATCGCCTCAAAATCTGAAAAGCTTGTTTCTACTGCTTCAATATGCGGTCGCGGACTAAGATGTTCAAATTCTTGTTGCTCATCAAACACCTGGATAATGTTTACATGATCATTGAGTGCTAGAATCTTTTCAGCGATCATAGCAATACTCTTTTCATGTTGTAAGGGAGTCTCCTTATCTTGCATGTTATGTGTTTCCACGATAACACTACTTAATGGATTGGTAGATACAGTTGCCTGTGATTGATCAAGATTTTGTGATTCTAGATCATTGATATCATATTGTGGCATGCATTCTTGCTTGGAAATAGTCATATGAGGAATAAAAGATACTGTCTGCTTCAGAGTAGTTGGTTCATATGGAGTCAATTGTTGTTCCTTTTCATTTGTCTGTATCTCTGATATTTTCACAGCACTGACATTGAAATTGACGTTGACATTAGCTATTTGCTTTTTTATTGACGGCCGTCTTTCCAACTGTGTTTCTGAATCATGTATTATGGTATCGGAAGTGATTACACTTATTAGGTTATCGTGTTCTATACAAGGCGACACCAAACATGTTTTGTCATCATCTAGCATTGCAATTGTATCAATGAGAAGAACTTGAGATTGATGGAGAACTTCAGATATATCGATATTTGAAGAGGCCTTATCTGAATACGGCAGTTGTTTCGTGAGAACATCTGTAGCTTCGTGACTTCTGGGTTCGCTGATAGTGATGACACATGCTGTATCAATGTCCATTACTGCAGCTTCTTTTGATACTTCTGATAAATGATGCGTGGAAATCGATTCTAGAATTAAACTTTCATGTTGTGTTAGAGATTCTGCCTGATTATTTCCGGAGTTAGCTCTAGCCTCGTCGATTTGTCCAACAGCAAAGCCAGAAATATTTTCCGAAGTACATATTTCAAGCTTCTCAGCAATCAAGGTACTTACAAAAGAGGATGAAGGATAAACATTTTTTGAAATTTCATTTTGGAAATTCACCTCCCGTTCATCGGCTACAATTCCACAGGTTTGTGGTACTACATGTTCAGTATCCACAGCAATCGATGCGTTAATCATTTTCCCCAATTCTTGTTTATCAAGAACTTGTTCTTTGTCATGAATAAATTGTATTTCTTTTTCAACTGTATGGAAATGTGTATGAGCAGTTACAGCATGCGAATTCACAGGCTTTTCAATTCCAGAGAAACCGATATTTTCATTGGCAACTGTTTCATTTACTAATGGGATTGAAACTGCATCTATGCTCACTGAGGCTGAACTCCCAGAAGGTTTTTCATATCTTTCGATTATCCCTTCCTTCGTATCGATTCTAGTCTCCAATATATTCAAAGGGATTTTCGCATGTTCAAATTCTATATCTGCGTTCTTAGTTATAATGTCTGGTATTTTTTCGATATTACCTTCTTTTTCCTGTGGTACATTTTCAGCGACAATCAAAGCATTATGGATGTCTTTAGAGGTATTTGCCTGATGCGACTCTGATTCCAGCTTTTTTATATCACTGCAGTTATCATAAGAACATATTAGTTTCCCAAGAGCTACCTTGCCAGTCACATCTATACACCTTATGCCCTTTTTTTTCTGGTCTCCATTAGGCATTTGATGAGGCAAAGGTGATTCGTATTCACCAGGTATGATTACTTCATGAGTCAAACTTGCAATTTCATCAACAATGACATTCGCCAACAGATTTGATTTTTTTTCCAAATCGGCTAATGTTTTTTCCGAAAAACATTCAACATTCTCTTGTTGAGACACTGGGCGTATTGGTATAAAATCGGATGTCACCATAGATTCCAAAGGTATTGATTTTTCCAAGCCGTCCACCTTATCAATAGAATCAATCTGTGAACATGAAGGGACGTAGTGCATGGGAGCCAAGCCATAAACGCCTCTCGAAAAATCCGTTTTTTTTGTGTCTAAAACTCCTTCCTTCTCATTTACTTCACAGGACTGGATCTGTACACTTAGATCAGGAACAAAACTTGATGAAGAAAAATGATCGACTTTATCCGGGTTTGATTCACACACATCTTCAGCCTCCGCTATGAACGTTTCCGTATTCACAGCGGTAAATCGCGAGAGTATTTCAAAATTTGCTACAGAGCTATTGACTTCTTTAATTTGAAAAAGATTATAATTGTCATTCACATCAACTTCCATTTGTATAGGAAGATTATTTTCACCTATGTCAATTGATGCCTGACATTTGGTAGGTTCTACTGCATTATGTGAATCTATCTCTGATTCATTGGTGCCTATTTGACTAACACAAAGACTGTGCTGTGTTGTGAAGTTGATCGTCAAGTTTTTGCATTCTAACTCGTTATTTTTGAAGATCTTCTCAGAATCATGAGTTGTAATATCGCTGATAATCGCTACCGGGTGAGAGTCCATTGAAGCGGTTCCCATCTCCTCATTAGCTTGAGAGTGACTATGTTGATCTTCTTTTTCTGTCGTAATTGTCTCGATAATATTAGTTGCAATAGCATTGTCAAAACTGGTGTCTGCATTTTGTTTGAGAGGCGGTATATCTTTCGAAAGAATGGACTCCTTCTCTCCAACTATATGCTCAATTGAAACAACTCCTGATAACGCAATATGCTGCTCAGAAGCAGTGAGTTCATGTGGTGCACAGGGCACTACATTTTGTAGCGTATCATTGTAAAGTACATGATCAATTTTGAGATGCTCTTGGAGTAAAAGTTTAGTCTCAGCTTTTTCGTGGAAAATATGCTCCACATTATAATCGGATTCCTTGAGCCCTACGGTAACTGAAGTGACAGTCAACGAAGCGGCTTCTTCACAATTTTGATATGCCGTCATACCGTCTCGATGAGTAGAATTGACTGTGGACTCTTGTTCACCAGCTACCATTTCTATGGTCACAATACTATCCAGAGCTAGAACTACTGGCTTGGCAACTTCTAATTTTTGATCATGTTCGACCAACTTATTCAATGAATGTTCAGATACAGTCTCTTCTTTCAAGGGGAGCATATGGGAATCAACATGACGTTCTGCAAAAACCAGTTTTGGTGTAGTTGGACTAGATTCGTAGAGCTCTTTGTCATTAGGTAAAACCTCATGAACTTTGACTGCTTCAGCAGCACTGACGGATATATCGCTTTTTTTTTTATCTGGCAAGATAAAATCTTCCTCAATACCTTCCTTCTCGGCTAAGGATACATCAGTTTCAACAATAGAATGTTGCAAATCTACGATTGAGTGTGCCAGCTGGCTTTGTATTGATTGTTTCGAATAGGGCTCAAGTGAATTTTCAACATGTACGCCTTCTGTTAGGGCCAGCATTGTTTCTTGAAAGGATATATCGGCAGACTCCAAAGGTTCGGTGCTCGTTTTTCTGAAATATCTTTCCTTTTGTGTGGACATAACTTGTGAAACAGTCAATGCTTCTTCTGACAAAACATTCAGATTGCCTTGCTTACTATCCGGAATAATATCCGTAGGAAGAGTTTTCTCAACGGCTGATTCTGTTATATCTGTGACGACTAGTTCTAAATATGGTTTGATATTTTTTATAGCCCTTGCGGAATCAATATGTGGTTCAATAATCTGATCAGTAGTGTCTAAAGTCTCGTTCTCACTTCTCAAGATGACTTTCTGACTTATCAAATTTCGCTGTGCCGTCACAGGTTCAGGTGCCGATGCAGCTAGATGATGCTCTTCTTTTTCATTCAAAACTATCTCACATATATTCAAAGGTAAAAACTCTTCCTCGAGATTAAAAACGATATTTTTTGATTTTATATTATTTTGTTCATAGTTTAATTCCTTTTCTGCAGTCTCAGTCTGCTCAATAGATATATGCTGTAAGGTAGGGCACTGCTCATGAGCATTGTGCTCAACCGGTTGGATTTCTGAAAGAGGATTAGGAACGTAGTCAGTGAATAAAATCGAATGACTAGCAATGGGAGCCCCATCGATATTCATGATTGCAGTATCAGTGATGTCATTGTTAGTTTGATGCGCCATTTCTTTATCCTTCGAGAATACTTCCTCGATTTCCATAGCTTCGTGCAGAATGAAGTCACTTACTGCCTGATTATGATCTGACGCAGTTACATTCAATATTTCAGAGTTTTCAACATATGTTGTCTGTGATATCATTGTTTCAGTGTGTACGGAATGGGACAATTCCGCAGTTCTTTCATGGGGATTCATTAGCTCTAATGTGCTGGACGTATATCCTGGAACAACAATTTCACTCACGCATGCAGGTAGAACATGAGCAGTATCCGATTTTCCTCTATGTGAATCAGGGCCAGTTAACTCTTCCAACAATTGTTCTTTATCCATGAGCTGGTTTTCCGTGATGAAAAATTGCTCAAATGGCCTTGGAATATCACCTTCAATATTGAGTGTTACTGGTTTGAAGCTCTCATGCGATTGTTCACATTCAGTGGATTGAATTTGACTTATAATTTTTGCATCGAGTGTCTCAATGAGAACTTCTGCATTCTCAGTGGAGAATTCTGCATGGTCTTTAGATTTTCCCGATGAATCATTTATTGCGAATTCTGTGATCATAACTGACTTTTTGAGTTCAAAATTGGGTAAGGCATACGCTACAGATTTTTTTGTTTCTGTTACAGTTATGTTAGGCTCAGGTTCTTGAATAGTGACTACTCGATTTTGCCCCACTTCTAAAGGAGTGAATTTTGTTGATGCTTTTTTCGTATCAAAATGAGTCTGATCCAGTAACTCCTCAGAATCAGCAGTCGTTACATGTTCAGTTTGGAATGTTTCTTTTGTGGTGAAATTGATTATGGCGTGAACTGTATCAGCATCCAACTTTTGAATACACTGCTGTGGAGACTGGCTTTCTACTGTAGTTACAAGGATACTTTGCTGTTGTATGATATCGGGGGATACTCTACTCACCTCAAGCTGTCCATTGTCGGCTAATACGTTCTCTTTCTCCTGAACGTGAGTTTCTGATACTGAAAAACTTGTTTTTGGAAATATTTCAGGGAGAGCAATTTGTGAGTCAGGAACTCTTCCTGCTATGTATTCTTTTTCAAGCTCTGGTGCATTCACAACTGATGAAATGAGCGAATTTTGTGATAGGAATTTTCCAGTAGCGACTTCAGTAGCAACAAAAGATTGGGGAAGATATTTGCCAGGTTTATTTCCCACGAGAGGTTCTTCAACTATGATCCCTTCTTGTGTATTCACATTAATTTTTGGCTTCACTGTCGGAATTTTCAAGGCTTCCAATTTCTCAGTAGAAATACCTTCATGAATCTCTTTGATAAATAACCCTTCATGAGTGATGATCGAAGTCGAAGCTTCGGCTTTTTTGTCAGTGTGGACTTCTTCATCATCAGTTTCTTGTTCAAAAGCAGTAACCTCAGTTATCTCTTTCGCTTCAAATATAGAACTTGTTAAAAGCGCATTCTCTAAGTCATCATTCTTGTATAGTTTTAAATAAGAGAGCGATTCGTCGATGTTGACCTCTTTCACCGACAAACTTTGAGAACTGGTGAAATCTACAGCAGCTGATGTACCCATAGGCTTCATTTGAGCGGTTCTCACGATCAAATCATTCTGCATTTGTTCGTGTGTGGTGATTTGTAGTGGCTCTAAAGCATCAAGTTTTTGATCTGCTTTCAATAGAATAGGAGCTATCTGATCATAGTCAGACTCTTTATGCTCTATTGTATGCTGTTCTGAAATTGCTGTTCTATATGGAATTATGTCCAACTCCGCAAGACCTTCATCAGCAGATTGATCTAAATAAACTACTTGACTCGCAGAATTGATTTCTGCCGACCGCGTTGATACTTCTGTTTGTGAAATTTTCTTTGACCCAACAACAGTGTCAGGTATTTGATCGCCGAGGGTCGAGCCCAATACGAATTCTTGTTGGACCGGACGCTTCTGTGGCATCACAGTTTGTGAGGCCTTACATACAATCGGTTTTACGACATTTATCTCGTTTCCTAACGAATCCTGCAGAATATTTTCAGAAGTCTCCACAGCGTCCTTGGAATCTATTTTTGCAGATGCTTCAACGCATGAAACTCCCAGGTCTCCAATATCTTCTTCTAGATCCTGTGTTATAACATTTTCTTGATTGATTGAGTTGAATGTCACTATATTTGGAGAAGCTCTGGTCTCGTTATATTCGATTTCAAATCGAGCTACCTCACTCACAGATACTACCTGCGATAAAGAAGAATGCGTCTCTGTTGGAATTTGGAAATTACGAGGGATCTCAAAATGTTCAATTTCCATTAAAACATTTGATTCCACGGGGTTTATATCCTCTTTTGCGTCTTTTGAAATTAATTGATCACGAGTCTCAGGTAAATGAACGATCTCGGGCTCAATGAATTGTTTTTTTGATTTGGGTGTTTTCTGACCATTTGTAGAGCGTTCAAGGACTTCTTCAAGTTCGAGAGATTCTGTGAAAGTGTTTGTGATACAGGATATTGTGTGTTTTCATAATATTTTTACTAATACAATATGATCTGGCTGACAATGCGTATATAGTGCTAAAAAGCGTAGAGATGTGAAAATAAAAGTGTAAGCGTTAGATGTACGAGTGGATAACTCATGTTATAGTAAATTTATGAATTTTTTATTTTTGTTCAAATATGTGAGTGGTAGTGAAAAATGGAATAATGACGGAAAAAGTTGGAAAAATACGGCAAAGCGTTACATACCTTTTTGTGAGTTTCTATAAATATCAAATTTATAAGCCATGCTATGAATGTAGTCTGCATTTTAGCCTGTTCACATTGATTTCTGTGACATAGTGAATAAATTCGGATGCACCTAGACACTTCCATCAACAGTCTCGTGTAAGCACTAATTAAAAGCGAAGCGACCGTCTCAAAAATATTATTGTTAAAACAAATAGGCTGCTTATTCTAGCGTGTTCGCTCAGTTACAAAAAGCGGTGGCTCCACTATTCAACAATTTGTGTAGACAATGTTGAAAACTAATCTTCCTTAAAAAACATCATGAGCATTCAAAAAAATTACGGATTTGAGTGCTGACCGTTAACATAGGACCAACCGTCCCAAACACTACCTAGATACAAACAGTGGATTTCTTCAGTGTCTCTAACTTTGTAGCCGATTATTATTAGAACAAAATTTGTATCCACAATATGTGATCGAGTACTGCATTTTTTGAAATAGAGGTGACTGCTGCTTATGTCAATGACCATTTCGAGAAAACATACTAACTAATTATTGTAGAATTAGAAAGTGATAGGGACTTCAATTTTTTAGTGTGTTATGAGGGTGAATATACCTTTAAATGGAGACATCACTCGATACGTCCATTTGCTTTTTTTCAAAATAGCGCCCAGCTGTCTTTTTGACATCTTGAATAATTGTCAAATGAAAAAATGCAGAACGTACTCACATATTATGTATCCAATTTTGTTACACAGGGTGTCCCGAAATTAGACGTCAACATTTCAACCACGACAGACTCTTCGTTTTCAAGATACATGCAGAGTGTTTAAGGTGAAGACCTGAAGACGTTTTTTCATGAATATTTTCGAAACCTGTGAAGATAACTGGATAAAACTTTGTACAGTTATCAACCTTTTTACGCTCTACCTAATGAAACTTAGTATTGTACTACCTTAATGGCTATGAAATCAGGGACGGGCTTGGAAAAAAATGTGCCCTAAATTTTTTTGTTGTTGATTTTTAGTAGGTAGTTTTGCGTGCACAATTTCAAAATCTAGATTTTTTTACATCGATAAGGTACTTTTCTCCTACATCGCTGGAATGCACCATTTTTGAGAAAAATGCATTTGAAAATCATCCTACAAACCAAACTGCATATACCGAAACTCTCAGCGAATGTACGGGTTAACCTGTGATAGCCTTACCAGATGCACATGACAGTTTTCACTAAAATCAGTGTGTAAAAACATTTTCAAATGCGTTTTTCTCGAAAATGGTGCGTCTCAGCAAGTTACAAGAAGAGTACCTTATGTGAATCGATCATTTGAGAAACCCCATAAGTCCATATTTCAGCGAAAATGACATTTGACCATTTTATGATTTTTCAACTATAGACGCATCAATTCACAGAGAAATTCCCTTTGTTTTTATTCACCAAATGGGTCGAACAAATATGCAGATCGGCTTTTTTCTTGAGAAACCGCATAAGTCCAGTGGTTTTAAGGTGTTTCTCAAATGGACGGACGATATAATGTACTTTTACATGAAGGCATCTCTGTTACAAGTCACAAGAGGTAGTTTCATTATCACATTATTGCAAGTATATACCCAAGCTGGAGTGTGTATATAGTATCAAGAATGAAATATAAACGAGATAGTCACTATATTGATGAGTTGAGATTTTACACATTATTATTGAAAGAACTGGCGTCAAATAAGATTGTTTTGCCCCAGTAGACACTTTATAAACGCTTTGTTCCAATGAATGTAAACAAACTCAATAACATCAAGAACTCGATACACTTTATAGAAACCTCTAGACGAATAATATACAAACATTCTTATGCACCATTGATTCAATAGCCCAAACTGTAGATTACTGACAACATAAATAGGTAATATGTTTGTCAGTTTTTTTTCATTTTATTCTTTGAAAATTGCGTTCATTTGACCCCCCATGTTTCTTATTTTAAAAAAAGAAATATCCGGTGTGTTTATTTTTTTTTGGATGTGTAATATGTATCAATATATTTCAGATAATAAATGGCATTGAAAATAAATTTAAATTTCTTTTTACTATACCAGATTTTTTTGGTATTTCGCCACACCCAAAAAATCAGGTAAATCATGGATGCGCCACAAAACTACAAAGCATATCTTCTTTTTACTAGGAAGTTATTCCAAGATTCCCACAAATTCCGTTTTTTGGACTTGTGGGGTTTCTCGAAAGACCGATTCATTTGTGTAGAAAGCTCCAGATTTTTTAAATTTTCAAGCGAAACCTCTAAAAATCACCATCCAAAAAATTTGCGGCCTATTTTTCTCAAACCCGTCCCTGTATATCTCACTCATATAGGGTATACAATACTAAGTTTTTGTTCATTTCATAGAGTGTAAAAAGTTTAGTAACTGTTCCATGATCCTGCCAGGTTTTGACAATATCTACAAAAAACCGTCATCAGGTCTTCAGTTTTAACACCCTGTATCTTGAAAACGAAGAGTTTTTGAATATTGGTTTCGTCTAATTTCGGGACACCCTGTATATTATATCAAACGGCTCGAAAGTTGGAAGGGGGAAGACAAACAAAAAAAGATTTTGATAGCCAATATACAGAGTCTTACTTGATGTTTTGTACTAATTTCAATGAGTGAATCATGAGCTGATTTTGTCTCAAAAGTACATATAAACGTTTTCAATTCATAGTGTACTGAAATTTTTAACACGGTTTCCAACAAAACATCGAAAAACCTCAGAAACATCTGATAAAAACATTAGACAACATTAAGAAGAGGCTTTCTTAGCAACTGACACATACTATGTCCAATGTGATCTTGCTGAAAACTGAACTTTGGGTGTTAAATTATATTGAATATTCTCCAAATTGCACATTCTACAGTTTGAAATCACAGGATAATTGTTTCAATAACAATGGGCAATTTGCATACATTTTCAAATGACCTGAAATTTTATATACGTATTCTAGACAACATTAGAAAGTCATCAGCGAAAAAAAAAATCCAAAATACCCAAAAATATACTAAATAAATAAGAAAGAAAACGCAAATTTCAAGGTATGATCAAGAATTAGATTACCCTCCTGAAAGAGAGAGAGAGACATCTCAGTCAATACGCCAAACGGGATTAAAGTATGTATCTTGTGACGTCGTGGATGTTGCATCCCACCTAGAGAGTTTATTTGAAGAAATATTTGAATAAGGTTAATCCCAAACTTCCATGGTTTTTCATGAACTTTTAAAATCTGTAGGCAAAAATGTCAAAAAAAGTACAGATTGATGTTTTTTTGAAATGAAACACCCTGTATTTCATTTCAAATTTTTGTAGACGTTTTTATTCTGTTTTCAAATATATATATATATTTTTTTCAAAATCATCAACCTGTCAATATTTGACATTCACTTACTTTTTTTGACATTTTTGCCTACAGATTCCAAAATTCCATGTAAAACCATGAAAGTTTTGTATTCACCTTATTTCAATATCTTTTCAAATGAACTTTCTAGGTGGGGGGCGCAAAAATATACGGGAACAGCCTGTACATACGGATGGATATGTACGAGGTACTTGTAATATTCGACAACATGAACACCTTTTTCAGATAGCCAACCAATTTGAAATTATGTAAAGTTATCTTCACATTCACAACCGACATAGACAACGTATGTCCGATACGTACCGATTAAGGATGTTCCTTTGATTTAAATGAACTTTTCGACTTGAAAATGGCTCAAGAATCAGTCATTAAAATGTATTCCAAATATCAAGCTAGGCTAGTTTTGATAATTGATGTACCTAAATATTGTCTACACGTAAGGCAATATGTGGAACCAGAAACGTAAACTGTCGCATCAAAAATCGCCTGAAATATTATTGCGTCAACAGCAAAAAATGGATGATATTCTCATCAATAATATTATTTGAAATAACATATTTCACGATCCACGTACCTTCTTTTTCCCTTGTAGTTTTTGATTTTTTCTTGTGCACTGTCGTCTTATCTGTGATAAGAAAAACATTAAATTTATACTCAGGTGTACATGCTGAAACTCCTTATAGTGTTATTTCAGGTTTGAACAAAATTGTTTTTACCAGACCATAATGGCTTTCTTAAAAGAGATTTTTTCATTTCTTTATTTTAATTATACATAATATTATTATTTAAATTTGAACATTGAAAGTAGCACCACATATAAAAATGATGAGTATGAAGATGAACTTATGCATTGTAGTTTTGGTATGAAATGATACGTTTCATCTTAATTTCTGCCCAAGAGGGATGTTCAAAGTTTTTGACCTACTGTTTATATTTAATGGTAAAATAAGTGGTTCCAGAAAAGTTCAGCAATATTATATTCTTGGGGCGCCTTTTTTGCTTGGTTTCTTGCAAATGTTGGACTTATATAATATATTTTGTATGTGGTAATGGACATGTTTGAGAGTACTGTTTCCCGTTATACAGGGTGTCTGTGAAAGGTCTTTAGAAAATCTCAACACATATTCCCGAGGTCAAAATAATCCGTTTTAAAGCCACTTACCTTTTTTTCAAAATTCCTCCGTTTCCTAGATACATAGTGGTGAAGTTAAAAAATTAGAATAGAATTTTTCAAAATGTGTGAACACTCCAAAAATTGATACCTGGGGGTTTTTTGGTATGCGAAACCTGAATATGAACATTTTTTATTGCGCCGTTGGAGGGCGCTTCACGCTTCACTTGTGATGGTTTAAAATGGCCATCACTTTTTTTTCAGTACAGTTTTTAAATTTTTCTGCCGAGGAAATTATTTTTTGGATATTTTGGAGTAGAAAATGTACTCACGTTAAAATACGCGGTTGTCAGTGCTCAGTGCTACACCAAAATATTTTAACTAACCCACAAAATTGTGTTACTACTGATTCACTGAACCAATTTTATTTTCACAGTTAACAAATATTTTTTTATTCAAAGTAATTTGAAGGTATCAATCACTAAAAACCAAAATATCTCGAAAAACGGCTTACTCTAACGGATTTTAACATAAGTAAATTTTCTGCTTAAAAATATCCATACAATAATTTCCTCGTCAAAAAAAAAACAATAAACTGCACTGTGAAAAAAGTGTAGAGCGGCCTCTAACGGTCACCGTGAAAAGGTGACAATATTCACGTTTCGCATCCGAGAAAACCCTTGGGTACCAATACGTCAGAACGTGTTACATATACAGGGTGTAACAGAGTAAGTGTTACAACGTGAAACTGTAGATTCGTTATCAAAAAAAAAAAAGATTTTTCCTCAACGAAAATTTTCCGCGGGATTTCGTTTTCGATATACAGGGTGTCAAAGTTATGAAAAAAAAAAAGATTTTTATTTAATTACTTCTATACCACTTGGAATATTTTTATCAGATTTGGTACAGTGTCGAAACTCACTAGTTAGGATTATTTTATTAAAAATTCGATTAAAAAAATTAACCAGTGGCGTAGTTATACTACACCCTGTATATGGAAATCGAAAGTCCGCGGAAAATCTTTTCTAAGGCAAAATATTTTTCTTTTTTGATAAAGAATCTACAGTCTCACGTTGTAACACTTACTCTGTTACACCCCGTATTTTAAAATCTCGATTTTCATTTTTTAACTTCAGCACCCTGTATCTAGGAAACAGAGCAATTCCGGAAAAAGGTGAGTTGCTTGAAATCGGCTTATTTGACCTCTGGATAAACACTCTGCATAATTATGAATGACTGAGCTCTGTGTCAAAGAAATTCTTCATTTGATGTAAACTAATCAACAACAAAAAAAAGTATACTCAAAATTTTCACAAACTTATGTTTGAACTGTCATTATCTTTTGACGGATCGCTGAAAAAATATGCGGTTTTCGCCCAATCCAGAGCATTTTTTTGCGGTCCATATAAAGTCTAGTGATTTAAGTGTGCAACATATGATTTTTTTTTATCAATTGCAAAATTCAAATATCAACGAAAAAATGGTGTAAGTTCGAAAATCTAATCGGGTGAAATTAGAAATTATATTTTTGTGAAGCTCAGAGTGAGACTATTCAAAATAACTAAAATATACAGTATGGAATTGAGACCTATTATTGTCAAGAGTGACATACCCTACGACCACTCTCCGAACCTAAGCTCGAAAAATATCGAACTCACCAACATCTTTTCAGATTGACATAAAAGTCCGGAAAACAACTCTGATTAGATTCCATTCAACTCGCTTCAACGTTAAGGCTTTCCTTGTAAAAAATTGTCAAAAAAACAATTCTTTGCGTTATATAACCGAAATGTTCACTCCTAGAAAGAATCCGACTAAACAACTTGTTATATGAACGATATGTCAGCTGAAATACGAGGGGTGTCTGAAAATGGACAATTTTCAATATTGCCTTGTATATCAGAAACGAAGTGACCTATGATTTTGCGTGTGGCATCGTTCGTTTCTCAAAATACTAGTACTCATCGCGAAAACCTCATCTCTTGATCTATCTCTACTCATAAGGGAGATTCCCCGCACAGACCACCAGGATGAAACACCCTGTTCATGGTACAAAAAATAAATTTCCTCAAAACCTTCCTTTATACAGTATGTCCAAGGTATAATTGACCAAAAATTTAATTTTTCGACTAAAAGCCACTCTTCATAAAAAGTTCTGCTTGATTTTAAATGTCCACAGTCATACTAAATGTGGAAATATTATACAGGGGGTCGAAAAACAACAAAACGTAAAATACTATCAAGAGTAAACTACCTTTATTTTTTGTTTTGAAGCAAAGTGGCAAATAAAAAAAGGATTTCAATCCTATCCAAAGACAAATTCTGAAATTGCAACTCAGTATTCCAATTTTTATTTTTCTGTAAGGTTTTAAAATTTTGTTTCCAATTTATTCACGTATACTTTACCTATGTATGACAAAAAAAGTCACAGTGACATACTCTTATGACACTGGGGCACAAAATATCCAGAATTTAGTTTTTTTTTTAAACTTGACAGAAAAATAAAAAAAATTGGAATACTGAGTTGAAGTTTTAGAATTAGTCTTTGGATAAAATTTGAAATCTTTTTTTTTGTCACTTTGCTCCCAAACGAAAAATGAAGGAAGTTTATAATCTTGATAGTATTTCACATTTTCTTATTTTTCGACCCCCCTGTAAAATATTTCCTAATTTACAGTATGCATGGCAATAGACTTTTCAAAACAAGCTGAACGTTTTATGAAGAGTGACACTTGGTCAAAAGATGACATTTTTGGTCAATTATATCTATAGGAAAGTCTATCCGTGGACATTTCTACTAACCAAGGGGGTTAGGTTTGTGTTACTTTGGGTTAGATTTTTTGAAGTTTTTTTCATATGCTCAAATGTCTGTTACAATCATACCTTGAAACGGTTTCCGATCTTCTTCAATATATTCCTTTTGTTTTTGAAATATCATCGCTTCTTCGAAATACTCACACCAGGCTTTGACTGGCTATTTTGCCAATTCGAAGTTCATAAGTAACAATATTATAGCATAAATCTATTGTCCAGATGTCTTTCTTAGCACGAATTGAATACTCAGCAATACTTCCACTGAACAGGTTGTACAAAGGAATCTTGACCATTTGTACAGGGTATTTGAAAAAAAAAAGATAGGTATAGTTAAATGTTTTGATGTGATATCTGTGATGGATTTTCTTTCTTTTTAGAGGTTCGCAAGTATCGGTGTCTCTCTTTTCTGATCCCACTTTCAAATGACCATAACTTCACTTCTAGCAGTCCTTGAAGAGTCCCACAAAAAAGCAAGTTGTTTGACATAGGTTACAGTTCATATTCCAAACAGGGTGATCGAAAAATATACAAAAAAATCTATCTATACAAAAAAATGTATTAGTATTATTGCAATACATTCTTTCATCAGCCTGCATAAGAACAATTCTGATTGGCAAATAAACGACTGTAACAAAAGTCAGTTTCTTTTTTGTTGAACTCTCTAGGTCTGCTAGTGGTGAGATGCTAAAAATACAGTAAGAGAGATCCACCACAGATATCACATCAAAACATATCTTATGACTATCTTTTTTTTTGATCGCCCTCTACAATCAAACAAACTTGGATTTTTGGAAAAACCGGTTGTTTCGACAATTTGTATCATAATAAGGTAAAAATTTCGAATTGGAAAGAAATTTAAACAGGTTTGACAAATAATCATCTATCTTTCCGAAAACTGAAAGTCCAACAAAAACTTCAACATTATTTAGAGAAATCACTTTGAACGTCACGTTAAAATCGATTGGAATTTGATCAGTTTTTTCGACATAGTACTTTTTGAGGAATCTCAAAAGAAAAAACGAAAAAGGCACACCCTGTATACTCAAAATATTGCTGAGTATTCTGAATCAACCTTCGGAAAGACATCTTAATAGATAATTGGTATAACATTGTCAGTTGTAAACTTCGAGAATTGGCAGAACAGCCAGTCAAGGCCTTATTGTGATTATCTCGATAAAAAGACGATATTTTCAAAACGAAAAAAGATATTATATATCGAAAACTCTTTCGAGGTATGAACGTAACAAACTTCTGAGTTAATCAAGAACAAACTTGAAAACATCTTTGTGGGAAAGATGGGTCAGTAGAAAAAGAATATTTTCACTGTTCTTTCTTCACCACCGAGAAATGCTCTGAATCGTGGTGCAAACCGCTTATTTTTTCAGCGATTCGTTAAAAATGTATGACAGTTCAAAGTTAAAATTTCGACTGTAGCGTTGTCTTTGTTAAGTAGTTTATTTTAAATATGAAGAAGAAAATCCTGTTCCGTATAATGTTTCTCACTTGATTTGTTGATACCTGAACTTTAGAATTCTGATCACAAATAAGATCACCTGGATCAGAATAGTTTTTGGATCAATTTAGGTAACCAGATTTGTCTCGGTATATAGTTTAACATAAATATAAAAAGTCGTTCAAATCAAATCTTATTTCCAGAAAACTCAAAGAGTGAAGGTGGAAAAATAATGAAAGACACGACACTCACCTTCCCTGATCTGCCTTATCACTTCAGTAGTTGTTTCAGCTGCCTCGGACGTTGTAGTCTGAAAGTGGAGTCAATCGAAAATGTTTTCCAAATAATCTTATTGAAATCTTATACCTCTTTGACTTCAGTGACTTCCCATACTCTTTGTATAAAGTCATCTGGTGTGAAGTGAGTCAGAACCTCGTCAACACTCACGTAACTGGCTTCGATCATTTTCATGAGGGCTCTGAAACCTACCGTTGCCGCTAGATGACTCTCATCAACGGAAGTTTCCTGAGTAAGTACTTCTGAAATTAGGGCTGCATGACCCTTTCGTTCAACCACGTTCACCATGGCTGATTGTGCTTCCGGGGTTTTCAAATGTGAAAACTTATTCTCATCATAAAGAGCTGTGATTTCTTTTACCGTGATACCATTCTTTATAAAGAACACGATTTCTGCAATTTCTTTCAAAGGTGCTAGACCTGTTTCAAATCTAGTTACATTGATAAGATTAAGCATGTTGGTTACTTCTTTTTCCATTTTGATCTTACTCGTTCTAATAACTTTCTCACATCTTTCAATTATGTTCTCGAGCTTGACTTCCGTGATATCAATACTTTCTTGCGATTGAGGCTCAATAGTAGCTTGCGCGCGATCGGATTTGGGGAGTATCTTTTCAATATCCTTGATAACTTCCTCGGCTAGAATTTCATCGATTTGTAACGGTTCTGTAGGTGATAGTTTTTCGGTGATGACATGTGAAGGTTTTTCTTTTGATTGATCATCAATCTTTTTGCAAGAGGCGATTGCCTCAGTTCTTAATGATTCGTTTGTATCTATAATTGGCTTGGCTTTGACTGATTTGTTAGGTGAAATATCGACTACTTCAACCATCTCAGTAGGCATCTCAGAAATGTCTATAGACTCCTGACTCAAAGTTTGCTTTATTCGAGTCTCCCGCTTCTTCTCAACTTTTTCTTTCTTAACTTTCTCATATTGTTGTTTGGGTTTTTTCAAAATGGCATCCTTTTCAGTGGTTTTCTGTCCTTCTTGAATGAAAAGTTGTGCCTTTGTTATAGCTTCTCCAATTTCGCTGGCTGCTTTACAAATATATATTCCAACATGTTCCTGTGTGACATCTTCTATTGTACAGGAGGTTTTATTATCAGTGATTCGGATCTTGATATGTTTAGTATTCCTGAGTGGTTTACCATTATGATACCAGATGATATCTAGAAGAAAAATATATTGTTTGAGTATACCCAAACCTACTTCAAGATATTTATGGAAATTCCTCAAAATAGGGATTTCAAAGATTTTGAATATTCTAAATATTAGCGAAATTATGATTTTTCAAATTACCTATTTTTTTTCTAATACAGCAAATAGACTGTGAAAAGTAGTCGTTTGCGTAACGGGCACTTCATTTGAGATGAAGATGAAGAAAACTTATTTGTTTAGAATTTAGAAGCAAGCTTTAGAAGGATGCTATAAGATTTTCAAAACCTGTTATGGATACATAGATCAACTCAAAATTCATCCCCAAAAGAATTGAAAGTTCATTTCTTCTAAAGTTAAATTTTGTTGTACCTAGTAAGTAACAGTGTCTGTAACCGCAACGCAATTATTTGTTTCTGTGTGATGACTTGAAAATCACAATGTTTGCGAACCATTTTCTGTTGTTTTTTAGTCAAATCTTCTCTCATTTACTATTTTACAATAGTGAAAGTCGAGACAGTTAAAGATCAGAATAGCTAGATCTTGTGTGTATCGGATTGATCCACTAGTTTGAAGAATATGACGAATCATGAATCAAAAGTACTCTAGCAATGTATTCAGTTAGAACGAGATTTATAAAGGCAGATTTCTCGAATTCACCCTGAAGTTGAAGGAAATAACGTCACCGCGAGGCCACGTTTTTTCGCGGCTCAACTTCTTTAATTCAGCTAAAACGTTTGAAAAAATGAACATTGTTATAAGACCAAGAGGTCGATTTTCGATGTACAGATTTTCCAAATATTCATACATTTTTAATTGAAAATTGCTTAAATGCGTGGAACATAGGATAGTAATCCCAATAAACAAAACAAGTTTAGTTTCTAATCTTTACTTATAGTTCGCAACATAAAACATTCCAAAATCATCTGAAGATTCTGATGCGATATTCTTCCAGAAAAGCATCACAGTGCAAACTCAACGATTATTTGTATTATTTCTATTGTTATTTTGGGCTTATTTTCCATGTAGAGAATACTGAATTCATGATATAAAACTACTTAAATAAAAATGATCAATTCAGCTGAATAATATAATTCTTTCAATTTTTGGTTGCTGGGAACGCGACTCAGTAAATCACTATTTTGATAATTGGGTACTTGAGGAAAATCCGTAAGAAATATTAAAGAATGTTTCCATTTTCTATAATTATTGGGAAGTTGTCTGTGAACTTTTTAAATGGATCCTTCATTGTTTACATCATTAGGAGTGACAACTTCTACATAATAATATTATCAATAGATTCGAACGTCGCGCCGGCCGTTTCATTGTTAATTAATAACGTATGATAATTATTATGCTTTTTCAGGTGTTATGTCAAATACTATAGTGAGATTTTTATGAAATGAATGTTTCACGGTGCACGGTGATTGGACTTACTGCAAGTGTGTTGAATATTGTATAATTTTGAAGACTCACCAGGTTTAGGTGTTCCGGTGAAAATACATTCGAAAATGATAGATTCGCTTTCTGTCGTCCTGATGTCGGTGATCTCTTTCACAAAAGATGGCACTGAGTGAACAGCTGGAAATATAAATAGTCTTTATTGCATCGATGTTTGGCATGAGGTCAAGTAACACGGTAAAACATTGCGCTTTACACTGAATACTCACTCACATATTGGATCATATATTATTGGATTGAAAATAAGATTGAGCTTAAATTTGGAAAATATTGACTTGGGTACATGCGGATTTATATACGTTTGACATTCACTTCTTGACTTGAAACAGGCGCCTGATTATTTGTTTATATCACGATAACATCACTATTGTTACATGAAAGCCATAATTCATCGAAAGCCCTAATTTATCCGTTATGATCAGTGAATCAAAGTGCCTTCGAGAAAAGCGACCCCTTTGTGCATCTTTGCTTTTTTTTCAATTTTTCAATATCGGCAAAGTAATATTGTACTAAATCATGGTTACCTGTCTAATGGAAGCTGGAATATGGTCTGGTCATGCTGGATACAAAGGAGGAACTTACTGGTCTAAACAAAACGGAATACAAACACTTTTTCTTAGTTCATTCACACGCAAAAAGCAAAGACGGGTTAGTTTTACCTGAGTCTCCAGCTATGGAGACATCTTCGTATTCTAATCCAAAAGCTGATGCTAAACCACGACCTGTCTCATTCATGCATTCACTTTCCAATAATAAAAATTCTTGTAGCTCCTCTTGGGAATCAGCAGTGTGTAGTTGGAAGAAAACACTAGGATCTATTTCTCTGGGTTCGAGAGGATACATGCCATTATCAAAGAATGAACGTTTATTATCTGTTTCACTGAAATAAATTTGTTTGGATGTCCTTGGAATTGTATTACGACGTTCTCTGCTATTGATATCATCAGTCTCACATGATCTCGATAGAGTATTACATGATGAGGAATATTGTTTTCTGTGGTCGGATGCAATGCTTCCTTCAAAGCTACTGGATCTTGTAGATGGCTCACTTTTCTCTTCTATAGGTGTTAGAATGAAAAATGATCCATAATTTTCGGGAGAGTCTTTAGAATCAAAAAAGTGAGACTCGTTTTCAATATTACTTGATGATTTTTCATTTTCATAAAAGTCGTCGACTTCTTGTGTATTATCTGTTGATAGACGATCTATAACAGATCCTACCAAATGTATGTGGTAGTCCAAGTAGTCCGTCATCGTTCTATTAACAAAGTCATTTTTCAATCTACTGTTTTTGGGCTTGGCTATAAATTCATTTTCTTGACATACTGTCGAGGAACACATTGAAGGAGTGCTATTAGGTGTGAACTTAACAGATACGTTACCTTTATTCTCCCGACTTATATATTGTGGTACAATTGTTTCAAAGCTGCCAGAAGACATGTTGGTACAGCATGCATGTGTTGCTAGGCCCGGCTCATATTTACCTTTTAAAGCAGTCGATAACTCTTCCATGTGAGTTACCCATTCTGGCTTTCGATACAATTTTGTGCCAAGTACACCTGAAATGTTCATAAATATTTAAAAAAAATAGATCAATACATTGACGATGATTGAACTTGAGATTTCAAAAAAATAAAAACCGACATTGAAGAACAGTGCTTGAAGAATACATGACATTATGTAATCCAAAACCCATCAGATACAACAAATGCTAGCTGATGATTGTAAAAAAAGGGCACAGAACAGCTCTGTAGTCTTATTGTACTCAGATTAACACACGGAATCTACATTAAAATTATAACAGAGTTAGTAGTGACGATCATTTGAGTTTGAGTTGATTGTGTGATTGGTGAATGTTAGAATGTTTTCAATGATTAGGATAAAAGGAGCTATGCAATCGCCTTCATCCTCTTCTGGAAAAAAAGCTTATATTGATTTCTCATATAAATAAATGATTTATTAATAATACTCTGATTACCTTCTGTACTGTCCATGACTAGATTGGTTACCGTGGTAGCAACTCCTAGCGGATTTGTAGCTTCATATACAATCTCTCCAACATCGTCTGGGTATGTTTCAAGTAGCGTGAGAACAGACGTTCCATCTTCGAATGACTCAATGATAAATTCATTCGATGGAAATAGCTCTTTTCCTTCTTTGAACCATTTGCCAGTTGGTTTGGGTTTTCCTTCTATTTTCACCTCCAACCTAGAAAACGATACTTTATTTGAAGCTCAGTTCGATCTTTGGAAGATAAAATCTCAATGAAACGATTTATGGAATAGAATATGAGTGTACAAAAATATGCCGCCTTATCAAATTTTTTAATAAAATTTAACTAAATGTATTCAATAAAAAAAAAATAATTGAATAATTTAATTTTAAATTTTGAAAGTTCCAAAATATCAAACATTCGACAAATCATCAACAAACAAACAACGTTGCTATAACATGTCAAGAAACCTTGACTAAGTAAAGTGAAATAGTTTTATTGCCGAAAGGCACAATCATACTAAAAAATCAATCGTTTCTCAAGTTATGATTCTAAAATAATCATTTGGTCAGTCAGTAGCCAGTTCGTATTTGCAACGAGCGTAAATGCACCAATCCTAGACAAAATTCGGATCCTTGATTTTGAAGTAGCATCTAGAACCAAAGAATATTCTACTCCGACAAGAAAACCCACGCAATGTTAAATTTTTGAACCCCGAAATGGGGCCAGACTCTAAGAAGTCTGGCCCCATCGAGAGAATCTCGCCCGAAACGCGGGCGCACCGGGCTCACTGTTGCCAATTCGACCATGGTGATATATTACTCAAAATAATATTATTATTTGCCTCTGAATTTGGTTTGGATGCAACAACTTTGCGCTGGAAGATCCTCAAGACCAAACACAAAAGCATGCGCCGATTGTCATGTGAATCACAGAATGCATAATATACGATGTATTCAGTCAATTCTGTGATGTGAATTGTGGAATTGGGTATTTGTCATTCTTTGATAATATCGACAGTTTTAGCAGAGTGATTTTATTGTGTTGAAAAAGAAAAGCGAAAATGTCGGGCCATGTGTGCCAATACTTTGATTGTAGGTTGAACACCCGTCAAGAAAAAATCAAAATGTTTAGATTTCCCTACAAAAATGAGAAATTGTGCAATCGCTGGATAATTAATTCTGGTAAGATTTTATGAAAATGTTTATTCGAGATTACATTTATTGCTGCATGAAAGGCTAGTCTGGTCATTATGCTTAGGATAGGAGGATTTGATTGTCGAATTACAATAATGTTAACCAATATTTAGGTTCCAAAGTCTAGCTATATTCTAATTGAACATTGGTTCTCAAGAGTGATGCTTTATTATTTATCCCAAAAAAATCATTGGTACTTGGTTGTCGGCGCTTGTTTTTTTTTGTTGTGTATACCTACTTTTTTAAGATTGCACTTGTACAAGTATGAGTAAATAGGGATCATTGTGACCAAAAATTAATAATAACGCCAAACAATCTTTCTTCTCATGTATATGACCCAAAATGGTCCAAAGCTTCGATTTTCCGGTAAAACAAATTTTTGTGTCTGTTGAGTCTCGAGATCAAATTCCGCACAGTTTTTGAGGAACACGGGGGACAAATTCGCCCATTTTTGGAAGAGATTGGTCAAGGGGCTAGAGGTGCTGAAATGTAGTTAATGTGACATTCCGACTTTCTATGCTATTTTGAATTTTTTTCTATTATACACTTCCCGACAATAAATTCCGGACACGAATAATTAGAGTCAATTTGATATCCCTGTTTTTTTTTTAATTTTTGTCCGATTTGGGCAAAAAAGCGTAGCCCTATGTCTCGAGATATTACCCTTGATTTTGGGTTTGGAAAAATACTGATGGCTTGGTCATTATACAGGTAGGAACAGAGGCTACTTTTTTACCCTCAAGTTTTCAACACCCTGTAGAAAAAATGAGCGACAAAATTCATCTGTATCATGTTCTGTTGTGAAGTGCAATCTTTTCTCGACAAAATTTTTTTTTGGTCATGTCAATATCTGCTTTTTTAGAGAAGATACAGATGTTTAAATAAAATGCTGCAGTTTTTCGATATTTTATCAACAATGAACGAAAACATTCTTATAGACTTGCATGAAGTTTATCCCTCGGTCTTGAGATATTACCATTGATTTTGGTTTTCGAAAAATACTGATGGATGGTGATTATACAAGGAGAAACAGAAGCTACTTTTTTACCCCCTGTGGAAAAATTGAGCGGCAAAATTTAGCTCCTTTATATTGTGTCGTGAAGTGCGATCTTTTCTCAACAAAATGTTTTTTTGGTCATGTCAATATCTGCTTTTTTTGAAAAAGATACAGATGTTTGAAGAAAATGCTGCGGTTTTCCGATATTTTATCAACAATGAATGAAAATATTCTTATGGACTTGCATGAATAAATGTTCTAAAATACCATATTGTCCCAATTTGCCCAATGTTCCATATTGTTCACCTCGAACATTCTTTGGAGGCGGACATGGTGTGGACTGGGGTATCACTACGTACAGATGTGACACAACGAACATTTTGTTCATGCAAGTCTATAAAAATGTCTTTATTCATTGTTGATAAAATATCGAAAAACTGCAGCATTTTCTTTAAACATCTGTATCTTCTCTAAAAAAGCAGATATTAACATGACCAAAAAAACATTTTGTTGAGAAAAGATCCCACTTCACAACAGAATATAATGGAGCTAGATTTTTCCGCTCAATTTTTCCACAAGGTGTTGAAAACTTGAGGGTAAAAAAGTATATGGCTACACTTTGGTACAAATTTCACTAAAATCGGACAACAAATTAAAAAGTTATAGGGATACCAACTTGACTCAAATTATTCTTGTCCGGAATTTATTGTCGGGGAGTGTACTTGGATTACATGATTTTTAATGTTATTTGGGAAATAAATAACAATGGAGAATGTCTCTGGACCTCATAATGATATGAATGTTGAAGAGGGTGATGTCAACACCAATTTTCCATGGTTTCAGTTTTTGCATTGTTTTCTAACGCTCTCAATTCGCGGATTATACGGAAACTTTTAGGGGAATTCAAGTGCAAAAAATCTTTCCTCTGATTGGCTGTTTTGTAAGGGTAGATGATTTCGGAATATAGCCAAATGCCAAATGAATTTAAACGTATGCCATCATTTTTTGTTTATACCTAGGCCAGGTCTTAATTTCACTGTGATTTCACTCCACTAAGGTATAGAGCGATTATTCCCTACAGAATAATGTGTTTTTTCAGGGAATGCAACATTATTAGGATTAAATCCTGATGATTTACGAAATAAGCGTCTCTGCGAAAAGCACTTCAGTGAACAAGATTTCAAGACCGAAAAGCGACACTTCTTAAAAACTGATGCTGTTCCAATCAAATACGAAGACAATAACCTCGATTCGGATGATGAAGAATTTCTAAAAGTGCAAAAACCAACGAAGACATATTCTGAAAGGAAGCATAATTTATCAAGAAGTAATAGTCCGCATCCGTCTGCAAAGAAGGTGTGTTCTGATGAAAATTTGAAATTGATGGAAAGGCAGTTTATAAATGACGTAGCTCAACTTCCGAACAGTTTGATTACGCCACGAAAAATAAAATTGAAGAAACAGCTCCGATTCCACAAATCAAAGCTTAAAAGATGTAAAAGAAGCATATTTCTATTGAAAAAGAAATACATTGAGAATAAGGATGTATTTTTTAGAATCATGCCTCTCTTGAATGTCCTTTCCAATGTTGCTAAGACATTCGTGTTGATGCAGCTCAAAGGAAAATCGCGAAAGGCATGGAATCTAAAAGAAAAAGAGTTTTGTATATCTTTTTATTATAAATCACCGGCGGCATACATATTTTTTAAGCGAGAAGGTTTGGTGCTTCCCTCTGTTTCTACCATTCGAAGGTGGATCAGTCAAAATCTTTTTAAACCCGGTATAGATGAAGGCATCATACGTCACCTTAAATTTAAATGTTCGTCTATGAGTAAAAATGAAAGAAAATGTATAGTAGCTTTTGACGAAATGAGTATAAAAGATCTTCTAGAATATAATAAAAAGTTGGATATAATCGAAGGTTTTGAGGACTTGGGGCCTTTGGGGAGAGCGCCCCGAACTGCAACGCATGCTCTGGTATTCTCATTACGAGGTCTTTTTAAAAACTGGAAAATTCCTATTTCATATTTTTTTTCTCATGGCCCCGTGAAACAAAACAATCTAAAAGATTTGGTCGAATATAACCTGAACAGTATAATTGAAATAGGTTTTTTTCCACAGGCAATAGTTTGCGATCAGGGAAGTAATAACCGAGCAACTTTCAAACTTTTGGGGATAACCAAAGAGAACCCGTACTTTGTTCTTGGAAATCATAAGATCTTTGGTATTTTTGATGTTCCACATTTGTTTAAGAGTATTCGTAATAATTTGTTGACGGGTGCTTTTAAATTAGGAGAAAAAATAATCAACTTTGATGTAATTAAAAAAACATATGACATTGACAAAGGAACAACTACCGCTAGAGCGCTTCCGAAAATAACCGACAGACACATAAACCCCAATTCATTTGAAAAGATGTCCTGCAAACTAGCCCTTCAAATTTTCTCTAGAAGTATGGCTGCAGCAATAAATACTTGTGTTCAAAATGGGCAAATTCACAATAAAGAAGGATCTGATACAGCTGATTTCATTTTGACTATGAATAACCTTTTTGATGCATTGAACAGTGAAAGGTTGTACGATAAGAATCAATTCAGTTGCGGCCTGAGTAATAAAAGTCAAAAGGTTATCGAAGTGCTCCAGAAAGGAAAAGAACTTTTTGAGTCTGCTTTAAAAGTTACAAAAACTTACAACAAAAATACTACTGTAACGGAACATCTTTCACCAAAACTAAAGGAAAGTAGACCTCCATGTTTTGACGGGATCATTCAAACAATTAACGGAGTCCTTGGCCTTTTTGAAGAAAAGAAAAATGACAAAAACTCATTTATTTTAACAAAGCGACTGAATCAGGACTTCTTGGAAAATTTTTTTTCGGTGATAAGACAGCATGGCGGCTGGAACCTAAATCCCTCAGCAAAAGTTTTTCGGCTTTCGTTCCGAATCCAAACCATCACTGGACTCTTAAAACCATCGAAGTTTTCGAACTGTTTAGAGGACACAGATCATCAGTTGGTGACGAATCTGCTGAATGGAAAGGAAATCGCTGTGCAAAATGACAAAACTTTGAATGCAGGGGACAACGAAAAATCTTCAAATGATGACAATTATTACGAAATAAATCAGCCTGTGATGGTTAAACAACCTCAAAAAAGTACACTAGAAGACTGTGCGATCAACTACTATGCTGGATACCTTATTAAGAAAGTGAACGACAAATTTCGTTGCTCCAAATGCTCTCAGTCGTTTCAGAACTTGGAAAATCAAAAATTAGTTGATTCAAATCAATTGTTGATTTTACAAAAAAATTATGGAGGGTCAACTGAGACATATTTAAAAGTGCCCTCGGACGAGGTTGCTGCAGTGGTACAACGAAGTTTTTTATTGTTCAAAAAATATTTTGACAATTGTAAAGAACAAGAGTTTATAGGCTTGAAATTAAAAAATAAGTTTTTGGTTCAAAATTTACGCTGGTTAGGTAACAAGGCAGAAGAGTGTTATCAGCACCGAATATTTCTGATTGAGCATCTGGTCAAAACAAACATGTATAAATTTTGCAGATGGCAAAAATCTACAAAAAAAAAATATGATCGCAAAATTAAAAATCTACAGAACAAGTAGTAGAGTATGTATAAACATGAAATCTCCTACATCTACGTTATTTTTCTGAATAAGATGTTTATTTTGTATTTACATTTCAAATTTTTACTAATGAAAAAAATGGGACAATGGCGGAATATGTTTTGATGTAAATGTAGGAATATATTATTATTAAAAGGAAATCAAACATTTTAAAATCTGAAAACTTGAAATTCCCAGATTCAGTACAGCGCAATTTGATTAAAAATTTTATTATAAGGTGATACAGTTAGTTTTTAAGCTCACTCACCGGGGACATCCTATAATATTATATTTAATCAAGATATCAAGCGAGCCTCTTATGGTCCTTGTCATTCAAACCATATACTATATGTTTGTTTTTTAGTTTTTAACTTTTTCTAGAGAAATGACAACTTTATTTTTGTGAACTTTTTAATAACTTTACAAGGTGTTCAGAAACAACTCTGAAATATTTGGGACGGATGTTTTACATTGTAAAAAAAATATGAATCACCACCTTGAAATAACCAGATTGTTTATGGAAGCAAGATTTTTTTTTAACAAGGCATGTTTTTAGTTTAGCATATTATAATCTATACTTACTATGTATAAAGAAAGTTTCATTTTTATATAACTGCGGATGTAAGTAGGTAAATATAAAAAGTATTCAATAAAAATCTTTCAAAATATCTCCTAGTTGCCTCAATGGGCTTGTTTGCGACATCCGCTTTAGCATATTTTTTTCATTTAATTCGATACCTTTTTATTACTCAAACACAAAAGAAGAAACAAAAAAGAAGCCTGTCAAAATGTCAGGCTTCTTTTCATATCCATTTTAAAGTTATTCAAGCTCAAAGAATGTTAAATCGGCGAGGGGTTGGTGACGTCATTTCGTCATTGCTTGCCTAGCAATGCACGTTGCTACCGTTAGTCAAATATTTTTATTTCATACTGTACTGTAAAGTATCATTTACCGAACTGGTTACCAGTCCAGTTGAAATGTGGAGAGTGGAAAGGTTTATTTTGAGGAGAGACGGCGTCAAGTTTTTCCAAAATTCAAGGCCACTAGATCATATTAGAGACTCAAAAATCTAAAATTCATATTAGCGATTTTTTTAGAACAAATTGGCTTACGCCAATGGATTAGTCACATCCTGAAATGGATCTGTTCTAAATTTCATGAAAAAATATTCTAAATTAACGATTAATTTAATTATGCACCAAGAAGCATTTACCTCGTAACTTCGTAACTATTGCGATAGAAAATCTATCACAACAAATTTAATAAATAACAACAATTAATAGATATTCTTATGTCAAAATAAAATGAAAACAAAAGGAAATTGACATTTATTTGGCTAGAGATGTTAGGAAAAAACCTGTATTTGTAAAAATACAAATTATTTCAAAGCATAAAAACATTAAAAACTCAACTGCAATCCATTAAAACCCATGTAATGATTGAACCCTATATATTCTTTACAGGTAAGCAATATAATTCCACTACCTAGGTAATTGGTTTTTCCAAAAATTCACAGTCGCGCTCCAGACGTTTGTCTCTCTACAATATAATATAATATAGAACTCTGTGTAATATAAGTAATATCGTTGATTGAGAGAACCAGGTAATATTGGCAACGCGGTGCACAAATCGCTTGAATTTTCAGATGGCTAAGCAGCGAAATAAATTATTGTGTGTCTCCATGTCGTTTCACGGGCGCTCATAAGGATGAGCCTTCTTGTCGGAGTAGAATATTCTTTGCTAGAACATATTGTTTTATATCATATTCAAAAATCATCAAAATCCATGAACAAACAAAAAAGTTATCAAGGGTCAAATTATGTTGGTCCACCGTGTGTATCATGGAAGCCAACGTTTCGCAACTGGTCAGTTGCATCTTCAGGGCCAGATAATTATTGTTTCCTTATACATACATCTATTACAAAACAATAATTATCTATCCTTGAAGATGAAACTGACCAGTTGGGAAACGTTAACTTTTTTGGTATAGATATTTCTGAATATATTTTTATCCAAGAAAAGCTGCTAGTTTTTTCTCCAACAATCGAAAATAATAAAAATTTGATATTCCGCCTTTTTTTCGTGGACTCTTCAAATTGTAACAATCTTGGACGAGACCCCATTGCAAATGATAAGCAATATTTACAAATTCCAAATCAGAACATTATCCGAAACCTCGGGCAAACTCCATAAAATGTTAATACTCTTAGGCAATCACGTCAAAAATAAACAAACGCAGGCAGTTTGACGAAGCTTCAATAAAAAAAGCCATTTCTGTAAACGCAAGATATTTACCTTGTCGCCTGACCATCTTCAGTCTCTATTATCTCAGGTAATTTCTTCACAATCTTTGGTGCATAATCTTCATCATCTGATATAAGTGGACTGCTATTCATAGTCTTATCTTCCAATAAATCTTCCTCAGAGCCTGTCAAATGACAAAGTTCGGAATCTGGTACATATTCATAAGCTTCAACGACCAATGTAGCCTTGGTAATAGCCTCTCCAACTCTACTTGTTGCTCTGAAAAATGAACGGGTCAATTATTTGTATAGAAGTACATAGGATTCATATAAAAAGGTTAAGTTAGCAATGTGCCTCTATTCAGTTATTTGAATTCTCGCTAAAAGTGGTAACAACAAAAGAAGAATCTTTCACAGAAGAAAAAAATTGATCAAACGATAAGCCGTCTAATAAAGTGAAAAATGCACATTATCAGAGAAATATATTACCTGCAAGTATATACACCGGCGTTTTCTGGAAAGGCCTCGGAAATAGCTAATGTGCAACACCCATCGCTATCTTGAGAAATCACAACGTCCTGGGCTTCAAGAATGGGAATATCATTATGATACCATTCGGTTATTGGAGTTGGTTTTCCTACTACTACGCAATTCATGACAACTTTTTCACCATCCATGACAATCTTTGGCTGTATTGGCCCTATGAATCGAGGATAAATGATTTCTTCAACGTATTCTGCTGAAAATTTGTCGAATACATCCATAGGGACCCCATGCGATATCGACCCCCCTGCATTTTCTGCTCTGCATGTGATAGTGCCGGACAACTCCGGCGTAGCTCTATGTATGAAGAGAATTGACTTATTCTCATTGCTTACAATACGGAGATCACTCGTTGAGGTCACAGAAACATCATTAAGAAACCATTGAAAACTTGCAATAGGAAAAGAATCAACTACTGCTTCCATTATTATCACTTCGCCTTTTTTCACCATTTGTGATTTAATAGGTATTATCCATTTTGGTGGCTCAATATCTGAAGGCTTATCGATTATCACAACTGTTCCTGAAGATTTGGCTGTTCCTTTTTCATTTGAAGCTTGGACCTCATATTTACTGGGTTTATTCTTTTTGAATGCCCTATCTCTTATTATTAGCTTGGTAACTTTATCTTCTTTGATAATTTCGTAATTTTCGGTTGGTTTTATTTCATGGCCATTTTTATGCCATGTTACATCAGCACAAGGAACTCCTTCTACTTCAGCTTCTAAAATGATTTCATCAGAAGGATGTGCTGATATTGCCGCAATTGGTTTTGTGATTATTGGGACCTGTATTAACTCTGGTCGTACTTCCACTGATTTTGAAGGCTTCAAATTCGCCTTACATACGGCAGAGCCATACTTATTCTCAGCTAAGATCTTATATATACTCTCATCGTGTTCACTTGGTTTGAGAATCTCAAGGACGGCTTCACCGGTATTCTCATCGTAAGACATATTTTTTTCTGGTGTAGAATAGATTTCTTCATCATCTCTGAACCAATGAAGTATCGGAGTTGGTTGTCCACATACGACTGCTTTTAAAATAGCAATATTGGTCGATTCTTCTATTTTTGGCTTGAGCGCTACCGTGAACATTGGTGCGACCCCCATCTCCTCTTTTTCTGAAAACAAAATTTCTTCATCAGGTCATATTTCATGATAAGTATTGTGCTCCACCAAATCAAATATTCGAAATTGTAATGAAAATGATCACACAACGAATATCTGGATTGTGGGGAAGTTTCACAATACAAAAAATCATTAAAATATATTAGGAAAAACAAAGAAAAGTCTGCATTAGCTTATAGCGGCAAATTGAGCGTCGATGACCTCGAACTCATTTTTGTATGCAAAGGCGACATGATTATAAAACCATTCGGATTGGTTTGTTAAAGCCAGAGCATGTTTGACGAATGGATTGATAAACATAAAAACTTAGCATCAACTATCATGCTGCACAAACTAATTTAGCTTAAGACAATCTCTCCTATTCACCTAATATAACAAGATTGGCACTTGAAGTAGCAACACCAGCGGGGTTTATCGCTTTGCAGGAATAAACAGCAGCATCTTCTGGTTCAACAGAATTGAAAATTAGAGATGAAACGTCTTCATCTCTTTTGATGGAAACTCGTTCATTTCCATGGAATATGATATCATTTTTGTACCAGATTACGTCTGGGGACGGAATTCCTTCAACCTTGCATATCAATGATCCGGATTCACCTTCCTGAATACCAACTGGTTCAACTTTCTTTGTAAACCTAGGAGCAATTGTAATTTTTGAGCAACCAGCAGAGGTTGGAATGGCGTTTTGATCAGTCAAGTTCGTGGTCTTGGATAATTTCTCATCTGGTACAATTTCTGTAACCTTGGTGGTGCGTTTTTGTGAAATGATCTCAATTTCTGGCAACGGTTGTGTATTATCAAAGCTGATAATCTGATTCCGTTCAGCCTCAACTTTTCGGGAAGCCACATGAAAATCTATAGTCTTCTTGAATGAAGATTGTTGATATGTTCTGTCGGGTATGAACTTTTCTTCTGGTATGTCTTCATGGGTTTGCACCGTATTAATATTTTCTGATAAGATGAGCATTTTCTCGGATGTTATAGTTTCAGGTTTGGTTTCTATATCTTTGTTATCAATTTCCAAGGGAATTGTTACCCCATGACTTGGTTGCAATGGCAAATGATGTTTATTTTCAATGGGGCTAGAGCCAGAATCATCGTCAACAATAACCGGTACCTTATATGCAATTTCTTCAATAACTGCTTTATCCAGTAGCTTATCAGATGCACTCTTTTGTACCGGCTTGTAGGTAATAATCTCTTTCTCATCATCAGGAAGCTGTTTTCTTTTACCCCGTGGCCACATTCTAACTTCCAAATCTTGATTTTTTTCGGTTGGTTTTTTCGCAAAGTGTTTTGATTTGTCAACTGATTCTTTGCTTGTATCGTCTTTGATCAAATCGAATTGTATAGAATCGTCTCGTTCATGTGGTTCTTTTTTGAGCAGAATTGTTTTTGAGCCAGAATCAGAAATCTGGTTTTCTTTCTCTTGACTGGTGTCGCAAGGAATTTTGATAGGTTCTTCCTTCACGAACATTTGCTCATCTGGAACTATTTCCTTATCAAATGGTCTCAGTTGTACTTTTTCGAAATTATCTTTTTCTGTAGGTAAATTTCCTTTGCCAAGCTGAAGTTTCGGTCCAATATTTGTCACCTGATCAACTTCTGGTCTCTGTTGTTTCCTCCATGGTGTTGAGGATTTCGACTCAGCTTCTAGTGGCTTCTTTTCAATTTGTACTATTTCGGAAATCTCTGGGATATATCTCTCGCCATCTGGGATTTCAGGAGTGGAAATGATTGTCCGTTTCTTTTTTCTTTCATTGCTTTCCTCTTTTTCATGGGTGGTTTTTTGGAATACTTGTTTGGGAATGGGTTTTAACACGACTGTTTCAGAGTTTTCTTTTTCGCATGGTCTTTGTTTTCTTATGACCGGTTTCAACTTTATTTGATCTATCGAGAAAATTTCATTTGATTTTACTTCTGGTAAGTGATCAGATTTTTGAGTTGGTATCTGTTCAATACTCTTCTTCTCCATTTCAGTAACACCCATTTTCATTGGTACAGTCATGTCTTCCTCATCACTTATTTTCAAAGCAATTTCATCCTCGACTTCTGTTATCTTTTTAACGATGATTGTCTGCATGTCTTGCGGGTGATGAATAGGTGTGGATGACATTTCTTCATCGGGCAAATGTTCTATTACTAAAACAGTGGTTTCAGGCAATTTTCCTTCTTCTTCTATTCTGACTATCTCAGTTATTTCTTGCTTGTCACCTTTTTGTTTTTTGAATACTCGCTTTTTCACAATTTTCTTCGAACGATTATCCTTATCAACTGAAATAGTCTCTAGAATGTCAATTGGCATCTCAGTCACCTTGTACAATGGACCTTCTTTCTCTTGTTCATAGATAGGGGAGTGAGGTTCTTCTACGGTGATGACTGTGGTAACTGGCTCATCATCATCCACTTTTTCCGTAATTATTTTTGTTCTTTCATGCGTTTCTCCATCCCGCTTTACTAATTGACGTGTCTTGGTAATTTTTTTCTTTGAAACACCATCAACATTTATCACAGCTTCATGTATACTTTCAGGTAACTCGTAAATGGTAGAATCAGGTATCATTTCATCAATTGACTTCAAGTCTGTCGTACTAACAGTAGTTTCCGAAGGCTTTCCTTCCTCTTCTACAGTGACTATTTTCATTTTTTCTAGTTTATTCCCTTTTTGCTCAGTTAACACTCTTGTTTTGCTAACTTTCCTTGAAGGTGTGCCTTTCTCATCTACAGTTATAGTTTCTTTGATCTTTATAGGTACTGCGCTTGTCTCATCAGCTTCTTCCTGAGTTAATGTCTTTGATTCATTCTTTTGGAAACTGCTTTGGCGTTTTTTAGATGATTTTATTGCCTCGGCATTCTTTTTCTTGTCCTGGCTGTCGGTTGCCTCATAAATATCAGAAATAATTTCTTCTGCTTCTTGAAGTTCCGGACTCGACACCTCTTCTGCTTTTTCCCCAGGTTGTATTGGTTCGATCATCGTTGCACTTTGATTTTCAGGCAACAGTTCAATATGTGCGCTTATAGAAGTTTCTGGCTCGCTGTCTTCAAATCCTTTCACTACGATCTCAATTCGCTCCTCTTTGTTATCTTTTTTCTGTTTCAACATAATTGTTTTATGTAGATATTTCTTTGGAACATCGTTTTCAATCACCATGGTCTCATTTAAAATAACAGGCAGTTCCTCAACTATAAAAGTAACATTTTCACTTGGTGCAGTAGTTACTGCACCCACATCTTCAATTGTGACAGTTGCCTTTGGAACATCATCTTTCTTCTCAGTTGTCATGATTGTAATAATTTTTTCATCATTACCCTGCATGGCTCTTATCACTTTCTTTTTATGAACAACTCTGTTCACTTTTCTGTCTTCACTAGCAATACTCTCAGAAACTTTCTCAGGAAATTCTTCAAGAACTTGAATAGATTGGACCAAACTTTTCTGATCATCAATTCTTCTTATAGATTCATCTTTTTTCTCCACAGTTTTTATTTTTGTCTCTTTTCTTTCTTTTTTGGATATTTTCTTGAGTTGATCTTTTGGGACGGTATGCGATTCATCAATCTCATCTGGTATTGATTCTGGTTTCATTTCTAAATCATTAACGTCAACTTTTTCCGGCTTAATTGAAGCGACAATGAGTTGCACCGTTGATTCTCTTGTAGTTCCTCTTTCATACGTTGGTTGCTTGGGTAATTCGTCAATATTTGATTGTTCGGAAGTTGTGTCTTCCTTCACATTATATCTCTCAGTAGATTCATCCACCCTACTACCTTCAGTTTTCTTGACTATTCTTTTTTTTTCGATCTGTTTAGTTTTTGAACCATCCATGACAAGAGTGGTTTCATTAGTTTGCACTGGTAACTCATTCACTATATTGTCTTTTTCATGAGCAATCCCTTGTCGAGTTACTGGACCGTGCTCACTGGCTGCAATAATACCTGGCTCTTTGTTTTGAGCAGAAATGCTTTCAGTAACTTGCCGTTGATCTCCTGATGCAGTTTCGCGCCACATTCTCTTGTCAATTTCATCGTTACTATAATCATCTTTAACTATCGCTGTTTGATAAGGCTTTTGAGGCAATTCTTTCACTTCATAAATAGAAAGTTTTGTCTTTTCATCAGTAATAATGTCTGATGATTCTTGTTTTTCAACATCTGGTCGAGCTTTGAAACCTCTACTCCAAGCTCTTGTCTCCAGAATGTGGGTATTTTTGTCTTGTATATTTATATCCTTTTTCTTTGCTATTTTCAGAATACTTAGATCCTCGATCACTTGTTTGTACTGTGTCGAAGTTATCAAATTGTCTTTTAGAATAGGAGTTTTTTCGGGAGCTGTTGTTTCTGACTGGATATTTTGAGGGACGATGGGACTTGCATTAGGTCCAATATCCATATTTTTTTCTTTATTGGTTTCTGTTTCCAGAAGTTTTGTTATGATATCTTGTTTTTCAGTCCTCTTCTGAGGTGTCAATTTTCTTAGATTCGATTCTTTGGTTTCAATATTTAATCTAGAATGGTCTTCAGAGTGTTCGATAAAATGCTTAGTATATTTACCGATCTGTTTTTCAACATTATCAACTTTTGATTTTATTTTCACATGGTCAATCATTTGAGAAACTTCTTCTATGTTTTTCTTGGTTCTGCTAATCTCTTTTGGCTGGGGTGCGGTGACCAATTCTCTTTTATTTGTTTGTTTCAAGCTGATTTTTTCTTGGGCCCAAGGAATCAACTCGCCTTTTTTGGCTTCCTGATCTTTACCGTCAAGTTTTTCATTGGCCGATAGATTTACTGATTTGAGATTTATGGTTTCTGGAATTTCTGGAAGAATCTGATGCTTTACTGGGAGAGTCGGCTTCAGGTTGATTTCTTCTTCTAACCAAGTTATTGATTCTCCTTCCGGTCTCGACTCGCTTGTGATTTTATGTGCAGTATCTGGAATTGGTCTTAACTGAACTTCTTCTAAGGTTTCTTTAGGAATACATTTGATTTCTTGTGGGGTCGGTTTAAGATCAATCTCTTCTTCTGTCCATGGAATAGCATCTCCTGGTTGTCTAGGATGTTCAAGCTTGGCTTGTTTATATGCTTTGATTTCTTCAAGGGTTACTGGTTTGAGAATTACTTCTTCCAGTTTTGGCTTTGGAATTTCTTTCATCTTGGCTATATTATCTTTAGGAGCAACTTTTAATGTGATTTTTTCTTCAGTCCATGGTATCATTTTGGCTTGTTGTGGCTGTGGTCCATAGTGTTTATGAATGGCGTGTTGAGCCTTGACCAAAACTGTGTCTATGTCGATCTCCACGGAGTCTTGTTTAATCTGCTGCCAAAGTTTTTGCCGCAGAGTTTTCTCAGGTTTAATTGCTTTCTTAGCGGATGCTTTAGGTTTTTCCCAATGTTTGCTAGCAATTTGTTCTGGATTTTCTGCCTCATCCATTGAAGCATTAATATTGAGAAGAGGAGTATCAGTTACAGCCTGAATACGTTCTCGAGGAAGTCGAGATTCAATGCTTTTATCGGTATGATGTTTCAAGATATCTGCTTTTGATGATATTTCTTTGATTCCTTCTTCTACCATCATAGTTGAATCAAGCTTGGATTTTTTCAATACAATTTGCTCCTCTGTCCAAGGTTTGATTTTAATCTTATCATTCGGCTGTATTTTTTGATCAACAGGTCTTCTCCAAGGTATAGTTGTTTCTGTCAGTCTCAATTCGTTAATACTCTTTGAACCAGTTATTGAACTGAATTGTTTGGTACTTTTGTCTGTGATAATTTCATTTGATGAATAGGTTTCTTTGGTTAGGAATGTGGTTTCCGGCTCTGTTCTGACTCCAAGTTTATTCTTTTTATCAGAAACTTTCACGCGTCCTGAAAAGTCATTTTGATTTTTATTTGCTTGAATCAAGAATTTATCTGTGAAGTTAAAGAGTTCACACCATTATCTCCAGAACCGATGATTTGAGTTATTTATTGAGAGTGGAATACATTTAATCAATTTAAAACGTTATAACATGTTCAAGTAATGTGGGGTGTTCCAAAATCAAACGTCAATATTTCAACCACGTATTCTACGCCCCAAAATAGTAATAAAACTTTCATCAAACTAGTATTCACAAACTCTTTCTTTTTCAAGATACAGGGTGTTAAAGGTAAATACCTGATGACGGTTTTTTGTGAATATTTTCGAAACTTGTCGAGATAATCAAATAAACATTTGTACTTTTACTACACTTTTCACGCTTGATCTTATGAATGCAAGCTTAATATTTTATTACCTTCATGAGTGGGATATACAGGGACGGGTTTGTGAAAAGTTTGCCCCAAATTTTTTGGTTGTTAATTTTTAGTAGTTTTGACCACAAATTTTGAAAATCTGGAGTTCTGTTCCTAGAAAAGGTACTTTTCTTGTAACTTGCTGAGACGCACCATTTCCGAGAAAAATGCATTGGAAAATCTTTATACACACTGATTTTAGTGAAAAAAGTCGGGTCAATCTGGCTAGGCTATCATATTATGTAGAGTAGATCCATGCTTTCGCTGAAGGTTTTGGTATATGCAATTTTGTGTGTAATAACATTTTCAAATGCATTTTTCTCGAAAAAGATGTGTTCCAGCGATGTTCGAGAAGAGTACCTTATGTACGTAGAAAACTCTAGATTTTAAAATTGTGTAGGCAAAATAACTAAAAATAAACAACCAAAAATTTAGGCCAGATTTTTCTCAAGCCCGTCCCTGTATCCCATACCCACCAAAATAATACAAAAATAAGTCTCCGTTCAAAGGTTGGTAACTGTACCAAATTTCATCCAATTATCTTCACAGGTTTTGAAAATATTTACGAAAAACCGTCATCAGGTCTTTACCTTTGGCACCCTGTATCTTGAAAACGAAGAGTTCGTGGATGATAGTTAATATGGAGTTTCATTTTTATTTTAGGGTGTAGAATGCGTGCTTGAAATATTGACGGCCACCAAAATATACAGGTGATTCATTAATATTGTGAAAAAATCCGGGTTGAGTTTTCCAGCTTCAAAATAAGAACAAAACTTCCTATAAAAATGTTTCCGAAAATGCTTCGTTACAAAGCTACAGGGTGTCAAAATTTCATTTTCATTTTGATTTTTGCTAAATAATATTTAAACTAATGTCGATCTTTTGATGAAAATTGGTATTTGGGGGTTTCTTATCATGCGAAATTCGAATTTGATGTTAGTGTGGCTCTAACGTGTAGAGGGTGCTACCTTTACTTATTTCTCAGGACATTAACAGCCATCACTTTTTTGGACGTCCCTGTATTATATTTTCATCTAATAAAAACGATTTCTTTGTCACTTTCGAGATATTTGAATTTGAAATAATGAATACATGTGATAATGAAACTATGGCCAAGCATGGTGTTTTATTGATAGTGCCAAAAATACGGGATGAGTTTGCATGCTTGAAAGTAAGAAAAAAAATCCTCTGAACATGTGTCTGGAAATGCTTCGTTACAGTGCTAAGGGGGTTAGGGTTTTTAATTTTTTTTTAGTTTTTGAATTTGTTTTTGAATTTGTTTTTGTTTTAATGATATTTGAATAAGAGTGGTTGATAACATTACACACAAGTCCACTTTGATCTTTTTTACTGAAAATATGAAGCAGTCGTTCGAGATATGTTATAACTTCTAGCAGGTTACCTTCGACATAACTTCAAAATCACATGTATTAATTATGCCAAATCCAATTATTTCAAGAATGTTTGCAAGTAGCGACTTCTAAAAGTACATAAAATCTGCTTTTTTATTTAAAAGTATAATACAGGTTAGTCCAAAAAAGTTATGACTGTTCATAACAGGTAAAATAAGTGTTGGTAGCGCCCTCTACAAGCTAGAGCCTTACTAAGGTCAAATTCAAATTTCGCAAGATAAGAAATTTCCATTCACCAATTTTCATCAAGAGATCGACATTGGTTAAAATATTAGACAGTTTTCGTTGCTCAAAAAATGCAGCCCCGACTAACGCTAATTGAAAACTTTGACATTTGGATGTCATTTATCGTATATCGATACCGATAAATGCCGGTTGTTAACGGACGATAGTCATAGCGGTTAACGTAAAGAAACGCATGCGCAGTGGAAGAGAATATGTTATTTGACATTTGATTGACAATGTTTTGAGGTTTTGATTTCATTGTTTTTGTTAATACTTTCGCTGGATTCAAGACCAAGACAATTTACGCAATGAATCCAAATCAAGAAGCAGCAAGTTTTTCAAAAACAATCAGGCGAAACCGAGTTTGGTTTACCGATGAAGATGAACAGATCTTACTCACTGAAATACTGGCAAATAATCCATATGGGGATGTATCTATATAGAGTGTGATTGTTTCCAATATTTTTGAGGTCACTAGTAAAAAGGTTTCTTTGAGGGGAGTTAAGAACATATTACATATGTATGGAAAAAGTTTGAGGAAAAAGAAAAGGGCAACGATTTCCGGAAAGTGTCAGATGATGTAAATGTCTTCTCTATATTGGATGACGTTGTTGTTCAATACTTCTAATAAAATGGCATCTTCAAAATCAGCACCTGATTCGTCACTGGAGTCCAATAATACCATATCATCAATCATTTTAAAAAAATAACACATACACATAATCAAAACAAGACTGCGATGTCATTTGCCATTGACTTTGGTTAGGGTTGAAGTTAAACGTAACGTTGAGCGGATTTGTTTCTTGCCTTCACCAAAAACTATATTTTTATCTGTCAAATAGCGGCTATCGCTACGACTTTCGTAACCGCAACCGGTAAAATTTCCAGGAGCAACGAAAACTGTCTATTATTTAGAAAAACAAATATGAAAATAAAATTTCAACACCCTGTAGCTCTGTAAATAAGCATTTCTGGATATATGTTTATAGAAAGTTTTGTTCTTATTTTGAAGTGGGAAAACACATCTCAAATTTGTTCGCAAAATCAATGAAACACCCTGTATATCGCCTAGTAATATCGTCAGATGTTGAAAACTAAGAGGTTGCGTGTGCGAAGACATGACCACCCCCAAAGTTACTATTTTCAGGGGTTGGTACACTTGACAAAAGGAAGCAGTTCACAAATTTTCACGACTATAGAATACCACGGTGTACTGGGGACTGTATAAACTAATGGACAACGAACTTATACGTGTAAATTTTTGGGTTAAATTCAAAGTCCAATATCTTCAACAAGAAAAGAAATATTTCAATGTGGTTTGCGGATATTTGAAGCGAGTTTCGTCTGAATCAATCTGCATGGAATACATCTCTCGTGGATCCGAAGAATCATGATATACAGGGTGATTCATGAAGCCATGTGAAAAATCAAAATTTTTGTTAGTATGCCATTCCATTGAGCATTGTATTGCCTGAATTCGGCAATACAATATGGTTTGTTACTATAGTAATGTCAATATCGTCGTCCCAGAGCAACAGTGGGATAAGAGGAAAATTTGCGATTTTGAGATTTCTTCAATTTTGACTTACAGATAGATTGAACTATCTAGTATAACACTGAGATTTATGAATTTTTAAGATCTTGGGTCAGTTTTGTTATATATCTCGGTGTTGCAAAATCAAAAATAGACTACATTGTTTAGTGCCACACTGGGTTAAGAAACATATCCCCATATGTTAAACGTATATGCATATCTCCCCGTTGCACTTAGTTAAGTTGAATGCATGAATGCAACACTGGGTTATGTAAACATTCATTTTATACTGATATCCCTGGATCTGGTCCATGTCTAATAATGCAACAGTGCGACAAGTGAGCTTTTTTTGAAAATAATAAAGTTAAAGTGGTTCTACTTATTCTAAGGGGCGATATTTCAATGTCACCTTAAGTGACATTTTGGCCAATGTATACTTAGAGTTGATGTGAATTTTATAATTTGCCACCGAATGTTTTTCAATTGCGCCACTCCTTTCATCTAGCTAAGGATCTAATTTGAGTGTCACAATCAAAACACGGCACTCACGGCAGACGAATTTAAGGTCCAAAATAACCTTCAAGTGTACTTTAATCTTAAATGGACATTGAAATATCGGCCCTGAATCACCCAAACGAAAGAATATAGCAGCAGACAAAATCATCACCAGAGAGAAACAATTTCAAAATTGATTTTCTCGAAACTCGAAAATTAGACTTGTCTCACTGTAGCTCTTGGGCGACGATATCTCCAGTCATTTTTGTCAGTTTTTGGACTCAAGCGCGTTGTCATTAGAAACGATTAAATTAAATTAAATTAGATTAAATTGATCATGGTGGGGGAGCAAAATGTTCGAAACTTTTCAATTGATTAACGGGTTTCTACGGTTTTTGCAAAGTTGGAAACCTTATTCACCAATTAAAACAAAAATTGAAATAAACATTTTTTTAAATCCATAAGGTACTAACACTCAACAGCACAAGCCTAGAATAATCTGATAAAACTTTGATTATTCAGCAGTTATTGAAAAAGGTTTGTTGCATTTGGAAACTCATTTGTCAGATTAAAAAATGTTGTCGATACATAACAAGTTTTTCCTGCACCATTTAAAAGAGGGAAAACATTTATGTAATTTCATAATTACTGAACAAAGGTTGCTATGAAATTTTAAACATGGCAAAAACGACCCATTTTTTATGTTTTCTTAAAAATTTGACCGAGTTTAAAATTTATTAGCTACACTATCCTTTGATAACTGTGAAATTTTTGATCGGTGCTATCCATTTTTATCAAAAGTTACTCAGAAAAAAGTTTCACTTTCAACATCTTTATTTAAACATGATAAAAAAGCCGTTAACAATTTTTGAAAAATAAATCTCCTGGACTGAACTGACGAATGGATTGAGGTAAAATGCATCAATATTTCTGTGATAACTGAAGTTGTGACAAAGTTTCATCAAATTCTAGGCTTGTGCTATTTATCTGACCATGAGTGTTAGTACCTACCCACCTTATCGATAAAAATATATATACATATATATATATATAGCGGGAGGGTAGTCTTGACTGACTAGTTAAACATCAAGCTTATAGTCTTGGGGATGCAGTCAAAATTGGCCTTAGGTTTAGGTTAAAAACGATGAATTAACATTAATTAATTAACAAAATACTTTATAGCACCCAATATGAAATTCCTGAAATCATTTTTCAAAACTCGTCCACAGATCTCAAAGTCAAATAATCTCAACCATAAACAACTCAGACCTCTTAAACACACCTCATACAGAAGAGACGGTTTTCTATTGTTCCCTTCCATTTATTGATGTACTCACCCAGAAACTAATTAATGTATTTAAAAATAATAATATTAAGATAGCTACAAAACAAATCAAAACTATTTCCCTGTTATATACTAAAACTAAAATGCCTATAAGCAAATTGGCAACATGGGATGTCGTCTATAGAATCAACTGCAAGGACTGCCCTCTTCAATACATAGGCCAAACATCAAGAAGTCTGAAAGGCCGACTACCTCTCATAAAAGTGACTGCCGTACCAAAAAAGACTCTTGTGCTCTTAGTATCCACACCAACCAGACTAATCACACTGTGGACTGGGACAGTACAATTATGTTAGACAAAGTCAGCGCCTACAACAAAAGACTTTTCATGGAAATGGTTCACATAATCACATGTGAAAACTCCATGAACCGAAAAAGTGACACTCAGAACTTGAGCTCAATTTATAGTTACATCATCCAACTGTATAATGATCATAAACAACCTCAAACCAGGCAGTACCATGTTTTATTTAAACGTAATGATTTGTTTTTAACTTTTATAGTAATTAGAGCAGTGTATATTTTGTTCGAACAGCGGTGAGCAGTGTACATCCAATATGCAAACTTGTCACAGAAGTGTCTTTGTCTCTTTCTAACATATTATTTCTAGCTTTTAGTCTCTTTTATCGAATTGTTAAACAGTAAAAGGGTTTTTGTGAGGTTTTTTAGAAGCACAACTATGAACCGATGCATGTGAATTCTCGTATTTTAACCATCATTTAGTTCACTTTCACGACAGTAATAAGATGTAGATAAATTTGTTGTAATTCAATTAGAAGAGAGTATGTTCTTCATAAGATGCTATCTTTTGTTATAAACTCGTCTTGGTGAGTAGATTATTTATAAAATTATATTTCACGGTTTTTGTTACATGAACCTTAATTTATAGATGTCCTGATGAAGGAAATAAACATTTCCGAAAGCTCGACGAACAAAAAAGGGTTTTGTTTTTTTACCTAAACCTAAGGCCAATTTTGACTGCATCCCCAAGACTATAAGCTTGATATATATAATGTTTTTTTCAAAACTGGAATCACCCCACGCACTCAACAGAGGGAGCAATAAAGGTGTAGAACTGCTCTAGGAAGTGTATATTTAATCTTAACTTCAAGCTTTCGCTCACATAATTTTGAGCTTCTTCAGAAATCTAAACCAAAAAAATTGAGTCACATTACAAAAGACCAGAAACACTAGATAGGAAACTTACAGATCATTTACAGTATCCTCCTCATAGAAGATTTTTTTTTTTTGGTTTAGATTCCTGAAGAAGCTCAAAATTATGTGAGCGAAAGCTTGAAGTTAAGATTAAATATACACTTCCTAGAGCAGTTCTACACCTTTATTGCTCCCTCTGTGGAGTGCGTGAGATGATCCCAGTTTTGAAAAAAAACATTATTTTATTTGTTACCAGTAGCCCCGTTACTGTCTACCTGCTCATATATATATATATATTTCAACACAAAATATAGGTAATGCAAATTATCAATCAATTTCCAATTCTCTTTTTAGCATGCCAGCATGATATGAAAAAAAATATGAATCTATCCAAAGAAAAATGGTTTTTGAAGTTCAGGGGCAGACCAGTGATGAACGTCTCTACTTAGAAAAAGAAGAGAATTATTCCAAGAAATAAAACATAGGCAACAAATTGGAATAGGCTTGAGTTATTTATAAAATAATTATCATTTACCTATTTTTTTCTAATAAAGCAGAATTCATTGCAATGACGAGGTACAAGGTTTTACATTCATTTGAGAGTGATATAAGATCCTCGGAGAGATGATAAAAAACAAAAACTTAGATAAAGTCCCAAAAAGCACGTTTTCTGTATGACACCAAGATATTAAATCAGAATTTTGATTCTGCATTGTCAAGTGAGGCGCAAATAGAAAAATCGACACTATTTTATATTTAAGTGCGATTTTCTCGTATTATTACCAGTTTACAAGTTGAACAATGAAAAGTTTGCGTAACAATATTGCTCGCAAGATTTTCCAGAGTGTAGAAACTTTCCGATACTCCTTCCGATAAGCCATCAACAATAGTTCATACAATTAAGAAAGATGATTTGACCATCTACACAATTTTTCTATAATTTGTGATGCCGCAAATACAGTGAATAAATTATTGTGGACGTGAATTATCGTCCAAATAATGATCAACTGGAACAAAATTCTTGGCATGGAGGACAAGTGTGTGTTTATGGAAATAAATTATTGTGTATCAATTTTTGCTACGAGCAGATTAGATATGCTCTGTAGTTTTGTGGCGCATCCATGATTTACCAGGTTTTTTGAGCATTTTGCACATAATATGCATATATTATCATGTAAATCAACACCATACACCTCAATGTCAGTGAAAGTGATATTTTGTGTTATACACACACAAAAGACAATTTTGCTGATAGAACGCATAAAATCGAGATAATATATTTGTTGAATATACAACGGCAGCAGACTCGCCTTCGTTGATCTGGTATTTTAAGTAAACTTGAGTCACTTGACAAAATATTGGATTTTTGATGAAGCCATTTTTGATTCAAGTTTGCGTTCAAGCCAAGTGAGATTTTTTTGATAGGGAGCCCGAGTGTCGCGAAATACCCAGAAAAATCTGGTAAATAACAAGCACAAAATGTTTGTAGATTTTCAGGAATGTTCATTATAGTAAAAAACATCTTCAGAAAAAGAAATTAGTAGTACACATTTGTGTATTAACTCTCTTGCATCAATATATATATTTTAAAAGATAACGGTTTTCTTCACACCAATACATTTCTTATTTTTTTAAGAATTTTGGTTATCTAATCATGAATCTCTTACATGAGAGATCTGGCTGTACAGATAGTTCCATTAGTCATGGTCCCAACTCAAAGAGGTGATAGAGGAAGTCATCTTGGATCAAAAAGTTCCCATAACATATTATATTCCGATTCCGTGAAGTTTTCTGGTGATTTTAATTTTTCCGTTTTTTGGATTTTTGATTCAACGTAGGTGGCAGATAGTTGATCTTTTAATTGCAATATGATTCAAAGTGTTAATCCCTACATTGAATCTGAAGTTTATTTCTTTTTTCTGGCGTTATCTTTTCGACAACATGTGAATAGTTCAAATGCATGGAATCTAAGGCAAAACAGGCAAGCGATTGGAATAATATGTTATAGGAACTTTTTTTTTTTATCAGAAATGAACTTCTCTTTGCGTTTGGAAAATGACTTATGTATAGTAATGAGCCACCTTTCTATTTAGGCAAGTGACCTTTAACAACAAAATAGCATGCGAGGTGCAGCTTGTTGCATGTTTTTACTTTAAAAGTCATATTAAATGGCAGCATGCGATGCCACATCGGTGTAAAATTACTCATATATCTGTACGGACTTAATTAAAAGTGGCATATTTGTGCTGCCTGGCAACAGGTCGCACGTCGCAAGCTACTTTGACGTGACAACCCACTCACAGCTGAAATGGTTATTTGGGCATTTATAAATAACTCAAAATAGTAACGAGTAGGTACTTCAGAAATAAAGTCTATCATTCTGATAATAAGAATGTCGTCTGTGATTTCTTAAGAAATGAGTGGTTTGGTGACTGGTCGAGTTTCAAGTAGAACTCGGAGTAGTAGGGAAGCAGTCAATGAGCATCTAACTGCCCAACTTTATCATTGACTGCTTCGCTACTACTTCGCCTTCTATTTCGTAAGAAAGCATAGTATGTCTATTATCATTCGAAGAACTTGTGTATGAAAGTAAGATGTATGAAATATCGAACTGAGATTTCGAAAAAGACGAAGACATCATAAAATGTTTTATCCTCACATACAGAAGTCTAGAATACCTTTCCAATGACGTCAAATAATAGATGAAATAATTAATCATATGGAAGTTCGTCAGATTCCAGAATACTACCTCAGTGAAAAGCAATTAGACAAGTTTTTACAGGCGAAGAGTTTGGTGATCCACTGCAGAGTCTATTCTTATCACTACATCATTGGATGAGGTATATCATTTTTACAGTTCCTTCCCCAATATGTCTAACTGAATCTGACCCTGGTAATGATGATATCTCTTACCGCTCAACCCTTCTGCTATTCCTCAAAAATGTGGCAAGTTTAATCTATTGAACAAAAATTATAACTTCTTTGACTTGAAGCGAGCAATATGTTACACTTCAAATTCTTGAAGAAATAATATGAAACAATAATTCAAACGTTGCCTCACAAGAGCTCCTCTTCTATAAAACACAGTCTCAAAGTGAATTTAAAAATAATATAAATAACAAATTATGAACTCGGCCAGTTAGCAAAAGCCCAGATGATCCTATACTTCTGATTTGCGATAACGAATCGTTATAGGATACGATATACTCTCACAAATCATCAAAGCCGCATCAGTAGATGCAAAGATATTAACGAGGACTAATTTTCAAAATATGAGTTTGAGTAGCCATGACTAATTAGCATTACAGAAAAATAGTTTGGCTCGTCAGAATCTCAGGAGGCATGTAGCTATTCCTATACTTTTGTCCATGTGCACATCTGTGAATCGTTCATTCTATTTCTGGCTACACTAAATGAGTCAAAAGGTGAACACACGCACACATTTTGAACATTTGAAGTATTTGTGTATATGTAACGTCACGGCCCGATACCTTAACGCTACGTGCGCGAATCAAGTGAAGATTGTATTCATTATTTCTCTGACCGTTGAGTAGAATCAGTGTCTTGTGAAATTATAAGTGTTGTGAGTGGGTTAGTGTTTTTGTGCAGTGTTATGATATTGTTATGTATATATTCGCCGCATAAAACATGTTATTGTGAATACGTTGGAGAGCTTTTCCTCTTTCTTGAATTCTTCAAGAATCCAATGATCCTAATAATTTTCATTATACTTCTGTTTATTTCCATAAAATTCTCCCGTGATTCTGACTAGCATGCGTTTATGCGGCAATAAATGAACAGATTAGACTTTTTGCTATGTTCCGAAAATCAGAAATGTTCCAAGTATTGTATTTGTTTTTTCAAATTCAACCGTCAAGCTAATCTCCAACTACATCCCTTCCATGGAAGAATATCTTTGTCCCTGACAAAATAAAAGTGAAAATTGAATGAATTTGTGTTTTATTTGATGGTATCATACTCCAACAACCATTTGCTATTTTGAAAATTTCAACATTCTAAAGTACTAATCCTTAGCGAGTATCCTAATATAGTGAGTAATCCAATCTATTTGTTCAAAATAACCAACTTTTGCACTCGGTTCGACTGAATTCGGTGATTCAGATCTTCTATGCAAAATGATATTCTCCGAACCATAACATATTTTGGCATGGCTCCAAGCTGCCTCTTGGATATGAGTTTCAAGTCTATTTTTCTCTTCAAAATCGAGAACGTTTGAGCAAGTCTAAAATTAGTTTCATATTCAACATTTGTTGCGGTGGAATATATGAAGGACATTGTCTCCTATTATCGAGAAAATCACATTCAATCATTTTTGTCGCTATTGCAATAATTATCATCCAGTTAGTCAGAAGATAAAAAAAATGATCGATCTTTTCCAGTTATACTTTTAGGAAACTGAGAATATAAGTATTCTTGCTCTTTCTCAATAGAATTTGTTGAACCCATCATTTTTGAATTTTCTATGGGTCGCAATTTTTTATTTGGACGCAAATAAGGTACGTGAAAAGATGCTGAACTTGAAAAAAGAGCACAGATCTCCTATATATACTAATTGTCACAACGCCCATTATTGTATACATATGACAACACAAATTTCTGTTTAATTATGATATCTCCCAAATTTTATTGTTGGACTATCTCTATAATAATTGATACGTTGATTTTTGGGATATAGAATGTTAAATCATGAAATAATATCAGATCAAGTCAGAACGACGCTTAAGAAAAATAATATCAATTTATCTTTTTTAGGAAGTACACTGTTAATTATTTACCACATGATTTTTTATGTGTTGATCTTGGTAGATCTACTCGATAGGCCTCTAAAAAATGGAACGTACACATTATGTTTGGAAACATGATCAAAAGTTTTTAAAGAAGAAGCGAAAAAGGCAAAGTGGTATTTATCTTCACAGACAATCCTATTGTGCCTTACCAAGATAAGTCATTTCCAAACCGTTTGCTAATAAAGTAGAACACGCCTTGAAGCATAATTGGCTCGAAATATATACAGTCAAGTCTTGATAATTATATAGATGTTTTCATATCATATGTTGACAACGCCTTTCTAGCAGGAGCAAGGGGGAAATCGAGAATTTATAACTTGAAACGCAATTTAATGAACAATAGCGGTTTATTAAACAAAACTATGCGGTAGGTAGATATACATTTCTAGACATATAAGTAAACAGCGGAATAAAGCAGATAAGCTTCCAGTCTAGTGTCAAAAACACTATTTCAATCCTAAGCAACTTGAAAATCACTTGGAACCTTAGTGAATGTCGACTGAATTGTAGAAAATAAAAATCAACTTGTACATTATTCACAGCACCAACAGATACCTTCATGCTATCTAACTGATATTTATTATGATTTGGTTTTCTATTTAGATTTTTTTTCCAAAATTGGGAAAAAAGCATGAGATCAAAAAACGATGCAAAAATACCAGTGTGTAATAAAAATAGTATCATGGAAACGTTCGAAATATGGTAATCTTAGTATCAGAACACATGCCTTCCTTTCAACTGGCTGTAGTTTGTACAGGTCGATCAGGATTGGGTACTAATGTAGCTTTTCTCTAGATATATTGGAGAGCAAACAATAGAAAACAGCACCTCGACTTATGATACAACATGGAAAACTTAAGTTCTTATATTTGTTTTATTTCTTACTTTTGACGATTAGCTTTGCAGACTGCTCAACAACTCCTGCGGATGAAGTAGCGCGACACGAAAATACTCCAGAATCTTCTTCATACGTTGTTGAAATCAACAGAATCACATTGTTACCTTCCTGAATCATCTGTAAATAAAAAAAATATTGCATAAAGCTGACAAGCGAGAAAATCAATCTAAGTAAGTGTTTTCAAGGTCAAGGTGGTTGTTCTTGAGAATCATATTCGTTCTCATAATAATTAGAAGTTCATGCAATTTGATCGAATACTTAATCTTCAGATAAGTGCTATTTTAGTGTCATACATAGGAATATTGGGAATTGATTTACCTGGAAATCGGGTGATTCTGGAATAAGAAATCCTTCTCTCAACCACTGAATCGTGGGTTTTGGTTTTCCTGAGATTGTGGTCTTGAACTGAGCTGGACTACCTTCGGATACAATAACGTCTTTCATTGGTGTCAAATTTGGAGCAACTTCTTGAGTTTCTGGAGCCACTACCTGAAATATTATGCCACAATCAATATCGAGATAATTTTAACATTCTCATGAAATAATTTCGGAATCCCATGATAACCAAAGGTTTGGAGTTTTTATGTTAAAAATGACAAAAAGTTAATGGGGTTAGGTTAAGTGAGGAAACTTTGTTTAAACTTCGTTTTAATATTCTTTTTTATTCAATAAAGTCATTTATTATTATCATTATCACTATTATTATAATTATACTTTACCTTGAGCTTTGCTTCAGAAGTCACCTTTCCTACATTATTTTCTGCCACGCATTTGTAAACGCCTTCGTCTTCCGGAAACGCTTCCGAAATTCTCAGTATTGCAAAGTCTACATCTTTTGTCATTTGAAAGTATCTTGATGGTTTGATAACCTTATCCATCTTCAACCATTTAATAACGGGTGCTGGTTTTCCTACAATTTTACATTTGAAAACTACCGATTGTCCTTCGCGGATAGTCTGGTCTCTCAGTGGTTCAATGATAGATGGAGTCTTTTCTGTGCCCGGTGTAGTTGGTTTTGACGGCTTTTGAGGAGCAGAAGGATTTGTAACTGTCAAGTCCGCCTCGCATCTAGCTTCACCTATGGAGAAAAAATGACTTTTAAGAAAAGTTATCTACCGATCAGAATTGGATTATTATTGTCGGGAAAATTCACAAGAATATATAAAATATCTCAGAGTGTTACCTGCTTGATTCATTGCTACGCACTCATATTTAGCTGTATCTTCTGGTACAAGTTCAATAATCAATAGAGTGAATAGGTCATCTTCTTCTAGCGTTTTATATCTGATATTGGAAGTAATTTTCTTTCCATCTTTCAACCAATAAACATCGATTGGTTTGGTACCATTAATTTTTGCATCAAACCGTACCAACTGTCCCGAATTCACCATGGCAGATTGAATTGTTGCAGTGAAGCTTGGTGGAACTATGCCTCCTCTTCCCTGTCTGCGTCTTTCCATAACCACTAGATTGGCACTACATTTTGCAGTGCCTCCTCTATTATCAGCAACAACACTGAATACTCCCGAGTCTTCCATGAATACTTGTCTCAACTGTAAAATTGATTTCGTACTGAAAGTGTAAATTTTCAAATCAGGAGAACTGGTGATGGGGAAATCTTCTCTGAACCATGTGATCTTGGGCAATGGATCGCCATCGAATTCAACTTCAAATTTGGCCGAATCATTTTCAAATGCCCTGCATGGTTGAATTTTCTTTGTGAAGAAGGGAGGATTGGAGGGAAGAACTTGTCCTTGTACGACGCGTTCTTGAGTAGTCGCTTTGTGTTCAACGTTGGTAGTCTCAGTGGCAGTTATATTCCTTGTTATCTCCAAATCGCCTTGACGCTCTTTTTGTGTTTGTTTTTGCTTAGTCACGTAAGTTTCTTTCCCATGAATGCCAGATTGTGTTGGTTCTGGAGGATAGGATGCGGTTTTGGAGTCTATTTCATACTCCGTTTGTACTTCTTCTCGCGATTTTTCAGTCTGTCTAAGCTTCACTTGATCTTTGTGAGGAGTAACTTTTGATGGTTCTGCTTTCGAAAGAACTGGTACATGTTGAAGTGGGGGTCGTTCAGGTTTTTGGTCCCTAGAATTGGAATAAAATGATTTATAAATTTCAAAATATACTGACGTTAGAATTAAGTTCGTGAGATTATATAAACTACTCACAGGTTGTCTTCATATTGATGAGCCATTCCCTTAGTCAAAGAGCTGCTCAAAATTTTCTCGCCAGGTATAGCATACTGGTGTTGACTTTCTCTCAATCTTATTTCTTTACTGACTTGCTGATTTTCCAACTCTTGCAATTTATTGTAATACTCTTGTCCTCTCTTTTCCTTAACAGATTTCTGCCATTCGGTTTCAAGTTCTTTGAAGTTCTTTTGTTGGATATGTGATCCAGAAGCGTTTATACCAGATTCTCTCAGTGTAGTATTGCGTTCATCAAAAATGTTTTCAAGTTCGGTATTTTGTCGCTCTTTTTGATATTGGCCTAGTTCTAGATCATACCATGCTGAGGATATCAAATAAATGTCATGTATGACTTTCTACAAAATAATCAATGATCACATCTAACACAAAACATACAAGCCATTCAAGATAAAGCTGTCAACCTTGAATTGTAGCATCGTTCTCGTTGCGTGTTCAAAAATGCTTTGTTTCAAGGCAAAGAGACCACATAATATGACCTCAATACCTCCATCAGGAAATTTTTATATGCATACATAAAAATAACTGTATTCGTTACATGTCGGAAACGTTATGTGACGTATATATTGAAAAACAAATAAAAGCAAAAGACTTTATCCCATTCATGGGACTATCGTTTATATAAAAATGTTTAAATATATATTTCTTGGACCAACAATAAAATTTTAATATCAATGTAAGGTGAATCCTGACATTTTCAAAAATTCTCAAGACTAAATAACTTGCAACTTGAAAATAAAATCGACCAATTAGAAATGATTTACTCTATTTTTTTTGCATTGAGTGTGAAGACAGGATATGAGACCTTACAGAAGAGTCGATTACAGCTACAATTATCACAACATATAGTTCACATGGCAATTTTTTTATCTTCAATCTGCATACTAGACAGAGTTTCACATCGAAAGCTTTTCATCATGCAACAATACATTCACACTCCAGCGTACCTGTTTAATAACTCCTTTGTGCAGAAAGCATGAAAATGACATCCGTAGATATTGCATCGAAGCAGACGTTGGTAGAGGGATATGTATTAAGGAATGATAGGGAGGAGAATGCTTGAGTAGATTTTATTGTACATCACATAATAACGTATCGTGAAAAACCAGCTTGATTGAACTGTTATATTATATGTTATGTATGCAGGTATTGGGTATCTCACGTCATGTATCACTACAATCACCATCGTATCGTAAAAGAACCATTGAAATTAATTTAACCAAATTTATTCATTGGACTGCAACCCAAGTTGGAGGAAGACCATCTCGTTCTAAGTGCATTTGATGAATTTGAAAATAAGTTTCTCTGTTCAGAAAATCGGGCAACTCAATTCAATCAATTCAAAGTTTTTCACGTGTTTGTTTTATATGGTATAAGCTGAAATATTAGAGACGTCTTGGAGTATGATAACATGGAAATTAGAGCTTATTTGTGAGGAATGTGCTTGACTGGTTTGAAAAATGTGCACTGTGTGGGGTATGTTTAGTGGGTATTAAAGGTCAATTTCTTAAAAAGGAAGCTACTTTCAAAACGTGTTTGATCACCACTGAGAATGTGCAGAAAAAACTTGCAACGTCAAGAAACTTTATGACTGAATGAAATAAAAGGAGAATTAGCAGCAGATGTTTTGAAAATAGCCTCAACAAATGAGATGATGGAGAAAATTTAGTAGACTTACGTCTTGGTGAGTTTTTTAATACGTTTCTGTAATCATCATGTCTTGGAATTATTTTCAATTCAGTTTCTGCTATTGCTTCACCCACGGAACTTCTCGCTACGACTTCAATTTTACCAGTATCGTACTGACGAGTTTTGGGAATGTCCATATGGTACATGCCATCATACGTTAATTTATAACGTGATCCACTTACCACTGTATGGCCGTTGATTAGCCACATCACCTAAGATAAAAAACGTCATCAACAAAATATGTAGTTTAAAAAAAAGAAATAGTCAAATTAGCGGGAAGTTTGGTAAACAATACTGGTTGAAACTTTTCTTCTTCAACACGTTTATTACATATAGGGTGAGCCAACGAAAACTTTACACCCAGGTTTTCCGGTCTTGAATCTTTTCTTTGTTGAAAAATCCTTGGACTCGTCGATTTTCGATTTGAGGGGGCACCATTTATGTGATTCTTTTATCCCCGTAACTACAACCTCCTCGCGGGGGTTAACACCAACCCCAAAATTTTAAATAGAAAGGATGGTCGAGTGATACCTTATTTTGAAGACTCATCGACCCAGATTACAACTGCCAAGTTCAAGCCTCTGCTGTCATTCTTGTTGATATAACAGTTTGTCAAACATTTTTTTTCTAATTTTTTATTTATTCAATAAATAATCATGAATAATCACCCGCAAGAGTCAACTTCTTCAATTCTAGAGGATATGATGAGGAACAGAATATCTTCAAAATGAGCTATTACCCAATCATTTTGACGGGAATCTATTTTAACCCTTTATTATTGATTTTTTTTTGTGAAAACATCCTCGTCAAAATGACTGGGTAATAGCTTATTTTGAAGATCTTCTGTTCCTCATCATATCCTCTTGATTTGAAAAAGTTGACTCTAGCCGGTGATTATTCATTATATGAAAAAAAAAAGTTTGACAACCCGTCATATCAACAGGAATGACAGCATGGGCTTAAAACTCAGCCGTTTTAATCAGGGTCGAACGGCCTTCAAAATAAGTCTCACTCGACCCCCTTTCTCATTCAAAATTTTGGAGTTGGTGTTGACCCCAGCGAATGGGTTGTATTTTGGGGGATAAAAAAATCACATGAATTGTTCCCTCTCAAATCGAAATTCGACGGGTCCGAGGGTTTTTCTTCAAAAAAATACTGAAGACCAGAAAATAGGGGTGGAAAGTTTTCGTTGGCCCACCCTGTATATTATCCTTTAACGTTCTTCAAAAATATTTGCGATATTATGGCCAAGTTCTCATTCCTGATGAAGACTCACCCTTGGTCGTGGATGACCATTTACCCGGCAACAAAATCTGGCCCATTCTCCTTCTTCCACCATTACTGGTTCAGGTTTACTAACGAATACTGGTGCAGATCTAGGTTTCGTCTGCTCTTCTGCTTCCTCAGGTACGCTAGGTTGAAAAACAATTATCATTACGGAGTCAGTGCGTATGAATCAAGCAAGAAGAAAATGAATATCTATGTAAATTAAAAGCACTCACGTTTGCCAGGCAGCCTCCAGTTCCCTAATCTTTTCGATACTTTTCATTCCTTTTGGTAGCTGGGATTCATATATAATACCAGGTTTACCAGCCACTTCTATGACAGCTCTAGTTTCGTCCATTCCGTACAGGTTTGTAGCTCTACATAGATATTCTCCGCTATCCTCTGGATAAACCCAGCCAAAGTTCATTGCAACATAGCCGAAATCATAGATTGGGGTGAATCTGTTTTCTACATTAGATCAATATTATGGTCGATATACGTCTAAACAATCATATAATACTTACTGTGTGATAAGGGTTTTCCATTCAAAAACCATTCGACCTTCATATTAGGATCGCCTACAGGAGCTAGCTGACATTCAAACTTGGTGGTTTGTCTTTCAACAAGTTCTGTTTGATTTTGAATCTGCGTTACAAATCTTGGAGGTTGTTTTTTGTCAACATCATACAGATCATCTTCTGTTAAATGAACCTCAGATGTATACTTTTTGATAGCAGCCTCCATCTGCATAAGCGTTTCTGATTTCTTCATACCTTTGGGCACTTGATTTTGTAGAATAATGCTAGGTAGTTTTTTACATGATACATGTGCTTTGGTGAAATCTTCCCCATAATCATTCACAGCTCTACAAACATATTCTCCTGAGTCATCAGAATACACATTGAGAATGTCTAGTGATACGAATCCCATATCGTAAACAGTTTTATAGCGATGACCAGCAGGTAAAAGTTTACCATTTCTGTACCATTCAACCTTCAGTCTAGGGTCATCTTTGGGCTCTAACCTGCATTCAAACCGAACGGATTCTGATTCTTCCACAGTTACCGAGGTGATATGAGTGATAAACTTTGGTGGACCAAAAGTTTTGTCTACTTGGGGAGCTGTGGAAATTGGTCCTTTCTCGAGATCTTTCAACTTCTCTGCACTCATACCAGAAGGTAATTGACTCTCAAAATCGATACTTTTTTTCGATTTAGAAGTGACTTTGGCCTTGGTGATGGCATAGCCCCACTTATTGGAAGCTTTACAAATATATTCTCCGGAATCCCTTGTATATGTGTAGTCGATATCCAAGGAAATAAAGCCAAAATCATTGATTTGATGAACACGCGAGCCAGTAGCGAATGGCTTACCATTATGAAACCATTCTATTTTCATAGATGAATCATTCTTTGGTTCGACTCTGCAGTCAAAGTGAACTGGACTACCTTCGAGAACATCTAAATTATCCTTTATCTCCACGATGAACCTTGGCGGATTGGGCTGCTCCTCTTCTGTTAGAATTTCTTCTCTTTTATATAACTCTTCCTCCAGTTTCTGGATACTTTCTGTTCCAGATCTAAAGTTTGATGGCAATTGGGGCTCAAGAATTATTCCTTGGCGACCTTTTACTTGAAGAGTACAGGAGACGGTGGCATCACCATGCTTGTTACTGGCTTTGCATGTATACATTCCAGAATCTCGCTGATATATTCCAGCTACTTCCAAAATAACAAACCCAAAGTCATTGATGGTCTTTATTCTTGAGCCCGCCCATAAAGCTTTACCATTATGGTACCATTCTACTCTCATACTAGGATCATTAACCGGGGTAAGTCTACATTCAAAGTGTGCCAATGAATTTTCGCCCAAGATCAAATCAGCCGGAGTGGTTATAAATTCTGGTGGCTTACCAGTATCGTCTTCTGTAAAAGCAGGGGATGGAGTCGAACCAAGCCCTTCAAGCTCTGCGATCTTATCAATGGTACCTTCCATGCCCTTAGGAAGCTGTGACTCAAGGATAATGCTACGTTTGCCAGAGACCTTCATCGACGCTACGGTGACTGCTTCACCATATTCGTTTGTAGCTCTACAGGAGTACTCTCCAGAATCTTCCGGATACACGGGAGAAATCTCCAATATGACGAAGCCAAAGTCACAAAATGTTCGGAATCTTGAACCTGTCCTTAGTGGCTTTCCGTTCCAGAACCATTCAACCTTCAACTTTGGATCGTCGGTTGGTGTGAGCCTAGCCTCGAAATGAACATTCTCGCCTTCTCTCAGACTATCAACATTAGCCAACGGTACAGTAAATACTGGAGCTCGACCCTTGGATATTTCCTCTTTTTTATCTCTTGTTCGAACCAGAGAATCCTCCAATGACTGGATTTTTTCTAGTCCACCTTCCATGCCCTGTGAAAAACTTTAGTCAATAATGTTCAATGTCTCATCGGATGCAATACTTACCCGCGGAAGTTGCGAGTCCAGGATCAAATTCGCTTTCGAGATGCATTTCAACGTAGCCTTTGTTGAGTCTTGTCCATATTTGTTAGAGGCTTTACATTCATAGATTCCAGAATTCTCCTCGTAGCAGTATAATATATCAAGGATTACAATTCCAAAATCATGGAAAGTGCGATATCTATGACCATGTGGTAGCTTTTGACCATTATAAAACCACTCTACCACAAGATCTGGATCAGTAACGGGTGTAAGTCTTGCTTCAAAGTGTGCGCTTTGACCTTCAATCAATTTGGTCATATCCTGGATTTGAGTGATGAATTTAGGTGGTTCAGCGACAGAAGCAGAAGTTTTGCGATCTTCTTGTCCCTGCATGCTCTCCAATTCTCTTATCCTTGCCAACGATTCAGGTTGCAGACTTTCGGAAAAGACCCCACCTTTACCATGGGCTGATATAGTAGCCTTAGTGAAATCCTCGCCGTATTTATTATAAGCGCGACAAACATATTCTCCAGAATCTTGATCTTGAATGTAAGAGATATCCAAAACAACGAAACCAAAATCTGAAACTGTTTTGATTCGGGAAGAATGCAGAATTGGCTGTCCATTATGATACCATTCTACCTTGAGATTTGGATCGTTGACTGGTACGAGTGTACATTCAAAATGAGCTGATTGCCCATCTCTTAAACCGACAATATCTTGGATATGTGTGGTGAATTTAGGCTTCATACCAGACTCTTTATCATAACATTGAAGAGTCACGCTTTGCTCCGCAACACCCCATTTATTTGTAGCTCTACATGTATACGTTCCTGAATCCTCATTTTTAACCCCCAATACTTCAAGAACAACCATACCAAAAGCGTGAACTGTGCGGAATCTATGAGAAGCATCAATTGTTTTACCATTGTAAAACCACTCGACCACCATTGTTTGATCGCCAATTGGTGTTAGTCCACATTCAAAGTGAGCGATTTCCCCTTCATTCAGATTTGTGAGATTAGTGAATTCAGATGTGAATACTGGTGCATGACCCTCCTCACCATCAGTCAAAGGCATTTCGGGTCTATTGAGCGAATCTTCAAGGTTTTGGATTTTTTCAAGGCCTTCTTGTCCTTTCGGATGCTGAGTGCGTTCAATCAGACCTGCCTTGGTAGTACAGTAAATGGTTGTTGAAGTAAAAGCTTCTCCGGCCTTATTCGATGCTTTAGCAGTATACACTCCTTGATCTCGTTCGTAGACGTCAGTAAGATCAAGTGTCACAAAACCGAAGTCACAGGTCAGCTTGAATCTTGAAGCGTGATCGAGCGATTTTCCATTGAAGAACCATTCTACTTTTAAAGCTGGATCTTCTTTTGGCTCAACAGTGGCCTCGAGGTGCAGTGGTTTTCCTTCAAGGATAGTGAACTCGGAGCTTAGAGGTACAGTCCAAATCGGCTTCTGGAAGTCTTTGTCGGGTGCAAAACCAGGATGCTTTGATTTGGCGGCAAATGCTTGATCCACTTCATCAATAGCTTCCAGTCCCACTTTGCCTTGAGGATGCTGAGTGTCATAGTAGATACTTTTTTTGCTCGTGCATCTCAAAGTTCCAGAAGTTGTTGCAAAACCTTTGCTATTTGTGGCTTTGCATGTATATACTCCAGAATCTTCCTCATAAGAATGGGTCATATCTAAAGCTATATATCCAAAATCATATGTTGACTTATATTTCGCCCCAGTGGGTAACGGTTTGTTGTTGACGAACCACTCAATCTTCATGGTTGGGTCTTTAGAAGGCTCAACATTACATTCGAAATGGACATTGTCACCCTCCACACATTCGATATTATTCAGATGTGTAATAAAAATTGGCGTATCGTAAGTTGGTTCCGGCTCTGCAGCCTTTGATTCTTGAGGTTTTTCAAGCTCTTCAATTTTTGGGATTGCATCTGGATGTAGACTTTGACCAAAAAGCCAATGTTTATCTTCTATTTTCAAGGAGCATGTCGAAATAGCCTCACCCAACTTATTAGTGGCTTTGCAAGTATATATTGCGGAGTCATCACCTCTGAGACCATTGATAGATAATGTAACCAGTCCAAAGTCAAAGGTACTTCTCAGCCTTGTACCAGTGGCCAAGGAAACACCATTCTTGAACCATTCGATTCTCAAATGAGGATCACTTCTTGGCTCCACTTGTGCTTGTAAATATACATGTTGGCCTTCAGTCAGTTTATCATAGCTCTTTAGATGTGTTGTGAAGACTGGCGGCTGTTGAGGAGTGGTATCTATAAACATTTCAGGAACTCTGTTCATTTCAGCCTCTTTAAGCCGAATTTGTTCCCATGATTCAGGCTGCAAGGGTTCAGCAACGATATTTGATCTTGATTTGACTTTCATAGATATTGACGATACAGCTTCTCCAGCTCTATTCACGGCTTTACACGTGTAAACACCAGAATCGTTCGGCACTGTTGACATTATATCCAAGGTGACAAATCCAAAGTCATGGGTTACCTTGAATCTAGATCCCAATTTCAGTTCGACTCCATTCACGTACCATTCAAATCTCAAGGTAGGATCTCCTACGGGCACAACCCTTGCCTCAAAATGAGCATGTTGACCTTCCCATAGTTCACTTGGACCAGTTAGAAGTTGAGTGAAAATAGGTTTCTCGAATATTCTTTCAGGTTCTTCTGGTCTTGACGCCAGTGGCTGCTCCAACTGGGCGATTTTACGTTGAGCTTCGGGATGCTGGGTATTTAGTTGAATACTTGCTTCGGCTAGAACAATAGTCATTTTTAAGTTACTTGTTTTATATTAGCGTGATTGGCATAATTTCATTTGGAATGAGTCGCAAGAAGTAGTATTGACACTTGATTGACTTGCATGGCTTTATAATAATTTTGAATGCCGAGAAGCGTCTGTTTCATCTCATTTCAGCTCTTGGAGATAATTAAAAAAAAAAATTACTGAACAGTCAGAATTTGATACCTGTTATTTTTTTCAAAATCTAGATACCACGAAAGGTGTGAATATCACAGTCTGGCATCTCTTGCATGATCATAATAGTTTTTTATGAAAAGAAAGTGAAATTGTGAAAATGTAATAACAAAAACAAATTGGTGGAATATGCAATCTATTCTTGATATTAATATTTTGTTTAGAATCACTATATCTAATAACTTACTTCGAATTTTCATTGATGCGGTAGTTACAGCTTCCCCGAGAGGATTTGATGCTCTGCATAGATAAATTCCCTCGTCTTCAGATCTCACATGCTGAATATCAAGTGAAACATAACCAAAGTCGTGAATTTTAGTGATTCTTGAACTATCTTCTAACGGTTTCTCATTTCTGAACCACTCAACCTTCAGTGTTGGATCACCAACAGGTATAAGTCTGCATTCAAAATGAGCTTTTTGTCCTTCTTCAATGAAGTCGATGTTCTGTAATGGTTGTGTGAAGACTGGGCGTTGTCTCGTTACTTGATCATCTACATCAGGTCGTCTATAAGGTTCTTGTAGTTCCAACTGTCTTATTTTATCCAATCCTTCAGGTCTGTTTGATTTTGTTATGATAGAATCGCCAGATTTCACGATTAGGTTTATAGAGGATGTGCAATGACCTAAATTATTTATTGCCTTCACTGAATATTGACCTGCGTCCTCTGGAACCGCATGAGTAATGTCAAGAGCTATGTAACCAAAATCGAATGTGATGTGGAATCTATTTCCATGTGGAAGCGGTTTTCCATTGTGGTAAAATTCAATTCTTAAAGAAGAATCATGTATAGGTTCGACTTGAGCTTCAAAATGAGCAGTTTGTCCTTCGAAGATTTCTGTAGTACCCCGTAGCTCAGTGACAAATCGTGGTGGTGTTGGAATAGGTTCTTCAATCTCTAGTCTTGCGGGATGACCTTGAGCTTCAAGCTCTCGAATTTTCTGTAGTCCTTCTGGGTGGTGAGTGTCTAGGACGATTCCTCTACCACCACCAACTTTGATAGTACAAGTGTTAACTGCCTCACCAACTAAATTTGTTGCCTTACACATATAAGTACCACTATCCTCGGGATATGCATATAATATATCTAGAGCAACGTATCCAAAATCGTGAGTTGTCCTGAATCGATGACCAGTTTTCAATTTAACTCCGTTGACATACCACTCAATTCTCAGATTGGAATCACTAATCGGTTCCACTCTGGTCTCTAAGTGAGCATGTTGACCTTCTTGCAAATTATCCAAGCTTAAAAGAGGCGTCAAAAAGACTGGTTTCTGAGGCAACGGTTCCGTTTCGGTTTTTTTAGGTCTTTCAAAAGTCTCTAATTCTCTCAACTTCTTCAATCTTGAATCATCCATGGTTTCCAAATAAAGATTTTTACTTTTAATCACAGATACACCCGCGGTTGTTACAGCTTCGCCGGCAGCATTTCTCGCTCTACACATGTATGTTCCTGAATCTTCAGCATAGGCATAAAGAATATCCAAGGCAACATATCCAAAATCGTAAGTGGTTTTGAATCTGTGGCCAGTCTGAAGAGGTCTTCCATTACAAAACCATTCCACTTGCATTGTCGGATCATTCACAGGAGTAAGCGTGGCTTCCAAGTGCGCATTTTGTCCTTCAGGCAGATTCTCAATTGTTTTTAGACCTCTGCCAAACTGTGGTTTCTCAAGAGTGATTGCATCTTCTCTCGATCCTACTTTCTTGTATCTAGAATCATCTTCAAGATACTGTATCTTTTGTAGGGCTCCTTCATGTTGACTATCCATTATGATGGATGCTTTAGCTGGAATAAATGAGAATTTTGAATATGCTGAAAAACTGGAAACTGAAATTGCAAAACTCACATTTTACCGAAGTTTCCACAGAAGACTCACTATGTCCAATGTGATTAGTAGCTCTACATGTATAAGTACCCGAGTCCTCGGCATAGGCTGTGAGCACATCTAAACTAGCAAACCCAAAGTCGTATGCGGTTCTGAATCTGTGACCAGTTGTCAGAGGTTTTCCATTATGGAACCAATCAATTTTTAGATTAGCGTCGGGATAAGGTTCAATACGACATTCATAATGAGCGCTCTGTCCCTCGATAAGCTGAGTAGGTCCATTAAGTTGCGTTGAAAAGAACGGTGCTTGCGTGATTTCAATTTCTACATCTTCTTTGCGTTGATGGCGGCTACTGTCCTCCAATACACGTAGTTTCTGAAGAGCTCCTTCATGTTGTGATTCAAGTTGTAGAGATGCTTTAGCTTTTGAAAAAAGAAGTTGATGATAATCAACAGATTCGCGCACAAATGATGTAATAGACTCACATTTAACATCCAGTACCGCTGACGTAACAGCTTCACCCAAATCATTGACTGCACGGCATGTATAAGTTCCCGAATCTTCTGGATTGACGTATTTCATATTGAGAGCTACATATCCAAAGTCGTGCATGGTAGTTATACGGTTAGCTATAAAAAAAATCATCAGATTGAAATCACAATTCAATTATTTATAAAATTTGTATTTTATTAATAAATAATCTCAGCAAACTATTCACAATACACAAAACCTACACGCTTGGATTGGCACTCCATTCCTCAACCATTCGACTTTAAGTCTTGAATCTCCTACCGGGATAAGTCTTGCCTCAAAATGAGCAGCTTGATTTTCGGCTGTTCGAAGATCTCTCAATGGCAGAGTGAAAACGGGAGCCTGATTGATAGTCTCTTCGTATACTTCTTTGCGCTGATAACGGGAAGAATCTTCGAGCTCGATTAAACGTTGGAGTGCACCTTAAAAATGTGGTGAATTTTCAGTTGAAAATTTTTAAAATTTATTGATCGATTTTGACGATTTTTTCTCTGGAATGTAGAGAGGGAAAAGGTGTATTTTGAGGCCATACGTCGCCCAGTTTTTTCCAAAAACCAAGGCCTACTAGAGCATATTTATAGGCTGAAAAATCCAGGAAACATATTAGCGATCTTTTAAGAGAAAATCTGCCTACGCCAATGGATTTTTCATCCCCAGAAATGAGTCTGTACCAAATTACATGAAAAAATAATTAATTCAAAAATATTATTTGTGTCTGTAATTTTTTTTCTATTTTTTTTTTAGTCTCGTTTGTTTGTTTTCATTGTATTTTGACATGAGAATATCTATTAAATGTTTATATGTAATATTTTTTTTCTGATAGATTTGCTATCGCAAGAGTTTCGAGGTAAAATACTTCTTGGTGCATGAAAAAATGAATCGGTAATTTTTAATATTGTTTTATGAAATTTGGTACAGACCCATTTCAGGGAATGACAAGTCCAGTGGCGTAGACAGATTTTTTCTAGAAAACTTGCCAATATATTTTCTGGATTTTTCAGCCTCTAAATATGCTCTAGTAGGCCTTGATTTTTGGAAAAAAAACTGTGCGATGTTTGGCCTCAAAATAAATCTTCCCACTCTTCACATTAAAAAAAAAACTCGACAAAATCGCTCAATAAATAAAAATGTTATGGAGGTGGCCCGCTTTCAAATTGGTCACTCTGTAGTTGCTATATGTATATTATTGATAAAGCTGGTAACATTCACTCATTTGATTGTTTTAAGTAAGCTTCGCATTGACTACTCACCTTCGTGAACTGATTCCAAATACAGAGACTTTTTAGACTGTATATTACATATTGCTGATGTCACTGCTTCCCCAAGAGCATTGGTAGCTTTACAAGTATAGGTTCCGGCGTCTTCCGGGTATGCATAAAGAATATCCAACGCAACAAATCCGAAACTATTTGTTTCTGTGAATCTAGATCCAGATTTTAAAGGTTTTCCGTTGTGGTACCATTCAACTTTCATTGTTGGATCGGATACAGGAATTAGACGACTTTCGAAATGTGCCCTTTGACCTTCTTTGATATCAATATTTTTTAGGGAGGTTGTGAACATTGGAGCTTGGGTTGTGGTTTCTTGGATATCCTCTTTACGTTGATAACGAGAACGATCCTCAAGATGTTGGATCTGCTGCAACCCTGTTTCGTTCACGGTACTGGTGATGATTTGTCCAGTTTGTCTGCAACGCAGGACACATGTAGTCTCGTCAGAACCTATGAGATTGGCTGCTCTACATGTGTATGTACCAGAATCTTCCGCTATCAAATCAACAATGTCTAAAGCGACATAGCCAAAGTCATGAATGGGTCTGAATCTATGACCAACTGTTACGGGTCTACCATTCTTGAACCATTCCACTTTGAGATTAGAGTCTGTGACTGGCTCTATTTTACATTCAAAGTGAGCATGTTTACCCTCACTCATATTTTCTAAGCTTTTTGGTTTGGTGACAAATCGTGGTTTCACTGTTACTTGCTCATCGACAAATTCAGTACGTTTATATCGCGATGAATCTTCCAGATGCTGAATTTTTTCTAATCCAGCAGGGTGCTGACTGTCAAAAAGAAGGTCTTTTTTAGCGATCACTTTCACACTGCATGAAGTTACTGCTTCGCCAAGTTGATTTCTTGCTTGACAGGTGTATATTCCAGAATCTTCCGGATAAACGCTGAGAAGATCCAACGCTACGTAATCAAAGTCATATGCGGGTCTGAATCTGTGACCAACTTTGACTGGAAAACCATTGCAAAACCAATCAACTCGCATAGACGAATCGCCAACAGGCTGGAGTCTACACTCCATATGAACGTTTGTTCCTTCGATGGTTTCAATATTGTGCAAAGGCCTAGTGAATTGTGGAGCCTGTAGCACTGTGACATCTTCCTGAAGTTGTTTTCTGTTTCTTGAGGAGTCTTCCAAGATTTGAATCTGTTCCAACGATTGTTCATGTTGAGTATGTGTATCAATGTCGGAACCAGCAATCACTCTGACACAAGCTGAGGTATGTGCGGACCCTAGATGATTAACAGCTCTCACTGTATATTCACCAGAGTCCTGTGCGCTGGCATGAATAATGTCTAATGCGATGAATCCGAAATCATTGTAAGTTCTGAATCGAGAACCTATAATGATTGGTTTTCCATTCCAAAACCATTCGACTCTCATAGAAGGATCACCCATTGGTTCCAGCCTACATTCTAAATGGATGTTTCTGCCTTCCTGGCATGGTTGAGGATCCGTTAATGGAACAACAAATACTGGCTTTGACTTTGAGATTTCCTCGATATTATATTGGGGTTCAACAAATTTAGAGTGTTCAAGTTGTTGAGTTTTGTCAAAAGCACCTTTATGCATGCTTCGGGTGTCTATACTAGCTCGGGCTGAGAATTATAAAATCAATAATGTTAACCAAAAATAAAGAACAAAAACTTACTTTCAACTGTCATCGAAGCACCAACTTGTGCTTCACCTAATGCGTTTCTTGCAACCACGGTATAGGTTCCGCTGTCTTCTTCTCTAACATTCAATATGTCCAAAGCTACGTATCCAAAATCATGATAAGTTTGTATTCTATTTGCTGATTGTATGGGCTTTCCATTAAAGTACCACTCAATCTTCAAGGTCATGTCGCTCTGAGGCTCTACCTTGGCTTCAAAATGAGCTCTTTGACCTTCAACGATCTTGTTTGTTCCTTTGAGTGGTCCCAAAAATCGCGGTTTTTGAGTGACTTGAATTTCTTCCTGTTCTTTTCTATCATATCTAAAAAGAAACTTTATGATTAATCAAGGATTAGCGAAAAAATTAACGACTGCAATAGAATCATTCAAGCATGTCGCATTATAATCAATAAGTATAGTAGGTAGTGCTCCTTTAAACTTCAAATTGAAAAAGTTGACAACAAATATTTCGAACAAGCATTGGGTTGATATGATCTGGAGATTCCAGTTCACCATTCAATTATTTATTTTCAACAGATATGTTCCATGTTCAGATTTCTGTGAGGAAAATAGTAAAAAAAAAGCTTTTCACTATAGATAATTGATGATAAGGATTACGGAAATTAACAAGAAATATATAAGCAGCAAAACCAACTCAAACTAAAAGTGATTCCTTTTTATAAATATAAAAGATTGAAAGGCCAAGCAATGAAACACCACAATTGCTGAAAATACGTGATGATCATGTGAGAGAAATTTGTTGAGCTGACCTGCTAGAATCTTCCAAATGTTGAATTTTTTTCAAACCATCAGGATGTTGAGAGTCAAAAATGATATCCTTTTTGCTAACAACACTCAACTGAGCAGTGGTTTTTGCTTCTCCCATAGCATTAAAAGCTCTACAGGTATAATTGCCAACATCATGAATGGTCACTTCTTTTATTGTTAGTGCTACATATCCAAAATTATAAAAGCTGGTGATCCTTGAGCTAGCTTTAACAGGTCGATCGTCTTTAAGCCATTCCACTCTCATGGTAGAATCACCAACCGGCTCAAGTCGAGCTTCAAAATGAGCGAAACCACCCTCACGAATTCCAACTTGATCTTTTATCAACGTCTTGAACTGTGGCGGTGCTAGGCTCTCGGGTGTTTCAATTATATACTTTTGATGATCTTGTTGCTTCCATGATTCAAGCTCTTGTACCTGCAATTGTAATGTAAGAGGCGCCGTTGATATTATTTGTATCACATGAGTATAACGAACCTTCTCGATGTAACGTTGTTGTTCTGGAATACCAAGGTCTCCTGTCACTGAGGATTTGGAAAATACTTTGACTGAAGCAGTACTGATTGCTTCTCCCAAATGATTTACTGCTCGTATGGTATAGGATCCTGCATCTTCGGTACGTAGGTGCATGATGTTCAGAGAGACGTAACCGAAGTTGAAGATGGTTGATATCCTAGAACTAGCAGTGATTGGGCGACCATCCTTATACCACTCCACCTACAGAAATAACGAGTTTGATTAATCTGGTAGTCATCGATATAAAGCACATAAACTTTGATCACACACTTCAGAACATTATCGGGTCGGAAAGAAGGTGAGAACCACTTTGAACAATGCGCATTTAATAAAATTCTCTGTACGTATCTGCAGAATAATTAATCTCTTCTCATCATTTCATTAGGGAACGATGATTTTGTATAACAGACCTTGAACATCTCCTACTCCTATTTAAAGCTATTCTGATTCTACTTAATCTTATTTTTGAAACCATAGAGAAAAATAGAATTGGATGTCTGATAATGTACATCAGACATCCAATTGGTCGCGTTCTATTCAGAAAAACAGTAACATATACTATGAAACTTAGAAAGTAACTGTCCTGTCATATAATGTTTTGTTATAATATACAGTGTGTCCCAAAAGTTCCGGAATGTTCACTTATCTCACATACTATTGGGACATACTGTATGAGATTTGGATTTAAGGGGGTAGACAACATTCTGCGTTCGATGAAAGTACCGGCGACGTTGCCAGATGCTCCATTTTCATGAATTCAGTGTCAAGTTTTCATTTTTAAAATGGGATACCCACTCTTTTATGGTTTTTGGATTCTACATAAAACTCTAGGTATATTTGATGTATCATGTCCTAAACCTAAGTTTTGGCGTTTTTCGAAAATTTGAGTTCTAATTTCAGAAATGACGTTTGTAGACTCTGATTTGAATGTGAATTTTCCCTATCCTTCATTATTTGATCTGTGTTGGATTTCTGGTTGGAAGGGATCCGCACTTTAATAGATTTTGTACCACATTTCAATAACTATTAGTACAAGGTGGTCAAAAAACAAGGTTAAAAATTAAATTGACTAAACTACGTTTTTTTCAAATGAAAACCCCCAACTGTTATTATACTCAGTGACATCAGAAGAACCGATTCATTTTCCTTAAGACTCAATGCGAAGATGACCTGATACAAAGCTTCATCTCCTTTGAAAGAAAAGATATCAAGTTAACCAAAGAAGCAAAATGTTCACAATGAATGAAACTTCAATATTTCAGCATAGAAGAAATTCTATTTCTTCCAGGAAAATCTATAGAGTGTTTTGAATTTCCAGCACATTCTACCCAATGCTAATTGCATTGCTAGTTTGACTACAAAATTTCGAAACATTTTATAGAGTTTCCTGGTAGAAATGGGATTTCTCTAATGTTTACATTGAGTCTTATGAGTAATTAGTGTGAAACACTTCTTATGTCACTGAGAATATTTCATTGTATCAAGCATTGTAAATAAAGATAACTTTGTGGAAAACTGTCCATTACATTTTTTTTTATTTTAATTTTTATTGTTCAATAACATAAAATTAAAAAAATGGAGGTTCCCATATAAAAAAAATGATTTTTAGCAGTTCTCGATTTTATTTTTAATCTTATTTTCCGACCACCTTGTATTGATAGTCTTTAAAATGTTGTACGTACAGTACTTCAATCGAACGCAGAATGTTGTTCACCCCGTTAGTTCCAAATTTCATACAATATGTCCCAAAAGTCAGTGAGATAATTGGACATTCCGGAACTTTTGAGACACACTTTCTCTTTATTTTTTTTTTCAATCAATAATCACCCACAAGAATCAACTTCTCCTAACTGAGAGGCTATGATGAGGGACAGATGACTTTCAAAATAAGCTATCACTCAATCCTTTTGATAAAAATTTATTTCATACAAATGAAAAAATAATGGGGTGAAATAATTCCTCGTCAAAAGTATTGAATAAGAGGTCATTTTGAGGGTCATCTCTCCCTCATCATATCCTCTTAGTTTGGAGAAGTGAACTCTTGCGGGTAATCATTTATGGAATAAAAAAAAATGAAAAACAAACTTTTGACAAATTGTCTTATCAACAGGAATGACAGCAGAGGCTTGAAACTCGGCAGTTGTGATTGGGGTCAGAAGGCTTTTAAAATGAGGTTTTACTCAACCCCCTTTCCATTCAAGATTTCAGGGGTGAGTAATAAGTGTCCTTCTCAAAAACAAAATTGATGTGTCTGAGTGTTTAATTTTTATATGACATTGAATGCCCAAAATCAATGCCATTACGTTTTGGATGGCCTACACTGTATAATAAGTGTGGTAACTAGATTATTACCGCACGAGTGAAATTTACAAGCCGAACCGGTCAGGTTTGTAATCACTCAAGGGCGGCATTAACCTAATGACTGTACGTATTATAAACAGTATTCTATCTAGAATCATGTGGCAAGTAAATTTCCGGAAGAACTTTGAAAAAATATAGGTAATAAAAACTTGACTATGGCATCATCGAACTTTTGACAGAGAGAACGAGTAGGATGGTGTACATGGTGCACTAAGTGATTCACTTCAATTGATTCTCTCAATCTCTTCTCATCGAATCGGTTCTAATAATTGTGAGTGAATTAACAAAATATATAAATATATTATTATATCAGTCGTAATTTTCTCAAAAATGGATTCAAGTCATGATTCAAGTGATTCTGACAGCGAAATTTTGCTCTGATTTGATTGAGTGATCAAAACGCCATTATTGTTATCGTTGCTAACAACAACGTGCGGTAGAATAAAACTATTACAGCGTTAATATGGTGCTTACCATACAAAAGATCGTGCGGTTCACATCAGTTACCCCACGGTTGTGAATAATAGTTATTTTGCTAACAAGTGTGCAAAGTGATGCTTTCTCCCACGCAAGAGCAGTTAGACGAACGACGCGAAGTGGAGTTTGAATATGCTGTAAGGGCGGGAAAGACACTCCACACATTTGTTAGGAACAATATTTTTTCTACGAATACTTATAAATTGGATGAAATAAAAGTCTTTTTATTTTGACTGCAAAGTCAACAGTGACAGTGACAATACATTTGTGCATTGTTTACAACTTGGTTGGTATGGAAACAATATTTAAAACAACAGACTGGTAGGTATTTGGGTTGACATTTGAGTGCGGCAAAAATTTTCTCGCACGTCGTTAGTGAAAAGGCCACTTTGCTCACGCAAATGGGTTTGCAAAGTGGTTCCCTTGCGCAAGCTCGTAGAAAAAAGCAACTTAAATAGAATGACAGGTTGTATACTAACAAAATTAGTTTGGTATTCAACACGTAATACATTTCATGAACAACATGAATATATAGAAAAAAATATTGAAATATATGCAATAATGATAATTTTTATTTAGGATCAAAAACTACCTTCATAGTGGGGTCACTGACAGGCGTCAACTGCGCTTCGAGGTGCGCATTTCTTCCCTCTTGTAGTTCTTCAAGATCCTGGAGTGGACGGATGAAATGGGGTTTCTGATTCGTTTTGTCTTCCAAACTCTCCTGACGTTGATATCTGCATGATAAAGACCATGAGACTGATACAGGCGCTTTCATCAATTACCTTGAATAGTCCTCAAGTTGATCGATGTATTGTAAAGTTTCAGGATGTTGACTTGTCTTTTCGATAGAGTCTTTTTGTCTAATTTGTAGAATAGTTCTAGACTCCGCTGATCCAGTTGCACTAGTAACTCGGCAAATATATTGTCCAGCATCATTCGAAATAAGCGAAATAAGGTCGAGTGCGATGAAGCCAAATCGGAAAATTGATGTAGCTCTAGAAGCTAAAAGATGAATTAATAATAATTGGACCCCTTTGTCAAAAAAAAACTCACTAGCTGCCATCAGTTTTCCATTCAGGAACCATTCGACGATCATTGTTGGATCACCGACTGGTTCAATTCTGGCCTCGAAGTGTACTTTTTCTCCTTCATATTGTACGGCATCTTGCAAAGGTATGATGAAACACGGTGGTGGATACACGCGATCTTGTTCTCCAGGTTGTGCATGTGGCCTAGATCGTTCAACATGACGGAGATATATGACTTCCGGGCCTGGTTCGGGTCTGTCAAAATATCATGTTTTGAGAATCACCTTGCAAGAATAAATTAAACAAACGCGGTATCGATACCTCAAATTAGCACGGTACCTTTGAAAAGTCTTGACCAAGAAAAAGTGGCATTATGCCCACTTCTTTTTGTATGTTACTATGAATCACTTCTTCCTAAAGTTGTCAAAGAGTAATTGGATAAACAGCTTGAATCAAAGAATCTCAGTATTCAAAATGATTAAGATAAAGGTTTCTGAATATGAGAAAATTTGAGGTAACAGATGTTAAAAGTATTTTATCGTACTCAGGTTCGATGACTTTTGTTGGTTTAGGTAAATGCAAGCGTCTGGGCTCAACAGTTGGTCCCTGAGGTGTTTCAACGAACAGACGTGCCCTGGTGGCCGTTGATCCAGCTACATTTTGAGCCGTGCATTGATACCATCCAGCATCAGATGCTCTTGCTCTGTAATTAAATAACGTTTAATTATGGAATGTTCTCAAATGTTTGCACTTTATACTTGGGTAGATCCAAAGTAGTAGCACTATTATCAGTGCTTATACGTATATCAGAATTTGGATGAAGAGGTACGCCGTCTTTCTGCCAAGAAAGTCTAGGTGTTGGAGTTCCAACAGCTCGAGCATTTAGCTGAACTGGTTCACCCTCACGAACATTCAGTGTAGTGAATCTGCAATGCATCAAGTTTTACAAACATAACAGCATGCTCACTCGAAAACAATTCGAGAGATTCCATGCCTTCAGTATGCTTATTTTTTTAACACTTGTAATCCAATTTTGCAATTGAAGTTGAATAAAATATTTGCATTCACCTTTCAACAAATTTTGGAGCTACCACCTGCTCTTTCTCAACAACGTTCAAATTACACTGGAACGCTACCTCGCCGGTTTTGTTACGGGCTACGCAAGTTACCACACCAGAATCATGTCTGCTGACTGTTGTTATCATGAGAGCATGATTTCCAGACTCATTGACTAGTATCTTATGATTGTGATCATCAACGACCTGCTTTCCATTAATAAACCATTGAACCTCTGGATATGGTCTCCCAGTGACTCTACAGTCGAAACGAGTCATTTTTCCCTCCGTTGCATCTCTGTCTCCACAAACTTTAACGAAACTGGGCGCGAGAGTTTTTGCTACATCACTACTCTCTACTTCAGTCTGTTGTTGGGACTTGAAAGTAGACTCATGAATCAGTCCCTCTTGTGTAGAGACCGGTTCAATAGCAAGATATGCAGATGATACAACGCAACCCTGTGGATTCTCAGCTAGCATGGTATAGTGAGCCGAATCATCCCCGGTCACTTGCTTCACTCTGAGAGAAGCCTGATTGTTACTGAAGGTACTTTCAAACTTCTGACTTTCTATAATACGTTGGCCATTTTTAAACCAGGTGATCCTTGGTCTTGGATTGGCTGAGATTTTTGATGTGAAAACTGCATCAGAGCCTTCAAGAAGTTTCGAATTTCTTGGCTTCTGAGATATCTGTGGTGGAGCTGGAGGTCCTGATGATCGTTCTACTATGGTTACTATTTCTGAATCTTTCTCATATGAAGAACGTTTTGTTATGGACTCTCTAAACGATACCTCTCTGAGAAGTCTGCAAATAGGGGAAATTATGTCTAATAATATCAAGCAGAACCGATTCTTGTAAATTTATTAAATTTATGGAAAAATGATAGAAAAATTTATTGTTGTAATAAAAAGACGCGAATGCCAGATTTCGCTCAAGTATATTCATGAATGCGAACTCAAATGTAGAGAAAAACTCTTACCTATACTCGAAAGTATCGATTTTGAAGTCCTCGATTATAGTAGTACCATTAGATTGGAAAATTGTTTTTTCCGTCTGATTTGACGTAAACCTTTGAGGCATTTGCATGCCTTCGGGTGATATATAAACTGAGCATACTGCTTCGCCGTATTGATTTTTAGCGGTGCATACATATTCTCCTTCATCTCCTGGACCAATTTGATATATCTAGAAAAGTTTGTTAAATTCAATTTTTGAATCGTTATAACTTGAAATTCATGCAGAATGTGAATCCACTGGATGTTTATCTTATTTTGAGAGAATAACGGGAGTAACTGTTTTAGGATAAATAGGATATGTGTACTATCGAGTGAGGATGTGAGGCCAATGTTTTGTGGGGTGAGATTCACTGTTATTTGGAAGAACATTATTCATCACTTTTGTACTACTAAACCTATAAAGCATTCGACTTAGAAAAAAAAATAAGTTCGGGAGAAATAAATAATGTTAGTAAACTCTCTGCAATATTGGACCAGATTTCAATATCTGAATGAATGAAGTATTCCAAGTAGATTAAAAAAAAACTATGAGTATGGACTTATTGATCTGTCCATACATATTTCAATTGGATTCATCTATATCTCATCAGAATCATCCGATCTATAGAAAAAGATGATAGATTTACTTCATTGATCAAGTTTGAAAATATGACCAGATTCTGCTTAGAAAATACTAGAACAAAAGAATTCTATTGTTGAGTTATCTCTCAACCCAAACATCTCTGATTTTTTTCAAATGAGATTGCATCAGCATCACTGATGTTCCAATAATTATATTTTTCAAGAGATCATTTGTATCCTGCTCTACTGTTGTGTATTTCAAGCTCCATTTTGATTATCACATGGAAACAACATTTCAAAACTTTTTAGAGAACAAGAGGCGAAGGGGTTAAAATGACCTTTAGAGAGGGGACAGAAGTCTTGGCTTGTGTCAAATGAAAGAAAATTCATAAGTCATGCAAATAAGAAATGTGACTTCTTCATCTTCAAGTTGTTCATTCAAATGATGTATTATTGCCGCCACCTCTAATGAATTTTGTTTAAAATATAACAAAAACGAGACAAAAAAGCTTATGCGAGCACCGACAAAAAAAAACCGAACGGATACGTTAAAAAAAGTACGTGCAAGAAAGATCAAGTCGTAGCATTGCATATTAGTCCGGTATTGATGGAATAAAATATTTTACTTTGGATAAACTAAAATTCATAATTTGTAATGATTCAGTTTATTGATCGAACATACTTTTTTGATGAAAAAAGAAGTAAAATAACATTGCCATCTCATTGAAGATAAAAAAAAACTACAATATGTAATCGGTTCGTTTGGCTGCTGGTTTAATACATTTTACTTCAATTTTCTTGGACTATTATGAATATGTTATAGCTTTATGTTGAGAAATGAATTATCTTTGGAGGCGAGAACATTTTCCCTGATACAAACTTCAAATATGAAGTTGACTGGTTTACGTATCACCAACAAGCAAACAAACTGTATTTGGTTCACGTGATTTCCAAATTCAATAAACAATAAAACTCGATGAAAACTAGTCTTCAGAGTAAGTAAAAATGTCTGCTTATTTCGACTTCCCTCTAGAAGGAAAGTTCTGTGGCTACCTCTTAGTGTCAACCCTCGTAACCATTGACCAATCAACATTATATTTGATGGACGTATCAAATAAACCGACAATGTCGTTTTAGCAAATAATAGTCTTCAAAGCAAATGATTCAAAATATTGTTCAAGCGAGTTTAAGTTTTATAAAATCATTCATCCCTGAGAAAATTCAGGCCTGTTGGTTATTGAAGAATGATCTGCCAATGTTACGGTGCAATTTTGAAAAATAGATTATCATATTGAGGTAGAGAAAGAGAATCGAAACGGACGTAGAATCATCTTCTGAAACTTTCATGTCACTTCGAAGTGAAATTGAATGTGAATCAGGCATTAGTTCGAGGAGTTACCTATATCAAGTTTAACTTTTAGTACAGCCTGGAAAGCAGATTTGATATCACGATAATATTTTATTCTCTTGAGGTCCTGATAATATAAATAATTATATTGAATTCGTCCAAGAATTTTCTCATTGCCAAGGTTGAATTTTGAAAAAAGGGATTGTGATAAATGAATTATCTCTTTATTCTCAAACCCTCAAATTGAGATTGTTAAAAAGCGCTTGTCGATAGATCTGTGACGAAAACGTGGTGTTAGAGTGAATAAATATTTACGTGATCAGAGCTTCTAAGAATGTCAAAATATGAACGTCAAACGACCTGATCTGAAACAATAAGTGTCTTCTAGCTAGAACAGTAAGAGCATTGTTCTTGTGTTGTCAAGTAGAGTTGAACAAAAATGTTTAACATTAATAATTGAAACCTATCTATTTATTAGTTATTGCAAACTTCTTTCCAAAAAAGTCGTCAATAACAAGCAATGGCCACGTTAATCTGTTTTTCTGAATATTTTAAAAGTTCGCAATAAAACTCGACATTGTATCGATATGTCAAAATAATCACCTGGAGTGTCACATCTCCAGTCGTTTCGTTGTATGAAAGTCGGTGTTTTTGTGAATTAAGTAGAGGTACTCCTTTTCTCAACCAGGAAACCGTAGGCTGAGGTTTTCCAGTGATCCGGCCCTCGAAAGACGCTACACCTCCTTGAGCAAATCTTGCATTACTAAAAACTTTCTCGAATACTGGAGGAGAAGCATTTGGTCCAAATCCCGGAATTTGATGGATTTGTTCCTGGGTGAGCTGTCCACCTTGCACTGTAAAAAATATCAACTAAGACAAGCGATTCAATTACTAAATACCAGTTTGCTTTGAAATTCCACTCTGCCTCATAATTAAATTGAACAAAAATTCACTTTCAATCATGTTATCATCTCAGCTATCAATAAAAGGATGAAAAATTCAAATCTTCGAATATAAAGAATTTTGAATTCATTTGTGTTGTTTATTTTCAAGTTCTATCATGTTTGCTGTTATCCAAGCTGATAACACTGGTCAACAAAATTTTTCGAAATTTTTATTGCCACGTATTTTTGAAAAATCCCGGGTATTTCAGGCCTGCTGAATTCATACATAAAAGTGGTTTTCTCCAATCGGCTCTAGTTTATGAGATAATCCATACCATCAATTTTTTTGAAATTCTGACAAAAATCATAATGATATATGCCAAAACTCGACTAGAAAAATTCATCTACATGTAGAAAACGTTAGTTCAGTACCTACCGCAGTTGTACAAGTACTTAGCATCGAGATTTTTTGGATTTTTATATTTTTAAATTACTTTGCCTTTACTAGTGAACATGCTTATCAGAACCATTGTCGTGATGGCTTTATTTTTTTTTCAATTGTTTCCATTATAGTTACCCAGTTATCTCCAAAACTAGTGCCATTCCAGCAAAATGGACTTCATATTCGTGATCAGGATAAAAATTAACTCTAACTAAATAATAATTGTCTGATATTCCTGGCAATAAAATGTGTGTTGACCAGGGTGATAATTCCGGTAACATTCCATTCATATGTTCGTTTGGCTATCTTGATACAGGTGCATGATTTTAAACATCCATCTTGATTTTTGATACAGGTGCATGATTTTAAACATCCATCTTGATTTTATTTAGTGTTTGCAACTTACTGATGATGATGAAAATCAAATATACTACAATCGGAACTCGGTGAATAAAAAATAAACGGTGGAAATTGAAAATTTGGCAGTATCATTTTATTCATAGTTTTCCAATTATTCCAGAGTAAACATACATAACAAATCCAGCAAATTTTGAGCATCGCCGCAGTTTCGCATAACATCGAAAAATAAGTCGACTAAGCGCTTCCATTTCGTTCTATAGTAAAAATAGATGCTCCAAAAAAGGACGCATGAAACGCGATCCTTTCAGTCTAAATTTGTCGGCGCTATTTCTTATGAGATCGTATATCCATGGTTGTTTTTCCGATGCCAAACATTTTCATTCGTAATGTCTCAAGGGCTTCATCCTAAATATATATTTTACGATGTCAACATTCGTGCAACATCTTGAAATTATTTATCAAAAAAATAAAAGAAGTATATCACCAAAATCAACAATATTTAGCGGCCCCTATCGACATTTTGCAAACAATTAAAGCAAAATCTAAAGATTTTTAAGCAAAAACTTCTGAAGATTTGGAGCTGTCATAGACATTCACCTGATAACATTATTATATCAAAGGTAAAATTATGGGCCTCTTTTATTCATGTCCACATAATTTTTCTTCAATCACCCTCAATTCATGAATGAAAATGCGACATATTGCAAATAATCATCGTTCTTGATGCAACACACGAAAATGTGAAGTTGTAGGGTAGCTGCTATTCATAAGTCTTCGATACAGACCTCGAATAATTATAATGATATTCTAGAAATCGTTCATTAGATTAACAACCCTATCAGTAATAGTCGCTTAAGAGAATAAACATAGTCGACAACAGAAGACTTTCACATAAGCTCAATATTCACCAGATTAAAAATACGTTTTTACATTTTCTATTTACCCAATGGATCATTCTGAATGATGTCTCTTGAATGGAACCATGTGACTGATTTTATATTATTCAGACAACTTTGTTAACCCTTTGAATTAAGTATCTTCATTCAAAGAATCATTTTGAAAGATATTTGTATATTTTGGCATAATTAGGAAAATAATGTCCTACTTTTCTATGCTTACTGAGTTTCTATTTTGAGTACTTGGCGTGGCTCCTGTCGCATATTGAACGTCTTCCAACTTATTTGGAATCAAGAATTTATTTTCGCAAATATGAGTCACACATGAATTTTATTTTTTTAAGACCTAAGCCGAATGATAAAATCATTGAATGTTGATTGATTTAGAAAATATGTATTTGGTCATGATTATAACATAATATGCTTGAATTAGATTCATCGTTTGTGATTATATTTGAAAATGAAATTTTGTCAAAGTTATCTCTGGAGCATCATTATTGAATAAAATCCTGTTAGTTCTAAACTATATATTTCTAACCTGTCATCTGTCCAGTGATCTGCCGAGTAATATGTTGCTCAGTTCTTGTCACCCGTTCTTGTTGTTGCTGGGTTGTTTGACGCTGTTGCGACGACGATTGTTGATTTTGTCGATTCATTTCGTTAACACGTTGATTCACACAGGTCGATTATTAGTCGATACAGATAATAAAAGCACTTATTTACTATTTTGCACTGATAAATCAAAAAATCACCACACGATAACGAGCGATGAAATAAAAAAATATGAAAAATTATGGGGTAAAAGTCTGTTCGGAAATCTAGCGGTCTTGCGGCTCTTTTTAAAGCTAAGTCATCATCCCCGAAATAAGTCAGATGTCGATCGAATACGAGTTGTGAGCGAAGAATGATGCATCACAAGTAGCCCCGGGGTCCTCGCAAGTCGTGTCTGTTAGCTTACAGGAGGGAGAGGCTAATTTTGGATGAGCCGATTTTTGGATACCTACTGTCATCCCAATTCTGCTTGCATGAAGGAGATCAGAATGTTGCCAGACGCATTAACAAATCTCAGTATCAGGCATTATTGAGGATAAAGTTTTATATTTTAATACATACACTTTGCAGCTTTTGTTCCAGAAGATTAAAAAAATAAAATAAAACATGGGTGTTTCAAGTTTGACAACTTGAGAAAAAATCAAGTTCAAGTTGTTGCCTCATTAAAATGAATAACTCCCACTTTACTGAACTAGAATCATAAAAATCTCAACATCCAGTCAAAAAAGTGTGGATATCATTTAGTTCAATCACTCATTTTCCTATTTGAAATAATTCCTTCAGATTCAAGTTATAAAAATATGTTTGTATAGAAAAATGTGTTAATAAGATGTATAGCCTTATTCCTGGAAAATTTGTTGAGGAAGTGATAGTTTCATGTGATTGTTCGAATGAAAATTATGAAAACAAAAAATACTTACTTTCAAGATTCTTGAAACGACAAACTTGAAATTCTCATCAGAATTGCTCAATCGCCTGTTTGTTCTTGATATTTGATACTGTTCTTTTATAGCCATATATGTAGATATGTTATTCGATCTATAAAGAAGTCGATCATATATCAATGAATGGACACGTTCGATTAGTATAAACTGTTTGATTTGTGGCGATGAAAATCCTCAGATATATACACAGCCATGAGATTATGACAATCTCATAGTTGTCGATAAAAAAAGTGCTTTTCCCGTTTTTTTTCGCTGATTTGATTTATAATAATTCATTTTTTACCTGACTGTTGGATGTTGGATGCGTTTTTCAGATAAATTCAACACAGTGTTTATAATAACTTTATCTCCGTATACGGCATAGTTTCGTTTGTACAAAATAAAGCTTCAACTTTTCATAGTATTTTTTACAAATTTTATCCTGAAACTGTGCAGAAAATAAAATAAACCACAAAAAGCATCTCACTTCTTATATTGTGTGAAGTGTTTAGAAACAATGAATTTCTGATTAGAATAGAACCATTCAAGAAATTTTGTTCAAAGATCATTTCGAGTATGTCAGACAGAAATAAGATCTAATATTGAAAAGAAGCTTTCAGCTTTTCACCAAATTAATTTCTCAAGCGAATGTTTAAAGGCAAAAAGTGTGATAAGTGAATAAGCTCAGCAGAACGTCAGTGTTGTTTATCCTTCAATATTTATTATTAATTCTTGACTATAAAAGTGTAAATTGATAACTAGAATCAAACTGATATTTCAGTGATCAAATGACACTATCTCTTGTTATCCAATAGATAAGCTTATATTGAGTTGAGGAACCAATCTCATACAAACAATATTTTCTATGCCAGTCTAACCAACGATTACCAGAAAAAGATGTCCTTGAAACCAGACATACGATCTATTTTGGAGAGGAAACTCTATATTATATTTCAGTTTACTGATTGCAATATACAAAAACATACAATAGATTTTTCAGTATTCTACAACAATCTTCATCTAACAATATGATCAATCGCGAAACCCATTTGCAGAATCCTGTTGAATTCAACTCTAATCTCTTAATCACTGCTTCTAAGATTGTTATATTTGTAGGTACACAGAAGCTAAATTGAATCCAGTAATTTGATAATCGCGAAATAGACTGGTTGGCAATTTTACAAAAAGACTCAAATAGTCTGTTTACAGTCTGATCAGCTAAAATATGTAAGTTCTTTGAAAAAATTGACCATGTTAAGCTCTCTCATATCATTAATAATAGCTTTCCACTCATCCTGATGTAAATAATACTAGTTTTAAGAGTAACGTCAAGTCGGTGACTAATCCCCAAGAAAATTAATACTACTTGTGCAGGACAATTGAGATTTCAGCAATAATCTTATGTTTTGTATATGTTACAGTAAATGTTAGAAATTCAGTGAAAGCTAGCTTTTACTAGTTGATGCTAGCAATTACTTGATCCATCAGGAAATGTTAAATTTTGAAGAACTTTACTAGTGAATGTTGGAGAAACTTTATCAAATCAACTTTTACAGAAAGCAGTTAGGAAAAGTACTTTTTACAACTTATTTCCGCCTTTTTACTAACCCAAGGTGCACGGGGCACTAAATTTTTGTCAAACCCAAACTAATCCAAACTAACCCAGACTAACCCCTACTGAGAATACTCAAGTATTTTCTATAATACGGTATCTGAACAATGTTCACATTGTACACCTGCGATTCATAACTCTCGTATTTTCCCGAGCGTCGAATCTGTCGGCGAATTCCAACTCGGACCAAAAAGGATATTTATAATTACGTCCAGTGAATTCGATAATAATTTTCAGTGTAGCAGCTTTCACTAGAATAGTCACGTGAATGCTAACAATTACTTGTAAAAGTATGATGAAGTCGATCGAATTCAACTTTCGCTAGCTAAATGTTTCCAAATTAGGAAAAGCTCACTTTTTCTAGTTACAGTTAGCTCTTACTGATTACCAGGTTTTACTGTGACATATATAAATTCTGGTACTCCGTGCTTGGAAAACATTGCTGTTTGGATGCAAAAAGTACTGTAACGTTGTTTTGCTATGAAAACCACTCGTATATGTAAACTATATCACCAACACTTATTCATTAGCCCGGAAACCAGAGACTTTTGGGTCGAGAGAATTTGACAAAAGCTGAATTTTTGTTAAGACCTTTACTGAGGTTCCTCAAGTATGTTCTGGAAAGACTTTTGAGCCCGGGGTTTGGTTCTTTATTGGGTTGTTTTTGGGGAAAATTCCGGTTTCTTGCCATTACCTTCAGGAACATCATTTTTTCGAAAGAAATTGCCTATCAACAAAAATATTGCTCATTAGATTCTACACAGAAAAGGTAAAAACATCGTTCTAGAGCAGACGTAGCGTAAAGATCGAAGGTATGTGTTTCTTCAACAAATGCGTATTCTCTATCTCTGCCTCCACGACAGGGAGAGTACAAGGCGCGTTTTTTCTTCATCTGGTATTCCCATCAGCTCTGATCCATATCTGATACGCGAAATAACCCTTCGCGTAAACTAAGTATGTCATGTCCGTCCAGTTTATCTAATTACGTGTTTACTTCATCGTTTTCCCCACAAAAGAATTCGTCACCTCGAGTTAAGTAGGTGTAAGCTACAAGCGATATCCAGCTTGTATATGCTGATCAGTCGATAGTATCGTGTTTTTAAATATTTCTACCTCTTCTATAGTACCGATGTTACTATCTATGTTTTCCGTTGCGAAAATGCCCACTTATTGCAGATTGATAAAAAGAAAATGGGTGACAGCAAAGGAATATTCCCATTATCGTTCGAAGGAAATTTGAACGAAAATTGGAGAATGTCGAAGGCTCGTTTTTAGAATTACCTAGCTTCTTCAGAGGTGATAAAGAATGACGAAAAAATGCAATGGGCACAGCTCCTACATTATACAGGGTCTTTTGTTTAAGGACAATTTGCCTTATATGGCAAAGTAAAAATGGTATGCCTACAAAAATTCACAGACAAAGGTTCTCGGCGATGAATTACTTTTTTAAAATAGTGGCAGTTTTCTGTCCCTTCCGGTTATACCGGAAGTAGCTACCATCTTCCTTATTTTTAAGTCAGTTTATTAAATAATATACAGGGTGTCCGGAAAGTCAACGATAATACTAAAAGGGGTGATGGACCAACTCATAAGCATCCAGAAAAACATAATAATATGACCTTTGTAGAAACTCAATGGTTTTCGAGATCTTGCCACTAAAAGTTCAAAATATTAAATGAAAAATCTTATTTTACAGAGAAATAATTCATTCTTATTTTCTTTTTTACTAAGTACGTGAAAATTTTCGTGACTGGCTTGTAATTGCGAAGGAAAACGTGGTGGGGAGCAGTAAAAAAAAAGTTTTTCTGGAAGCTTATGAGTTGGTCTATCACCCCTTCCAGTATTATCGTTCACTCTCCGGACACCCTGTTTATTGGCCATCTTTGACCGTTATGGAGATTTTTGCATTTAAAAAAAAAATGACAGTTGAGTGGGGTACTTTGAAGTTCTGTATCTCAGAGACTATTAGACGTGAAACAATATGAAATTTTGGGGGTTTCTATAAGAAATGCTGGTCATGCTAATAAACTTGGTCATTTTTTACAATAGTCCACAGGGTTCTGACGAAAAACGGGTTATTCGAAAGTTTTTTAAATTGAATACCTTCTTTTTTATTTCAAATATTGATTCTTGGCAAAGTTTTCTTCCGACTGACACCTGACACCACATTGTCCAAAACCTTATTTTGATAGTTCTCAAGTCATTTACATTTTAAAATCACTTCATTGAAAAAAATGTGAATAACTTGAAAACTATCAATTTTAATTTTTTTTTTCATATATATTTTCTTGACTAACCTCGGGTTTTTTGGAAGATATTTTTTTCTAATTCAGTTATCAATTCTAGACAAAATCTCCATTCTCGATTGACATGAAATTGTGCTTTACATAGATGAACAAAAGAATGATTTCTTGATTGAATGCCCCTTTTTTCATTTCAGATATTGATTCTAGACAAAAAAATTTAACGATGATACTACATCGTCGTATAGCTAAAACGTTATGTACATTTTTTTCATCAAAGTGATTTTAAAATGTGCATAACTTGAAAACTATTGATTTTGGATAGGAGAAAATGTAGTCAATTGAAAATTCTAATTTGTTAAATAAAAAATGAAGCATTCATTTTTCTGGAAAAACTGAAGTTTTTGGCTCTTCATAATTTGTCAAGACTCTGTAGATAATTGTGAAAAATGATCAAGATTATTTGAATGACCAGCATTTTTGATAAGTACCCCCAAAATTGCATCATTCTACGTCTGACAGGCTCTGAGATACAAAGCGTCAAAGTACCCCCTCAATGGTCAATATTTTTTTAAATGCAAATATTTTCAAAACGGTCAAAGATGGCCATAATTATTATTTGATAAACTAACCTTAATTTTCAAAAAGGAATCTAAATGTGGAAATGCCATTTGAAATAAGGAAGTTGGTAGCTACTTCCAGTAAAACCGGAAATGATAGAAAACTGCCACTATTTTGAAAAAGTAGTTCATGGTCGTGAACCTGTGTGTAAATTTTTATAGGCGTACCATTTTCACTTTCCCATATTAGGCTGGTTATTGTCCTTAGACCCCGAGGTGAGCTAGGTTTCATGATAACAACCTTCAAATTTGACACCTTAGAAAAAGATAGACTTCAACCTTTTTTGAAAAGGTTTGATAAATATTTCATTGGAGCAGAAAATATTGCACCCCTTGCCTATTCCCAGCCCTCTCAGAGAAGCTCTTGATCCTTTAGAAGAACAAAAAATTGTTGAAATAGTTAAAGGCGATTCGAATTGTATGAATCCTTTTGTAATTGTTAAGAAATCAAATGGCAAGGTTAGGATCTGTCTAGACACAAGAGATCTCAACAAAGCTAAAAATACCAACTTTACATCAAATCACAAGTAGGTTAGCAAAAGCAACATTTTTCAGTACTCTTGACGCTGCTCAAGATTTTTATCAAATACCTCTAGAGGAAGAAAGCTACAAGATATGTACATTTGCGACTTTTCATGGGAGATATAAGTTTCTCAGGCATCCTTTTGGGATCAAATCTGCACCTGAAATATTTCAAGCTCGTTTTCGATAAATTTTAAGTTTGGAGGGCGCCGATACTTATATTGATTGAATTTGGTTTGGGGATCTTCAAAATAGGAGCATGATAAGCAATTGACAAAAATTTTCGAAATTGCTGAAAAGAGTAATGTAGCGTTCAATTTGGGTAAATGCAAATTTGGTCAAAGTAGTATAAAATTAAATCAGCTCTAAAGGAATTGAGCCAGATGATTCAAAAATAAGAGGAATCTCTGATATGCCTAGAACCAAAGATAAACATGATGTACAACGATTACTTGGGATTTCAACGTATCTCAGTAAATTCATAAAAAACTTTTCTGAAGAAACATTATCATTGAGAAATTTTCTAAAAACAGAAAATGAGTTCGAATGAAAAGAGAACAGATGGAAAGCGCTTAACATAATCTTTCAACTGTAAGAACGTCACATCTGTAACTTATAAAATGTTCAATAGTTATTTATATTATTTATTTTTATTCAATGTTCTTATGTCGCTTCGGACCTCGGACGATTTAAAGTTTCAGTCGACAGCAGCAGTGTATTATCTTAGTTATGAAGTGATGCTTGCAATGGTAGCATAAACTGTGTTTCTACAAGAAAGTGATATTTTTTGATAAGATAATATTGCAGTGGAGGTAAGAATTCGATTTATTCTGGTAATTACCTGAATGACGTATTATTAAGCCTTTTATGACGGTCTAGCAAACATAATGTACCTTTCCGAATTTTTTATTATTTTGACATAGGTCGTTCTTGCATTAAAGAAATATATTTTTCAATGTATTATTTTGGTTTATGACGTTATAACAAGGAAAATTATACGTGGTTTCAACTATGCCATTTTGAACTAAAAGAAAACATGCCTTTATTGTCAGAAATATATTGGTTAATTTTAATAAACACTAAAAATTATTTACACTAATCGCTCTTGCTACAAATTCAACCATTTGTTTTTGGAATACATTATCAAAGTTGGGAGTATTTTTTTTTCTAATTCAACCTGTGCATAATTCTCTCTGTTTCTCTTATTTTAGCCTAGACTATGTCGTGTTCTCAAGGCAGAAAAATGTGCGAGCTGGCTCTACAAACAGAGCAGTCAACCAACACGTTGAAAAAAGTGGATAATATGGAATTATTTTTCAAATTATCCAATAACCAGGAGAAGAATCTTGTCACTAAAGCTGTAAAGGATGATAGAAATGAACAATTTGAAATGAGCTTGGAGAACAATATTTCGTATAGTGAATATACTTTGAAGTTCACGTTAACATCGAAAAGTGCGAAGGTCAATCGGGTTTAAAACGTTAGCAGAAACTCAAAACATGAATATTTGCGCAAGCATTGCTGAAGCTGCTGTTCTTGGTAAACTTATAAATCAATTGATCTAGCGATGCTCAATGATTTACGTATTAATGACTGACCAACGCCCATGCCTATAACTTGACAAATAACATTTCATCGAAATAAATGCATTCTTTGTATCAGGTGTAAAATATTATATCCATGTTTTTTACATATAGGGATTCCGAACAATGCCCAAGCTACTATTGAGGTTTCCCGCTCTTCCAGTTCCTCTTCATCAAGTGGTTCTTCGTCTTCATCTTGTAGTTCTTTCAGTAGCAGCGATTCGTCCGAAGACTGTGAAGATTTAATCAACGATCAATCTTATATCCCCAAAAGTGATGAAGAATCTGAAGAAGATGACAGCAAAGCAAATAAAACTGATGGCAACACAACCAATGGTACTTCACATGTTGACGCTGCTAATCCGTCTACGTCTACTCAATGCATCCCTATTTTAGTGACTTCTACCAAAAAACGTGTGAAACTTAGAAGAAACACAAAAACGTAGAAAAGAAATCTTCAGAAAAAAAATTAGAAATTGTGGGGACGCGTACGAAACACATACAAGAAACAAGATGATCAGAATAAATTAAAGCAGCATGCGGTGAAAAATGCAAATTGAAGTTTTCATCTGAATTTAGTCAAGAAGAGAGACAGCAAATTTTCTCTACCTACTGGTTATCGGATGATATAGAAAAGCAGAGAGACATTATTTACTCATTGACCTCTATAGCACCACAATATCGCTGTGTTCGAGTTGTTGGTACAAGGAAACCACGACAAAATAATAATGCCATCTATTTTTCTAAACAAGGATAGAAGATTCGAGTTTGCGAGATATTTTTTGAACATACGTTGGACGTTAATGATCGGACAATACGCACGGTACAAGAAGAACGTAACAAGGTAGCAGATGTGTTACTTGGACCAGACTAACGAGGAAAACATGGAAAACCAAAGACGCTTGACCCGGCCATACGCGAGGGAATTCGTGAGCATATCATCCGCAAAAAAACAAGGAACACCTTTTTTTGTAAATTAACTATGCTTCGAGGACTTTCACGATTTGGAACAACTCGCGTCTGACATTGGTCCCCTCCCTATGACAAATTTGAAGCTCACAAATGATTTAAATATAATCAACGTTGTGCAAGAATCTCCATCCTTGGTGTTTTACAAAGATTCTTACAATGATGTGGACTTTGAGGAAGCGAGAGTAATGAATAGAAAAAAATCGGGAAACGATTCAAGTATACGTTTGAAGCCTGCATTTATGGTTGAACCAGAATTAGCAGAACGAAAAAAAAGTAATCCTATGGATTTGATTAATAAGAATCACATTCCAAAATACTATACCAACTTCTACAAACATTTGTAATTCATCGTTTCGTTTTAGATTTAAGGAGTTTGTTTATATTTGTTGAGAAAAAATAAACTTGATTGAGTGTTTTCAGAAATATTTGTCTCATTGTTTTTTTGTTGATTTTACCAGTACATAGTTGGCTAGTTTGATCAAAAGTTATTCAACATGGTGATAATTCAAAACAATATAAGTTATATGATATTATCAAAAACGTGTTATTTTGACTTATGCCATATTTTAAAAACAATTTTATGGCAAGAACGTCACAAGTAGGACCAAAAGTTTAATTATTCCTCTAAAATCTTTTCACAACTTATTTCCAAATACTTTACTTATTTCTACCAATCATCAGTCCATCTAATTCACAATATAAGTTACTCTGAAGAATTTTATCTCCACAAAAAAAATAAGTTGGAAATTTGAATCGCTGTTTTTAAAGAATGGCGATTTTTTTTAAAGAAAAATTCATGATAATGATATCGCAGGTCATGTATGTTTGATATTTTCGGAAATACATATCACAAAAAATAAATGGATGGATATAAAACCGCACACAATCAACGATAAAGAATTGGAAATATCAAAACAAGTAATGTTGGAAGGGTGGCCTAATTCCCCAAGTTAACTGCCAAATGTAAACATATAGAGATGCATTTACTTTTTTTGATGAAATTATTTCTGAAGAAAGAGGATTTGTCATTTCCAAAAGTATGCAGAAGAAAATGTTGAATAGAATTCATTACAATCACATGGGACTAAATAAGTGTCTGTCATTAGCGGGAAAATCACTTTTTTGGATGAATATGACTAATGATATCAAACAAAAGAATCTGAATTGTTATACTTGTACGAAACACTCGAGTTCTCAACAGTCTGAACCTTTGGAAAGTCATCGTATTCCAAATATTATACCTCGGAATAAAGCAGTATGTGATCTATTTGAGTTGAATGGTCAAAAATATATCCTTTTAATTGATTATTGTTCCAATTATTATAAAGAAGTCAATATAACTACTGATACCACTACCTATAGGTTGATACAGTGTCTTAAAAGCATGTTTGCGAGACATAGTATTTCTTTGACCTTTGTATTAGATGGTGTGCCTCAGTTCATCAAAAGAGTTTCAACAATTTAGTGTTGAATGGGAATCTCATCATTATTTGAGCTCACTTACATATCCACAGTTCAATATGGAATGACTGAACGTGGGGTTCAGTCTGGTAAAAACATTTTCAAGAAATCTTTAGAGGATCATAAAGATATATAATCATCTTTACTTTTTTATCGAAATATGAAAATCAACGGGAGTGAGTATTCACTTGCAGAAATCTCAATTTCTCGGAAACTGAGCTCAATTTTACCCACTCATTCTGATACCCTACAATTAAAAACAATAGATCTCAATAATGTTGAAGAATTAACTCCTTTATTCGTTGGCCAGAATAGTAAATCAGTTGAAACGAAAAGGAACCTGGGTATGTGGTAAAATAATTGAAGTATTTGATAATAGAGTCTATAAAATAGAAGTTGAAAATGTGAGGAACAGAAAATTCATCAAATCATTCATAAAGAGAAGTTTTTCTTCAAAGAATGGCAACTTGATGAAAGAATGTGATCTTGAGAATGGGTGGGTATAAGGTATTTTCCAAATTACAATCACAACCAGAAATTGTTCATGATGATCATAAAATCTTTGTGGATAATGAAATTTTAGATAGGCATTTTAATGATTCAACGGAGGCAATTATAGAAGAAACAGAAAGTGACAAAAGAAAAACTGAAGACTGTCGAACAAACTATTATTAAACTGCTTCGTGAAGATCAGTTGTACACCCCCGTAGATTTGAATTATAAAAAGAGGGATGTTAGGATAATATTATACAGGGTGTCCCTGATATGACTGTACAAAACTCAACCACAAGATCCTCAACCAAGAAAAAGAGCGATCTGGGCAAGCTTACCTATATCCAAAATTGCTTCGTTAAGTCTACAGAGGGCGTCAAAGATTCAAAAAAATTTTGGTCCTTGCTACATTTTCAAAAACGTGCAAATCGATTCTGATAATTTGTTTTCTACAGCGACCGGATGTAATTACCCGGAAGTGTTGTGAAGGTGACGTCATATGTAGTTATTTCTTTTGTTTTTTTTTTGGCATCGACTTTTTGATAATTCAGATGTTTTTGTCCAGAAGTTCAACGTACTGGGTAGTTTTTCTCTTTTGAAAAATGTTGCCAAGAGCCATGCAAAAATCTTCTCAATTAGCTTCACAGATATCTTATAATTGATTTTTTTTTCTAGCATAACTACTTATCCCAGCAAATTTTTTCAAAAGTGGAAAAAACTTTCTTACACACTGGTTTATTAGATGAAAACATCTGAATTATCAGAAAGTGAATTCCATAAAAAATCAGTAACGTCATATGCAACTATTTTGTGGAATTGACCAAGGAATCGATTTTTTGATAATTTAGATGTTTTTATCTAATAACCCAGTTTGTGAGAAAGTCTTTTTCTCTCTTGAGAAAATTTGCTGGGATTAGTAGTTATGCTAGAAAAAAATAAATCAATGATAAAATATCTGTGTACTTACCTAATTGAAAATATTTTTTTCCTGGAACAACCACTTATTCCATCGAAATTTCTCAGAAGAGAGAAAAACTCCCTGATACATTGTGAACTATCAGATGAAAGCATCTGAATTATCAAAAAGTCAATTAAAAAAAAAAATCAAAAGAAATAACAACACCTTTATAATACTTCCGGTCAATCACAACCGTTCGCTATAGAAACAAAAAACGAAATTTCATGGTCCAAGACTATAGTTACCGAAAATTATCAAAATTGATTTGTACGTTTTTGAAACATGTAGGAAAAACCATTTGTTTTTCTAAACTTAACGAAGTAATTTTGGATATAGGTGAGTCTGCCTAGATCGCCATATTTTTGCTTAAGGGATTTCTGGTTAAGCGTTGTACAGTCATTTTAGGGTCACCCTGTATATCTCTGTATATTAGCATTCCAAGCAGAAGAACTCATTAGACTCCTCAACATTTGCCTGAAGCAGAATTTCTTCTCCTTCAACAATCAAACTTATTGCCAAGCTGATGGACTAGCCATGGGATCACCACTCTCACCACTCCTAGCAGACCTTTTCATGGATTGGTTAGAGACGAACTACATTTTACGCAATAACCCACACTCTTCTAGTTTAGTCTATTATCACAGGTATGTGGATGATATTTTGGCTCTCTGGCAGGAAGACATTGACCAATTGTCTGATTTTTTGAACATCATCAATTCAATACACACAAAAATCAAGTTTACTTTGGAAATAGAAAACAAATCCATAAATCTCTTAGACTTGACCATAAAGAACATCGACAACAAACATATTTTCGATATATATAGAAAGCCAACTCATACTGGTATAATCATACATAATAACTACTTTCATTGTAAGAATCACAAGATATCAGCATTGAATAGTTATGTAAATAGAGCATATGACATCCCCTTATCTACAGACACTCGAAGCAGGGAAATATCCATAATTAAACAAATAAATTCAATGTGGATAATGCTACATTAGTCACTAAAAACTATGATTCTAGACCAAGATATTTTTCTATGACTTTTAATGGAAACGCATCATACAAGATTCAGCGTATTTTTAAATCACATGATGTACAGTTGGTTTTTAGATCGAAGGACACCTTAGGAAATTTTCTATTAAACTATAAAGATAAAGTGGATGTAATGCTCAAACCAGGTGTTTATCAACTTGAGTGTCAATGCGGTAGCAAATATGTAGGCAGAACTAAACGTAATATTAAGACTCGTTTTTCAGAACATCATAGATGTGTAAGATTCGGTAGAGATGAATCGCTGTTCGCTAAGCATATCATTGACACTGGTCATTATTCTGATTTTTCCAAAAACTACAAAATACTCCACATAGAAAATAACTCGTACATATTAAACAACTTGGAAACATTGGAAATTTGTAGATTACAGAATGATAGTCCTGATGAGGTAATTAACTCACAACTGCAATTTGGTATCAAATCAAATCAAATATGCTTTATTGCCACAGAAAAATTTAAATAAATTTGATGGACAAAGCAAATACAAATGCAAAAATGCTAAAGTATAAAAACAATACAAAACATGATAATAGTATACATTACGAGAACAATTACGTGAACAATAGAACAAACTAGTACAAATATATTTGCTTATTGGATTTTAAGATTATTTTTTGAATAAGACCGCCCCTCTGCTACCTGTGTATGAGAAGGTTCTCCTATTTTAATTTTTATTTAATTTTTATCCTCATTCATTATATTTCAATTTGTTCATTTTATAAATTTAATCCAAGTGATGGATAGATCCAATACAGGTGATTGTTCCTTGTTAAATTACAGCTATCTTCACCACCTATAGTTTATTGTTGAGTATAAATATGTTGCTCATAGATGTCATCGGGAATCAATACTTGTCAATGATCGTCAATGTGTAGCCACATAACCAAACTTTCGCTTGTCAGTTTATTTGTTTATATTAGTAATGTGCATTGTCATGCAGGCCTATATAATTTTAATTATCTACATTCTACACTTCGTTTTGTTGAATGCTGTGTGTAAATGTTAGTGGTCATGGATGTTCAATTTGTTTACTTGTTTGACAATTCTCGTTTATACAAAGAATGTAAGTACATTTTTTATCATCGGGTGATTTGTAATTTGGTAATTTCCTCTTTTTCTCATTTAGTATAATACCTGAAGATGTTCCCTTAGGAAGGAAACCGGTCGTATTCTGAAATATAATGTTGGGAATAATTAGACAAAAGGGAATTTTCCTTTCACCCACACCAATTCATCATCTGCCCAAACATGGACAATTTACAATCATATTTTATTATTAGGTTAAGGTGTCCATTAATTAAGGTATAGTGATTGATGATTTAACGAAAGATAATTTGATAAAAGTCTTGTCAAAAAGCCAATAAGACGTTTTTTAGAACTTCAATCTACAATTTAATAATAAATCACATCTAACAGTTGTCAAGCCATCTTTTGACCTAAATAAATGCTGCTGTGCTGGATCGAAGATGGATGGTAGATTGGACAATTTCACTGGTCTGTTTTGTCTGGTTGCTTTCGGCAATGAATGATGCCACAGACCCCTTGCGAATCTTTGACGGATCATAGGATTGAATTACCAAACATTGTACAGGGTGTTCACAGCTAAATGAACAGCGTTCATTAAGTATTCAATTCGATATTTGGAAAAAGTTTGATCGAGAGTTTGATGCAAAATGGATTTTGCGAAAACAATGTTTTCACAAAGACAGGGTGTCACAGAACTTCTGGGCGTGTTCCAACTTTCTTTTTATTCGATTTTCGCTATTTTCCCGATTTTTATACAGCATAACCTCATCCCCAAATTTGCCATTTTTTGAGCATGTTTTAAAATGTATGGTATTATTTGGAAACCTTGCAAACGAAGTAACTGGTAATAGATATCAACTTGTCAAAAATTTGAACACGATATATTGCCAAGAAAAATTTTGAATCATCTTATAAAAAATGTTTAGAATTTCCTGAAGAATGCGAAAATCAATTGAAAAAATAGGGTTGTGATTTGAAATAGGAAATTCTGAAAGTCCCTATATTTGTGAGAACATTGTTTTCACAAAATCGATTCTGAACCATTAACATTAAACTTTTTTTTCCAATCATCCAATTAAATGGTTAATGGGGGGTCCATTTAGCTGTGAACACCCTGTGAAGTGCGTTTCCGAATGAAAACTCCAATCATCGCTACAGGTATCATCTATTCCTAAAAGCAACCAGTTGAACAGAACAGTGAAATTGTCCAGTCTACCACCCACCTACAGTGCAACCCAGCAGCATTTTTGTAGTATCTGTAGGTCCGAACATGTCTAGATAATGATTTAAATTCAAAGGACTGATCGTGAACAATCGATTGAAGGTCCTTCGACCCTTATAAGAACTACCAGGTTTCAAGTCTGTGCTGTCATTCCTGTTGATATGACAGCTTGTCAAAAGTTGTTTTTATTTTTTTTCATTTGATAAATAATTACCCGCAAGAGTTATCTTCTGCAAACTTAGAGAATATGATGAGGTTAAGCAAGGAATAGTGAGGGAGCAGTCAATAATTGAAGTGGGCAAAGTGGTACTCAATTTATTGTGACAGTAAAGCTTTCGGAAGCATTCCTTCCTTCATCAGGACAAACTAGGGTAAACATGGAAACAATCATATCACCAACCAATACAATAAATCAAGGCACTTACCAATGATGAGTATAAAATAAACACACAATCCACTCATACAGGATAAAATGCTTTAGAATTAGTTGAAATGATTAACATGTCAACATTTTTAAAATTAGCATAGTTTAACTTATGTCCAAGGTTAAAATGATTGATGATCCTTGCTCAACTTCAACTTGGCCAGTCACAAACTGTCCAACCTAAATATGATGAGGGACAGAAGATCTTCAAAATGAGCTATTACTCAATCCTTTTGATGAGGGTTCATTTCACCACTCAAAAAAAATGAGGTGAAATAAATCCTCGTTAGAAGGACCAAAAAAAGACATCACATTTAAGATTTTGGGGGTGAGCTTCACCTTACCAAAGGTATTGCAGATGAGACTTTGCTTATACGCCCAATAACTGTCCCCCTCAAGAACAAAGTTGACGTGTCTCAGTTTTTTATTTTTATATGACATCAAATGCCCAAAATCAATGCCGGCTTGTTTTCGATGGGTCACCCTATACAGGTACTTCATTGCAAGAGAAAAGGTGATTATAAGTTTCTATAAATATTTCCTCAAGAGGCTCTTCCTACGGAGATATGCGCAGGTGGAAATTTTCTTTCGCAAATAACTTTCAAAATAATTAATATAATTCAATGAAAATTTAATATGATGAACACCACTAAGGACCTGTTGAAATAGTGACCCTGAAACACATTTATCATGTTTAGCTTACCAGGGGCGGACCAGGTTGCACGTCTATTGCTTACATTTCAATACCCCGTATGAGAAAGACTTGAAAAAAAATTCCCCCACTTCATCATGTCTTTTTTCAATAAATTTTTTTTTTCCCTAACGGTTCATTTTATCGATAATGAACAATAGTACCTTTTTTCATTTCAAGGTTCAAGCTATTAAAATTTATTTTTTTCAAGTCTACATCATATAGGGTGTTGAAAATGTGAGCAATAGAATGTGCAACCTAGTCCGCCCCTGGTAAGCTAAACAATGTAGATGTGTTTCAAGACCACTATTTGAACAGGTCCTCAGTAGTTTTCATCATATCAAATTTTCATTGAATTGGATTGAGTACTTTGAAAGTTATTTGCGAAAAAAAAATTCCACTGGCGCTCTTTAGGGTTCCATGTAATAGGAAGGAGATCTAGAAAAAAAATACAGAGACTTATCATCATCTCTTCTCATGTTCTACTTGTATCCAAGAGATTTTCCATATTTTCCGGGACAGCCTGTATGTACAAATAATCAAAATCAAATCAAAATCAAAAATAGTTTTATTGTCACAAACCAGGATACCACATCAATAATTATATATTTCTTGCCCATACAGGCTAACCCAAACTCAAGTCTGCATCTGCAAATTTATTATTCAAATGAGAGAATTGGTAGTATTATCTCCGCGGATAATCGTGTTATTATCAGAAAAACAATTGAATATCGCGTTTCCGACTTATTTAAAAAAAATACTTCTTTCAAATTGGATAGGATGATTCAGGAGGAAATGTCAATACTTCCGGTACGTATACAGGGTCCAAATATAAACATAAAATTTTCAGTAGTTTTGCCTGAAAATTTCGAAAATGTGGAGTTTTCTACAGAGATAAGATACTCTTCTCATACTCTCTTTCTCTCTTGGATGATTTAGTAAGGCTGAAATTTTGACCAGCTGTTCTTTGATAGCCCACAATCATCCAGAAAAATTGGCGGATCAATTGGCCGGTTTCTTAATGGTGGCGGTGAAATATGTGGGTTCTACTCTCTGAATCAAAGACCTCCTTCACCCAAATCAGTTCTATTAACACTAGTTGAAATTGTAGATATTACAAACACATTAGTACCCTTAACCTAGATTCATACATAATGACAAAACAATGTATTAGCTCACTGCAATCGTAATACATCACGTATCCATTTCTTAATAATAATAACGATAACTATTTATCGAATACTGTAACAACACGTGTTCCAGAGCATGCCCTAATTATTCCAACACCTACATGTTACACCTTCCCCGCACGAGAAAAAAAATGCTTATTGCCAGTAAGCTTTTGTTTTCATATGCGTACGATTAATAACCTCACTATACATTATATAACTTTACTCTATTTTTGTACACTATTTCTTAGCATAACCTCATCACCTACTTCATAGTTTACAATTTTACATTTTACATCAGCAGTTTCTTTTCTTTTGCCTTTCGAGTCAATTAAATTTTTTCTTGCGTCGTCTCACGCTTGTTGCAATCATATTTTAGTTCAACTGGATAGTCATCAAAGTTGTATATTGGAGTTACTGATGTTAATACGTTAGAAGGTAACTTTGCCCTTTTTCCAAAAATAAGTTTATGTGAGGTATATTTACTTTCGGTATGAACTGTGTTATTATATGAAAAACACCAAAAATTCAACCATGAACTTCAACGATGCTTGAATTCTCAGATAATTTTCTAATGACTTGTGAGACTTTTCTAGAGCGCCCAGAGTTTCATGATGTTACGCAGCAGAATTTAGAGTTTTTATATTTAATAATTTACATGTCTCTTGGAATGTTACTGCCATGAACTCAGTACCTTGATCCGACACCATCTCATAAGGAAAACCATATCTTCAAAATTATTTACGAACGATTCAGCTACTGTTTCAGCTTCTTTATTTTGCAAGGGATAGCACCATATACGTCAATAATAAGTATATGGATAGCACTCGACAAATTTACTTAATTCGCATTGCAAAGTTAAAATATATTTGTTTTGCTCAATATCTGGTTCTAACGGTCCAACGAGATCTGAATAAATTTTTTGTAATGCAGATTCAGTTGTACTGGTGATTGGCATAGGCTCTTCATTGTTGTGGTTTGGATATATGTATCTTTGGCAAGCGTCGCATTGCTTTACAAATTGAATAACGTCCCTTTGTAATCCTACCCAACCGTAATATCGCTTGATATTATTATACATTCGGTTGACACCTGCATGACCTCCTGTAGGTATTATGTGGAAATCGTTCAATATAATTTGCCTAGTTTCGAAATCAGTCATATTTTCACATTCAGGTTGTAAGTGATATTTTTAGATTATAATGATTTATTATGTCACGACTGCGAAGGAATTCTTTTATAATATGTGCACATTCTTCATTTTTTATCATAATTGATTCCGGAATATTATACTTGACGCAAATACTTTTCAGGTCTCTCAACGTTGCACCTAATGCTAACGCTGATCGAGTGTCCTGTTCATACATGCAATATTCTTGTTTAACACGTTGGCTACCAGTGCTATATCTTCTGCCCTAGTGTACCATGTGGATCACCGGTGCACAAAGCGAGTAGTTCATTCTTGGACCAAATGTATCACATATGATATCATGCACCAGAATATTTAACGGGTTTTCAAATAGTCCGGTATATAAAAGCAGGCAAATAGAATACGGCAGTGGTATATAAATACACCAACTAATTTGTATGTTGAATGGTCACCCGTGATACATATTGGTTAAGTTATACGTGCTTATTTAAGCTAAAGTCGAATTTCCTGTCTGAAAGTATTTATTTTCATTGCATTTTGAAGAAAGAAAATACCATACAGTTTAAAATAAAACTACCTTACAGTTTAAAAAAGAAAATAACTTAAAAAAATAAATAATTCATGAGTAGTAAGATGAGATTTGTGATAAATTTAAATTAATGTCTTCTTTGGAAACATTCCAGACATAACGCGGGTGAATTTGGACATTCTTTGCAGATAGTGGAAACCAGTTTAGCCTTCTTCGCTGCTACCTTCGATGATTTATGAAGTTCATACTCTATGTCATAGCACCCAATACAACGTTTTCCCTTTTTTCGATTATCTTTGGTTTTTTCATCTACCTGTTTCAATACGTGTTTTGTTTGTCTGTCACTTTTTTTTTCAGTATCTATAATATCCCCAAGCAAGCCTTTAACAAGTGCTTCTCTAAAATCTCTTATTTGGATTTTTGTTTCGTTTGATAGCTGATACAAGCTAAGAGCATTAACAACGGACGTACCAAATAAATATTCAAATGCCACCTTATGGTACCATCTTATGGATCGGCGAAGAGTAGTAAAATGAGAAGACATTTGATCCGACAAGTCAATACCCATTTTAAATCTATTATAAAATACAATCGCTTCTGGCTTATAAATAATCTCCCCTTTGCGATTTTTTCCAAATAATAATAATAATAATAATAATAATAATCCAAAAAACTGAAGAAGCAACTTGCAAGCACGTGTAATATAATGTTAAAGGTCACGTGTGAACCATGTGAATCACCGGTGATCAGATGACAAACAACTTGAACACGCCCTCAATAACGTATTTGAAGTGCCCAGCGACATCTGTTTTGTCGATTCTTTACTTTTATCTCAGGATCTTGCCCGGTCCGTAGCGGAACCTGTATGGAATCCATGTCGGTATGCAAGCAATTACATTTCGTGTATCACCGGCGACTCATATGGTAGCCAACGTGTTAAATATGAACAATCTTCTTCTTTATAATCATAAGTTTCATTATCTACCATGGTATCAAATTCGCCTCGTGAAATTAGCTTCAATTCGCAAAAATTTTCTGGTTGCTTAATCAATTCAACTACTCCAGGGTGATCAAGCCTGCGTCGATGAACTGGGTCAACCGTATTATTGATATGACTTTCCGTGCTATTTTTTTTTGTTTGTACTCTTGTGATCAAATGTAAATATGTTGTAATTATTCAATAAGTCTGTCTTTGGTATAAAATTTTTCAAACAAATTTCTTCGTCGCGTTTATTCAACATTTTCACTGGTATCCTTTCATCTTTAGGGGTTGCTACCGTTCCCGCAACAAACATACCTTCTCCTAATTCGTTTGGATAAAATAACACAATCCGATTTTGCTTCTACTGAGAAATATTTTATTATTTCGCAACGAGCAGGGATTTATGTGAAAATTTCATGTTCGGATTCTATAGGGATAGATAATCTTTTGCCGGCCAGCCAAAACGAGAATAAAAACGTTTCATAGTTTATGCTTGCCGAATAGTTTTGGAAAAATCTGATCCTAATACCCCATGTATCCCTTGATTTCCTCTAGAATTATTACCTCTATAATTGTTAAACCTCATTTCTCTATCTTGACCTCTAGACTGCGAATTATTATAGATTTGTCGGTTATCAGTTGAAAAATTATTGTGACCTTGTCTAGGATGAGCATTTTGATTTCCGCTGCCCTGGCCTCGAGCAAAGCCTGTACCTACATTGATATTCCTGGAAAAATTTCCGCGTCCCCGCACATGGAGCACCTGATGATGAGTGTTTTTGCTACTGAGTTCTTTATCTTTTGCACCACATAGCCTCGCTTAATGTTGAATAATTTCGCGCTTTGACAATTACTCTCAAGTCATTATTATTTAATCCGTTTGCAAACGCGGTTATTGCAAGACTTTCATTGGCTTGCCCCAATATACATTACACTGTTTTGATTTTCTTTCGCCTGACTAATAGTAAGGTTGGCTAAAAGTTCTTCGACGTATTCCTCAAAATCTTCTATAGACTTTCCACCTTGTTCACTATTACCCAGCTGAAAGGATAATGCCGACGCTGACTTTTTAGTGATGAAATGTTCACGTATATCCAAAATAAGCGCCTCACAATTCGCGTATGTAATATTTAATCTTATCTTCGCATTCTCCGTTACGCGTGTTTTTAGGACATAGTTAACTGATAAACTTTTTCCTTCTTCATCTAACAATCCATCATATAACTCCATGGAGTCGATCAGTTGTTTTGTTGTCGACTCTTTACCATTCATTACTGGCAAAAGACTGCCTGCCGTCCTAAGGTAAAGTTTTTCAGCCATTTATGAATTGTTTAATTTACTTCCTACACTATCTATTGAATTTTTTAACTCAAATTCTTGCGCACTATCTTTTGCATTTAATCTAGCCGTACTTATTTTTATTTGTAATAATTCCCTTAGCTTCCTTGACTACCTTGGCTTCGTGGTCTATTTTATCATTTAGCTCTTAAACAAGAGTTCGGTTCCAATTTTATCTGATCGCGCTACATATTTTTCCATCTTTTCTATGTTCTTCCTTCTATCGAAAGGGTCCGTATCTAAATTCCTTAAAAATACCCTTACCTCCTCTAACAATTGTCTAAATTCTTTTGGCACTGACATACATGTAACTGTCTTGGAACATCACTATACACTAGACTTGTTCTTGGCTTTCCGCTACTTTTCGTCGTATCTTTTTCTCCAATGCCTTCCTGAATCTGTACCAGCCAACTACCATAATCAGTAAAATGCCCACTACGATGACAATTATGCACAAAATGTCTGTCATTCGCCACTCTTGATTAACTGGTGCCGAAGCTGTCTCTCCGCCACTGTCACCAGCCTGATGGATACTTGCTCTTTGGACTGATTTTTCCCCATGTTTCTTTTGCTTTAGTACATCCACAGGCACTACTAATGATATTACTAAAGGCACAACACCACTAACCGTACTTTACTACGTTTTAACACTTAGTTAAGTGAGCTGGCAGGATCAACATGAAATATGTGGTTTTTACTCTCTAAATAAAAGACCTCCTTTATCCAAATCAGGTCTATTAACACTAGTTGAAATTGTGGATATTACATACACATTAGTACCCTTAACCTAGATTCATACACGATGACAAAACAATGTATTAGCTCACTGCAATCGTAATGCATCACGTGTCCATTTCTTGATAATAATTACGATTACTATTTATCGAATACTGTAACAACACATAATCTAGAGCATGCCCTAATTATTCCAATACCTACATGTTACAGCAGATCAGTTGATAATTGATTCTTGCAAAACATCTCAGTCGGAAAAAGTTGACTGTACCTTCTATTTAAATGACAAGGACAGAATATAGCTCTGGACAAGTAATATGAGAAAGTGCGATGTGAAAGTAACAATGTTTTGTTGGTAAATGCTCAACAAACTAGAAATTGAAACTAAAAGAATCACCACATTCTTCCTCCATACAAATATCAGAGTTTGTGCTGCATTGCTGGTCCTTGTGGACATTTTGCAAACGTCTTTTCAAAGATTTCTATCATCTCCTGTATTTATAGAGATTGTTATATGTGAGGTCCCCGGTTGCCCCGCCGCAGATCTGGCAAGGATTCACACTTCACCATGTTTATCCGCAGGTGTTTTTTTGGCATTCTTAGTCGCCACTTTGTAGTTTTAATCATGGTCGGCGTTGTGTCGATTTCGAGGCTCATAATGTTTATTTTCGTCACACCTGTATCCAGCAGCATGGTGCGATTTTTGCCATTGATTAGGCCATCCACAAACACGGTGTTTTGTTTGAATCCTAAATTAGCTTGTACGTTGTTTTTGTTCCAGGTGGCCTCGACTGGCTGGCACGCCGGAGACACATGTTTCGTCTCAGTATCTAACATGGCCAAATACATTTTGGATACATTTTTTCTGTTAACTCATCCAAAACCTGATTTAATGACAGCCATTTTATTGTTGATGTATTATCAAAGAAATCTATTTTAACACGTCAGTCAACAAGTGGAGAAATTTAAAATACTTGACTCTCGTTTTATGAAGCTTTTTTAAAAACATTCCATTCCAACCTATCTAATCTTTGATGAGAATAATATGTGCTTTTTCTGTACTCTGCAGATTCAAATAACTTGAAACAAGTGGTCGAAAATGTGAAATACCTGGTTCTCCATTTAATGCTCGCTAATCCTGCGTCACTATAGTTGCCGATTCGATCAATCACTTCTTGGCATTGCAAAATCAAATTCTGAAAACTTTTTCACCATTCACTCAATATTTTGTCTTGACTTTTTTGGGCTCCTCAACAATACTTCTACTTTCCGTTTCCGGACTTTCATTCATCCATCCAATTGTCTATGACTGGTATAGACAATATGATGCGAGGGCAGTAGTATCAAATCGTATTGGATTTAGTATGATGAGGATAATTTTTTTTGGTTTAAAAATTACACAACCTACCGATCAAATCATTTTTGATAATTGAGGTCAAATATGTTGAAAAGTTATTCGGTTTGAACGTTAGCTGGATATATAATATGTGGATAAATGAGTGCGAGCAAATTCTGGCAGTGATATTTGGGTTGATAAAAAAAAAACTCTTTATCAACGTTTGTCCTAAAAGTCCTAATTTTCATGGTTTTACTATAATATCTATGGAACCCTATAGTAGGCTTTCAATCATCTGCTGACGAGTAAAGGTTGTTAGTTGTCTGTCAGATCTTGCCTTCTTTGAAATAGATACTTTTTTGTGCAATTTTGATCCATTTCATCAGCATTATTCGATGCAGAAAAAAAACAAACAGTTGTTTCTATTTCTTTTAATCAAATAGGAAGCGTCGGACAAAAGAAAGTCAAAAGACTAAATTTGCTCAGAAATAAATTAGAATTACCAAAAAAATAATTTCCAGAGAAAAACGTGGCGTACCATAATTCAAAAATATTCAGTGTTAATCACACGAACGTCACTGGTACAGATTAGAAAAAAATAGGTGAACGTCAGAAAAGGCCTTTTGATGCAAGGACAATACATTCCAAATTTCACCAAAATATCTACAGGGGTTTCAAAGATATTATGAAAAACATATATTCTTCTTGAATCTTCACGACCCTGTATCTGAAAAGTTAGAACATTTAGGACATACTGCGTGTCCACGGATAGAATTCTCGTAAGATTTAAATGACAAAAAACTTCCGAGTTCGTTCACGATTTTCTGGAAATCGCTCCTGCATGGAACGAAACTAAGATGTGACAAGAATTAGTCAAATCAATCAATACACAGGGTGGTCGTGGGGAGATTTTATGAAAAATTACTAAGAGTAAAGTACCTTTGTTCAAAAAGATATCGAAAATATGTATGAAAAAAAATTGTAAAAAATCAAAAGTAATGACCGAATACCAATTTTGATACAAATTGGCCTATTTTGATTTTTTTGTGATCTTCAAAAAAAATTACAAAGACCAATTTGTGTAACAATTGAGATTCGGCCATAACTCTTTATCCTAAACAACTTTCTTGCATAATTTTTTTGATAACTCTTGGAACAAAGGTACCTTACTCACAGTTTTTATAAAATCGATTTTTTTTCCAAGTCCTCGAAAAAATCATAGTAGGCCAATTTGTATCAAAATTGACATTCGGTCATAAGTTTTTATTCCTAATAACTTTCTTCTATTACTTTTTTTGGTATCTCTTTGAACAAAGGTACTTTACTCCTACCCATTTTTTATAAAATCGCCTCAAAACCAACCTGTATATAAATTAATTCGACTAATTTTTTCCATATCTTTGTTTTGGCGATTCTCAGAAAATCGTAATCCAATTCGATTTTTTTTTTGTCACTCACACCTTACGAAAACTCAATCCGTTGACACACTGTTTGTTCATGAAAAGTCTTTTTCGTGAATTCAACCCAAGAATTTTTTTTTCGAACCTCACACCCTTTATACACTGACTGATAGGTGTTCTCATTGAATATTGATGGGAACTGAACATGCATGATCAAGATCCAGAAAGGGTGATTCACGAAATCCTTTCACTGAATGTTCATTTTTCGAGCTCAAAAATCGAAGATGGCAATCCAGAGACTACACCACCTCCTACAGCAAACAGAACTGACCGTAGAGCAGCTAACCAAATAGACAGCAACGACAAAATCAAAAGAACTTTCAGTATATTTGAACCCTACAAGTCATCAGGAAGTGCTCGTCTTGCATAGCTCCAGGATATACTCCCAGGGCATGAAGAACAACGAAAGGTTCTTATTCCAAAACCCGACAGGAACACGTGCACATAGGCAAAGGCTGATAGGCTATAAATCCTTACCAATTCTCTGCTTACAACGCCTCCGTCGCTTCTGTGGATCCTGAATGGCAGATCTGATCAAAACAGCTTGAGGGCGCAAATCGCGAAGTCAGATCTTCTAGAATCGCAATAATTCCCTTTATACGACGGAAAAATATGGGACTTCACATCCAGGTCATCTTCGTGGAAAAGGCCAACACTGTCTCCGAGGCCAAATACCTAGGTTTGACACTGGATTCCAAACTGACTCAAAACACACATCTGTTGAGGATTTTCAACAAGGCAAAAATGTTTCCGATAAACTTGGGGTCCAAGGCCAAAAATAATGCTGTGGCTATACATCGCTGGGGTGGTGTGAAGATAATTGTAATGTTTGGTCACGCCACGGCCAAAAACTTAATTGATGATGACATTCTGAGAATGAAATCGGACCACATGGTAACCATGTAGAGGTTCCGGAAGTCATAAAAGGTGATGTGTGACCTTGCGATTTGGTAGCAAGAAGAACCTCCTTTTTTGAATATATGTTTGAGGGTGCTGGGGCCGGCATATATGTTACTGAACCCTCTACAAGGCTTGGTTTTTCCCTAGAGGATACTACAACGTGTACCAAGCGAAAATTTACGCAATTCAAGCATGTTCAAAAGGGAATGATAGACTGGGTTGCATTGAAGGCCCTGAACTCCTGTCGCTTCACATTAAAGTGAATATTACCAGGTTTATAATACTTTGAATACAAAAACTTTTTAAAAATACTATTTTGTCGACATAAAATACGCTGCTCGATTTAGAGCACTTATCAAAAAAGTTTTTTTTCCAAAAATTGAATTGGTAACTCAATCAACACAACACACTTTCACGATTGAGTCATACATGATATGTTCCAGCGAAAAAAGGCTCAATAAATTTGAATTGAGTTTTTTCATAAGTTTTTTTTTCTATAGCTGCTTGAAGAACATCCACCATACAACGTACCAACACCCTCACAATTTTACTTTTTTTTTATTTTTTTTCTATGTTTAATCCAGAGTTTAATCTAAATGATTATTCTGTTATTCATTCATCTAGCTGATCCGGCAAATTTCATAACCTCACTGAATCAATTTTTGTTAAATTTCTTGATCAAATCTCGAATTAGAATCTGCATAATTATCGTATTTGAACAAAATCCTTTGGAACATAACAAAACCCTGCAATCATAACCTCACCAAGTCAATTTTATTCTAATTCTTCATCAATGCCAAAGTAGAACATTTAAATCTAATTTGAAAAAAATACTTTGAAAAATAACAAAATACTTCAAACATAGCCTCACTATGTGATTTTTCTGAGAATATCTTGATCAAATCTTGAATAGAACCTACATCTCTAATTTGAACAAAATCCTTTAAAAAATAACAAAACTATGAAAACATAACTTCACTTTGTCATTTTTTCAAAACTTTTTGATCAAATCCCAAATAAAACTTACATCTCTAAACTGAACAAAATCCTTTGGAACATCACAAAACTATGCAAACATAGTTTTACTGTCATTTAAAAAAAATTGATCCAATCCCAATTAGGGTTGACATCTGCTCTAATATGAAGAAAACCCTTTGGAAAACAACAAAACTATGCAAACATTACCTCACCAAGTCAATTTTTTTCAAAATTTCTTGAACCCAAACCCAAATAGAGAACTTCTTTTTTGGGATCTGCTCTTAATTCATAATTTATTAACATAGCGCCATCTATTGAATACTTACTCAATCCAGTCAACAGATATCGCCATCTGTAAAAATCCTTTGCAGCTAACAGATAATAATTGTGACTGTCAAATAATAGACAAATAATTTGCAATAGAATAATATTGCGACTATAAATTGAGATGTAAGCTATCCTATCTTTCAAGTTGGATCAAATTGCACACGGTGTGCAAATCAAATTGGAAATCGGTTCAGTAGATTCGAAGTCCATCGCGAACAAACAACGTGACACGTTATTCCTATACATGGTGGTCCAGAAGTACTGGAACATTCGGTAACAGTAGCTTCCTCACACAAAAATATCGCGATAGACCTCAACTGGTCCAATCCGAAAATGGATATTAACAGAGATACAGGGTGTCAAAGTTGAATTTTGATATTTTATTTTTTCAAATAACTTTTGAAATAATCATGTTATTTTGATGAAATTTCGTATGAAGGGGTTGTTTGACATGCAAAATTCAAATCTAAGCACGGATTTGCTCATACTTGTAGGGTCGCCACTTACACACCTTTCCATTCATTCAAATAGTCAAAACTTTTTCAAAGCACTCGTACATTTTTTTATAATTGAACAAATGATTTTTCCATCATGTTTACATTGTCACGATAAAAAAGGGTTGAAAAACTTTTTTTGGTTCAATTTTTTATAAAAACGGCTAGCACCATCCAAAAGAGGAGATATCAAAGTAGGCGGAGCTGAAATTTTGTTGTCTCACTCAGTTTTTCATTCTGCAAAACTTTATCAATAACATTTTGCCGTAACTCTCATAGAGGAAGTCGTTTCTTGGTTAAAGAAATGGTTTCGAGGTTATTTTCCAAGACATGCTTGATTTTTCAAAACCAAAATTATGACACAGAAAAGTCTCCATCCAATTAGGGATGAACCCCAGAGGATGAAGTTCCAATTCATTTTTTTTTTTACTTTTTCACCTATTCATGCGTCGATCTGGGGACACACTATGTTTCTCAACACAAGCTGATAACCGTGGATACGCATAAGAATAAGCTATGAATCTACAGAATCTACAGGAGTCTTGAATAAGTGCGTATTTTGACATAGTGAAGAGAGTCTGGTAGGTTCATAATTTTTTGTCAATAAACATGTGTCAAGCGAGTTTGATAAAGTTCTCATTTGTCAAGCAACAGAGCACCTTGAGCAGTTGTGATGAAATCATTTGGTTTTCCATTTTTATATAGAGCTTGAATTAAGTAATTTTTTTCTGTTTTGCATTGATTTTATTTTTTATCTCGAAGAAGAAAAACTCAAGGTACCTCTTTTGCTAACTCCGCCTAGGTGGGGGTGAGGGCTGCGCGATGTTTCGCCAAACAGCACGTGGCCTTAAAGCCGCCATCTAGCTGGTCCCAAGGCCAGTAAGGGAGGAGGGAATACACTCATGTCTTGAGGGGCCCGTGGATCAACCCGTCTCCTCTATCGGCCGACGAGGCGGAATCTCCCCCACATTTTTACTATGGATAAGTCGAATGACGAAATTTCAGGTAAAAAATCGTCACAGATGAGTCTCGAGGGCAATCTTGGCCCTCACAGCACAAGTGCCCCTTCGATGGATGTTTCCCCATCTGGAAAAGGGCCACTTCTACACTCCAGCTCTGAGTCCGAGCAGACTAGGGCTCCAGGGGCTCACGCTCCAGGAGTCCAAGTTCCCGAAGCTGTGCTCGTCGGATCCTCAGAAGTCCGGCGTGAGCTTAAAGGATAAAGATAGATAAAGAATAAAGGACCCGAAAGGATAAAGAGGGCTTTCGCGCAAAGATCCCCCACAAGAGGCCCACGACGCAGGGATGCTAGACATGTAGCTAAATAGCTGAAATCTTCGAGCTCCCGGAGTGCCCGGCCTCTTGTAGAGATGAACCAGGGCCGTCCACGTTCAGAGACATCGAAGGTGGGAGAAAAAGGAAGCGTCCGGATAAGATGACGCCCCCCGAGAGACGAGCAAAGAGGCCTAGAGGTGGGAGCCAGAAGGCCGCTGGCCGGGTTGAGAGCTCGGGCAGGTCTCCTCTGCTGAGGAACAGGCCGAGCTCAACGCGGTCGGCGCCTGCGGATCCGGCCACTGGCTCTTATCGCTCGGCGGTCAGGAGGGCAAATGAGTTGGTTATCTCCCAGAAGAAGAGGCCACCACAGTAACACCTGAGAAATCCTGCCATGGTTAACCTCATCGCCCAACTAAGGATGACTATGGCAGGCCACACAGAAAGCCCTCGAGGTCCAGAACTTCAGTTCCGCAATTCGGGTCTTCGGGAGAACCGTTGGTTCCTGGTGACGGCTGAGGACGATGCCTCTTGTGACTGGCTGCTGACGACATGTACGCCACTAGTCAGTGGAGGCAAAGCTTTCAAGACTCACCGAGCCACGGAAGCCTCTCGTTCCGTCAAGATCGCGTTAACGATCAAGAGCCAGGACCAACCCGAGGTCAGGACGATCCTGGAGATGTTGGATCTCCAGAACAGGTCCCTAGGTACCACTTGCTGTCATCACCTTGATACAAAGGGAACCCCAGGGGTATGGCGTCTCGTCTTCCAGTGAGTTGGACCATGTTCTTTGAACTTATTTCGATAAGGGTCTTCAGAGATAACACCCCACGAAGGCTCGCCCAGCCCACTACGTCGACAACATCCAAACCCCTGGAGGAAAAGGATCCATTAGCGCCTCGCTATACGGGTAAGTCAGATTAACCTCCAACACTGCCAAGACGCAACCACCGAGTTGGTGAGCGTCATGGCAGGTAGGAGGGGGGAAGTTGTTCCAATCCAAGAGCCTTACGGCTTCAGGGATAACATCAGAGGCCTGCAGTCTACTGGGACAAATTCAACGCTTGTCTAAGCAAGTTCATGGGCTTCAAAGGTCGGCAGATTCTCTCCCCAGGTGAAATAGATGCGGAGGTCCAATCCCTGACGGATGCAATTAACACCACATTTGAAAAGTCTTGCCCAATCAGGAGAGCGGGAACCAAAAAAGTCCCATGGTGGAGTGCCTTGAAAAGGAAGCCAGGAGGTCGCACCGCCAAGCACTCCAGGGTAAGGGGCAAGTCGACTGGGACAGCTTCGTTGAAGCCAGAAGGAGATTCAAGTCAGAGGTAAGAAAGAGCAAAAGAGCTGCATGGCGTGGATTCTGTGGGGTAATCGAATCTCTCCCGGAATCAACTAGACAATTGAGGCTACTTAGCTCAGAGGAAAAAAAGAGATAGGGCTGTTGATAAAAGAAGACAACACATGGACTGATAACATGGAGGATACTCTACACTTCTTCTACGTACCCATTTTCCAGGAGAAGGCAAAAGACCTACCCACGAGCCCCTCCCTATCCTCAATGCGGACTAGAAAACGGCTTACAAAGTCGTAACCGATGAAGCAATCGAGTGGGCCATAAATGAGTTCAGTCCAAACAAGGCTGCGGGTCCTGATGGTATTTTCCCGGCGATGATGCAAAGGGCTAGGCACCTGATGCAACCTTGGCTAAAGAACATCTATAGAGCAAACATCGCCTTGAGACACGTTCCAAACGTGTGTAGAACCGCCAAGGTAGTCTTCATACTTAAAGTTAGGAAGGAGGACTACGGGCTGCCAAAATCCCACAGGCCGATCTAACATCTTTCGAAGCTAAAACCTTGGAAAGATTGATTGATGGGTACCTGACAGAGGAAATCCTTTCGGCATTTCCTCTTCATAGGAACCAGAATGCCTACTGCAAAGGCAAAAGCACGGAGTCAGCTCTCCATGCGGTGGTGCAACCAGCTGAAAAGGCCATAAATGACAAAGAAGTGGCTGTAACCCCTTTTCTTTGACGTCGAAGGAGCATTTGATAAGGCCAAAATCGTCGCTATTTGCGAGGCGCTCACCAGCAGAGGGGTTCCCTGTTCCATCGTGAGGTGGGTCTGGTCCTTCCTTCGTGACAGTCAAGTGAAAGCGTCCTCAGGAGGCTACCAGGTTGAGGCAGAAGTCCAAGAAGGCCGCCCCCAAGGCAGCTACCTCTCCCCCCGACTATGCATGATGTCTGATAATGGACAGCCTCCTCACAAGGTTGGATGCAGGAGGATTTTACAGATGGCTTCAAGGCTGAACGCGAGGGTTCGACTGGAGCTGGAGTTTTCAGGACGGACAGGAACACTGGCAAAACTTTTCCCCTTGGAAGATTTGCAACAGTCATCCAGGCGGAAATATTTGCTATCCTAGAGGTTGCCTCCAGAGATGAGGTAAAAAAAGGAATGAAGAATAACATTGTTATCTACTCCGACAGTCTAGCGGCACTTAAAGCAATCACCAAACCAAGGATAAGCTGCCCGCTGGTCCAAGAGTGTAGGGATGCGCTGCAGGTGCTGGGTGAGAACAAGAGGGTCAAACAAGTATGGGTTCCGGGGCACGCGCTGATCACTGGCAATGAGCATGCGGACAAGCTGGCCAAACGAGGATCTGCCACGCGACTTTCCGGACCGGAACCATTTCTAGGCCTTAGTAAACAACTTATCTCACGCACTCTCAACGAATGGGCGTGGGAAAGAACAGTTTAAAACTGGAACAGTAACCCATTATACAGGCAGGCCTATGAAACGATATCAGAACCTCACAGGCTAAGGACGGCCCAATTGCTTAACAAGAGCAGGAAGGATAGAGCACCATCGTTGGCATTCTGACAGGTCATTGCAGGCCCAACAGACACCTGTTTTTTTTGCGAATCTCCCCTATGCCCCAACTTCGGAAGAGCAAAGGAAACCTCCCACCACCTGCTGGGAGTTTGCGACAGGTGGGGTCGCTTGAGAAGGAAGGTCCTAGGAACAGCCACCATCCCCAGGGAAGAGTAAGGGGACCTGAGCAGGGATAGTCTGCTCCTATTTACTACAAGAACGGGTTGAGTAGTTGGGTTGGCCAAGCGGGGATGGCGAAAAGGGCCACTAGGCCTTCTCACCGGGCTTTTCCCCCCCACCTTTACCATCACCATTACCATAACCTCTTTTGCTTAAAATTCAAGTGAGAATCAAAAAATGGTTTCTACTTTGTGAAAACTTGATGGCGTACAATTTTTTTTCTTCGATAAAAAAATATTAGTCGCTCTGGGTCTGGTGCTGGAGAAGTTAAGCTCAAACGAATTTCTTAAGAAGCTCAAGAGTCCCGGATAAACTTCCTGAAAGTTTGAACAAAATCGCTTGAAGCGTTTCCGATCTACTGACAAAAAGTCTCAAAAGTCCCAAGTCCTAAGCTTTCACAAGTATGTTGTTTTGTTTATGAGATGTTTGCTGACACATGTTCTTTCACAAAAAGTGAATATCTCACTATACTCTATCCTTCATGACAAAATACGCACTTATTTCAGACTCACCCTGTACATCAGTATCGAAATTTTTCTGATTAGAAGAACAAGGAATGACAGTCGCAGAGCAATCGGATTTGTGTTTGACTCTTGGTTTGTGAAAGGATTCGTTGACATTTCTGAGGGAAAAAGGTTTTTTACACCAAGAAATATGGTTTTGTAGTGATCAAAATATTCTCAGGGATGCAATATTATGTGAATAAATAGATGCTGGAGAATTTGAAATGATCAAGAACAAAGCAAGACCAAATCAGAGTTTGTGAATGAGCCCAAGAAATACAGGATACTTTCCCACTCAACAGAAGTGCAAATACTTCACATATTCACTTGTATGACCAGCAAAAGCCAAAAATAAATTCAAAATAATAGCGCTGAATTTAGCAAGTCACTGGGAAAACGTGCCAATACTCAAATTTTGCGTTTTGTTCTAAAGACGATGTTCGTCATAGCCTTAAAATAAAATACAAAATAAAACTGAACTAAACCTATATCGAGGTACCCATTCACCAATAATAACACACTATCCTAGAATCTTGATAAAAAAGATCGTGTGATTGAAACTTGTCATCCAGGATTCCATCAGCAAAATTCAATAAATTCTGCGAAGATATTAGCGACACCAAAAGTCTTTTGCTGTCAAATTTTCAAACGGTTTGCGCACACAGTACGTAAAATTAATGAACAGCGGTCATCAGCTTTATGAACATTGATTCAACGATTTCGTCACTGTAATGATGACTTCTGCCTCATAGATTCATAACTGAGAGCACTGCATCAATGAATAAGCAAACACTGATGAACACAAGGAGCGTGGAACATCAAATGTTGATAAATTTTTTCATCAATATAATATTGAAAATTCATCAAACCCACGTATGACAAACATCAATCTATGTTTTCCGTCTTCAAATCAATGAATACCTAGTCATAGATACATGAACGGCATTCATGAAATTCAATAAACGTCTTTCGTTATTTCAATGTACAGGGTGATTCATTTCCAGTGCCAGTTCTCCTGAACTATTCATCATAGAGCAAAACTACTGGTAGTGCTACTGGGGCTATTGACCTAGACGTTAGGCGTAGCTCCAGTAGTGCTATAGGTCTTGATGCTAGCAGAGAACTAGATAACGACGACAAGCGACAAAAAATTTTCCACCAAAAAATTTAGGTGGGGGATCCGATACTTTCTGTCAAAAGATTTGTCAGCTGTCGAATTCAACGGTTACCATGGTTACCATATGTAGTTTATCGTTAGCTCCGGTCGATCAATCAATCATTATCTGTGGTTTGAGAGATTAAAAGCTCCGTTAAAAGCTTGATTGAATCTATTTCGAAAAAATTATTAATGCCTAGGAGAAGTTGTGCTTTTCGCGGGTGTCGTACGAAAGGGGAAGAAGAAATCACCTTTTTTGGTTTAATGGGCATTATTCGCCCGCATTGCAACATCACACTATGTTAATCAAAGTGAAATAACTCAAAAACGGCTAGTCCAAACATAGGCAAACTATGTATTTTTGAAAAGAGGAAAATGAGGAGATCTGGGATCTGTATCAAAATATAGGCCATTCCATCTGAAAAAGTTGAAATTTTCCACATTTGCCCGATTTCCAATAGTGATATTTTGTTCTTTCTCTTGGGTATTATAAAATCTTCAGGAAAAATCATGCAACTTTCATTTGAACATTTTTTTTGTATTCCTGTTATTAGGGTTTCTAAAGTGGTCAAAAACTATAAGGTTAAACCCTGTACACATAAGTTCATATTTTTAATTGTCAAATAAACGTTTGATTTTTCAACATGCTCTATGTTTGTTTTTGTTGAATGTTTTTGAGTACCTAGTATAAAAAAAAAGATATCAGGCTTTTTTTCTACGATTGTCACACGTCTTATTTTTGTTAAACAGGATCAAAAATCCTCCTATATCAAACTTAGAATATCTCACAATTTTTATTCTGGGCCCGGACGCCCGAACCATAAGTATTCGTTGCCCCGCGTTTGACAGCTCCCATCGTATAAGATTGTTCCTAGCATCTGAGGGCCTACCTATTCAGAACGACTTTTTGCGTAAGGTATATCATGACTTTCACGATGCATATGGGTTCCATCGCTCTGAAGTGGAAGCTGACCTTTGTGCCTACAGATCCCATGTTGTTTCAGAGAGGACGATCCAACTTCAGAAGTCCAGAGAGGGTCACCAAAAATACTTTTCCAGTGGCTTTTCGAAAAAAAATGTTTGAGCGATATGACGTGTTTTGAGCGACTAGATTCCTCAAATATTGACGCCAGGTTTAGCATGGTTCTTATTAACATGGCCTCATTGAGAAACAGAACTAATGAGTTGGACTTGTTTTTGGAAGAATTAGGGTTCCCCCAGCTAGTAGCAATCACAGAACACTGGCTAAAATTGAACGAACCTCTTTATATTGAAAAGTACTCCACAATAGCCAGATATCATCGGGAAAACTCAGCTCATGGGGAAACACTGATTTTATCCTTGAGTGGTGACTTCCTTCCAATAGACAAGTACGACTATCTGCTCGCGGGCAACTCCTTCGAGTTTTCCAAAGTTTACAGTAATGATTTTGATCTTTACGTTATTTGCATATATAGAGCTCCAAATACCAATGTGCAACTGTTTTTTGATAGCCTGCTAAACCTGCTAGACAGTCTACCGGTGAAGGGTGGGAAAATTTTGTGCGGGGATTTTAATATTGACTACGCTGCCGCTCCTACTGCCCAAAAAGCTTTAATTTCTATTTTTGATTTTTTTGGTCTTTCAATGCATGTAACTTCACCAACCAGGATTTATAAAAACTCCTCCTCTATTATTGATTATGTAGCATCTGAATTTCTCTCATCTGATGTCCATTCATCAGAATCTAGCGCTGGTCTATCAGATCATGAAGCAGTAATTTCTAAATTTGATATTTCTCGCAGACCCCTGAAAAAAACTCGTCATTTAGGTGGAATCTTCTCAGTCTCTAATTTTGCTTCGTTTTACAATCTTTGTTTGAGCACATTTTGAATGTGACGATGTGGATTTCAACTTTAAAGATTTTCTTGATAAAATCACATGTGCCTTCAATAAAGCATTTTCACTTAGGAGAATGAAGCGCAAACATCATAAACCTTGGACCACAAAAGGATTACGCATTTCTGCAAAGAACATGCGTTCTCTCCTGTATATACGAAAATTCACCGACTCCATTCATGTTCCTGAATTTATCACGAATTATAGGAGGATCTACGTTAAACTACTAAGGTCAGTAAACTACTAAGGTCAGCAAAGAAACTTTTTTATCGAAACCGTCTATCAAGGGCTTAAAATGTCTCCAAAGAAACCTGGTCCATTATTACCGATCTAAGAGGCAAAGTAGATTCCGTGAATAAAAGTATGCCAGAACCCAATGACTTGAACGAGTACTTTATCAACGTAAGCAAGAACGTTACTTCCGGACTTCTGATAGCTTTTTCCTACATCCAGTAACCAACCTTGAACTACTACAAGTAATAAACAGCATAAAAAGTAAATCTCCTTGTAGCACCGATAATCTATCAATTAAAATATTCCAGAACCTCCCACCTACCGCATTAGATGCCCTAACAAACTTAATAAATGAATCTTTCATGAGAGGAGTTTTTCCGGAATGCCTCAAAACGGCAATTATTATTTCTCTCCATAAAGGAGGTGAGAAATCAAACTCAAGTGATTATCGTCCAATTGCTTTGCTACCTGTGTCAAAAATCATTGTAAAGTTACTAAATAATCGTCTCATGCAATTTCTCGTCAAACATGACATATTATCCCCGGATAAATTCGGATTTTCACCAAACAAGTGCACCAACGACGCAATGTTCTCGTTGCTTCATGATGTTTACTCATCCCTGAATAGCAAACGCCCCACCGTTTCAGTCTTCTGTGACTATGCAAAAGCATTTGACTGTGTGTCTCATGAGATTTTGTTGAAAAAGCTAGAGTTTTATGGGATCCGTGGTGTTTCTTCGATCTGGTTCAAATCTTATCTTGAAAATAGGTTACAAATCTTTCCCCACATTTACTAGCTTCCGTAAAGAAGCGAAAGACAGTTTCACAATAACTCATTGGTGAAGTGGAAGTTGTTCTAGGGCATTCAGTGAACATTAGTGTGTTCATATTTTTTAGGGGTCAACAATCGCCTAGTTTGGTAATTCATACAACACAGTAGGGTCAAGTTCAAATTGCACTGAATAGGAAATGGATATCAACACGTTTTTGTTGCAATATGTAAACAACCCCAAGTTCCTTGTTTAATATTTAAATCAAAAATAATTACATGCTGCAGGCAGGGCGGAAACAAGATGACTTCAGATTTATAAATTAAATTTCGAGTTCACCGATTTCGCTCACCCTACCTGATGTTTATTTTTTGAATGGAAAGCGAAAAGAAAAACGTGAGAAAATGTTGGTTCCTGGTTTGATATTTAACACCGCAGTATTATTGTTCTACCCGTAATTGTTTTTTGGCTGTGTTATTGTTTTACTGACTTGTCATCATAACATAACTGGAAGTGTGCCAATGTTTATTGTTGTCCGTGAGCAATTTCCAATTAAATTTGAATTTGACAAAATATTGGGAAAATATATTTGTACTAGTTTTTTTCTATTGTTCACGCTATGTATACTATTATCATGTTTTGTATTGTTTTTACTCTAGCATTTTGCATTTGTATTTGCTTTGTCCATAAAATTCATTTAAATTTTTCTGTGGCAATAAAGCATATTTGATTTGATCAATATAACTTGGATACGATACAAGTTTTCAAAAATTTCAATGTCAAGGTCAAATAAATGTGTTCTTATTGAAGCAATGGGGAAAGCAAGTTTTTGTCGCTTCTCGTCGGTTATCTAGTTCTCTGATGCTAGTGTAGACGTTATGCATAGCTCAAGGTCTAGTCGTCCAGTACATCATGTTAAAACGAGTGTTGAAAGTACTGTAGAACGGGTCAGTTAACACGTTGAACCATTCCAAAGTAGCTGTTCAACTCGCACGGTTGAGGAAGCCCTTCATGAATCACAGAGTAGAATTCAACAACTGGAAGAAACTGTTAGTCAACTACTTGACAAAGATACACGTGATTGCACTAGACTATCCTCGAGTGTATCCATACGTCCAGACTGTATTCCCGAATTTAACCCGGAACATAACATCATATTTAGAAAATTTCTTGACAAAATCGATCAGACGTTCCCAGATCACCAAGATTTTCCGACTAGTTTGAGGAAGCTTATAGCTCGCCAGAAAAAAATCGGAGAGTCTTGGACCAAGTGTTATTTTTCAAAGATGCAACTCTTACGCCAGTGTGATGTATCGGACAAGAATGCAGTTGCTATGATAATAGACGGCATTCCAGACAACACCATTCAAACGGGGGCAAAAGTTGGAAGATATTTGTGCCCTGAGGACTTGTACACAGATTATTTATCAAGCCTACCTGTTACTCACAAAAGGCAAAGGCCAGAGTCTCAGCAAAAATTCGAAAGACGATCTGGAAATGTTCAGAAATCAGATTCAAAGCAAAATTATGGGAAGTGCTACAATTGTAGACAATATGGACATAAGCAGACCGATGGTCCAAAACCAAGAAGAGAATGTACTGTTTGCAAGCGTTTGGGACACCTGGCTCATAAAAATTTGTCTTGTTGGCTTCAGAACAAGAACCTGGAGGCTTATATTCTACTTGCTCTATCAATGGTCATGACTTAAAAGGCTTCGTCGATTCAGGATGTTGAGTTGTGCTGTTACGTGAGAGCGTCGTCAGGCGTATAGGTCTATCTTGGACCCCGACAAATATTCGTGTGAGTGGCTATGGTGGCGACAGTTCCAATGTGCGTGGGTCTACAAAAGCTTGTTTGAAAGTTGATTTGTTTGAAGTTGATACTTCTATTTTGGTTGTGCAAGATTTTTTGCATACTCATAGGACGTTCAGTATTGAGCACAAGTGGGGCAGTTACTGTAGTCCGCGAAGGCACAGCTTGAGTTGTCAGCTCAGAGTTAGCAGAATTGCCACAAATTGATGCGTTACCACCGAGAAAATTCCTTATGACGACTCAAGAGCTCGAGGTATAACATGTATTGAAGAAGATGTATCTGGAGTTAGTGTACAGAAAGTAGACATACGTAGATTGCCTCAATTTGATTTATTAGATTTCAAAGACAACCTGTCCAACGATATTTCCGAATCTGATAAATCAAAATTGTAGTCGTTAATCAACAAATTTTGAGATTGTTTTGCTATAAATAACTATAAATTGGGAAAGATCAAATCTGCAAAGATGACTTTCATTGAGTGACGATGAGCCTGTGACGTACAGACCTTATCGCCTTTCTCTCAACGAGAGGGAAAAAGTTCGTGAGATGGTGAGTGGTCTTCTTACGGCAGGGATCATTGGTGAGTCAAATTCTCCTTATGCAAGTCCCATCGTTCTGGTAAAAAAAAATGAAGAAACACGATTGTGCGTTGACTTTCGAGCACTGAACGCCAAAACGATCAGAGACTGTTATCCACTGCCACGTGATCATCTGGGACTTCAAAGAGGATGTCGATACTTCACTTCACTCGATATGGCGAGTGGTTACCATCAAATCCCTCTAGCTGTAGAATCCAGACGCAAGACGACCTTTGTAACACCAGACGGCCAATACGAATATCTGAGGATGCCGTATGGGTTAGTAAATGCGCCAGCTGTGTTTCAAAGGGCTGTCAATCAAATTCTTGGTTCTATGAGGTTCTTCACGGCGTTGGCATACATGGATGGTATTTTTGTTCCATCCAGCAGGTTTTATTGCACTGGGCGATGTTTTCGAGATATTTCGTAATGCAGGCACTTTACGTATGAAAAAGTGTCAATTTTTCAAAACACAAATCGACTACCTTGGCCATGAGATCAGTGCTGAAGGTATACGACCAGGAACTGCGAAGATTCAAGCGGTTGAAAAGTTCCCTAAGCCTGTCAATGTTCATTAGATCCGTCAATTCATTGGTCTATATAATTATTTCCGAAAATATGTTAAATAATCTGTATCGATTGTACGTCCATTGACTTCATCTACGAAGAAAGACGTCCCCTTTAAAAGAGTCAAAACGAGTTGTTTCCGCAACTGAAAAACAAGCTCACCCAAAGGCCAGCTCTCGCTATATTTGATCCGAAATTGGATACAGAAGTGCATACGGACGCTACGAAACTAGGGCTTATAGGAATTCTACTACAGAAACAGTTGAATGGAACGCTCAAGCAGACATGTTATTTCAGCCGCCAAACTTCGAAGGAAGAGTAAAGATACCATTCTTATGAATTGGAAACGCTCGCAGTGCTTAAGTCTTTGCAAACATTTCGGGTATACCTGTTGGGAATGAGATTCAAGGTCCTCACCGATTGCAGCGCTCTTCATACAGATGTCGAAACGTGATCAATACCCCAAATAGCTAGATGGTGTCTGGTGACTCAGGAGTTCGATTTCTCCGTGGAATATCGTGCAGGTGCTGGAATGTCGCATGTGGAAGTCGTAACCCCGTAGAACAACAGCCTCAAGAAATCGACTTATTCCAAGTAGATATAACAAAGGATTATTGGGGGTTGGCCATTCAAATCAAAGATGATCGCTGAAGATATTTGCTCCAGGTACTTGATCATGCTGCGTCGGATCAGGAAAAAAAGCAGATTCAAATAGATTATCCGGTCATAAATGGAAGGCTTCATCGCAACCACCATTGGTTCAATATGATATGTTCCAAAGTCAGCACGACGTGTGGTGACTATGTATCATCACGATAATATGGGCCATTTTGTTGCGGAGAGGACTTTTAAAAACTTGTCCGTCAGTTACTTCCAAAAATGAAGAAATATGTTGATCGATATATCAAAGCATGTCTAGCTTGCTCATATAACAAAGATGTTTCAGGAAAAAAGGAAGGATTTCTTAATTCAATTGACAAAGTCTCAGATCCAATGCATACCATACATATCGATCATCTGGGCCCATTCGTGAAAAGTACTAAAGGAAATTCGTACTTGATAGTCGCCGTGGATGCTTTCACAAAGTCTATTTTCACGAAGCCTGTGGAATCGACTGAGACTGAACCCGTCATCAATATACTAGAAAGTACATTCGAGACGTTCGGAGTACCCAGAAAGATAGCGCGTGACAAAGGATCCCGTTTTGAAGCGTAGTCTTTAGACAAATTTGGGAAGGAGTTGGGTATAAAAACCGTACTAAATGCAACGGCAACACCACGCGCTAATGGTCAGATATAGCACATGATGATAAGCGAAAATGTGATGATGTAATTAATTCTTTTGAATTCGGAATAGTTTCTACAGAGAATGGCACCACGAAGAAAAGCCCATACGAGCCCCATACTTGGGTATAAACCAAGAGGCATGCACGATTGCTACCTGAAATCAGTAGTAGTCGCAGGCGATGTTCAAGGCGTTAAACTGATTCGGAACGAAGCCAAGTCACGAGTACGAGAGGCGCAAGTGAGACAAAAGGCTCACTTTGACGCCAAACGGAGAAGAGGTCATGAGTACAATGTAGGCGATCTTGTCGTACTATGAAAGACAAATTTGAGCAAAGATGGCGAGAGCACGAAATTGCTTCCAAAGTTCAGTGGTCCCTGTATTGCCAAAGAATCGTTACCTCATAAAAGATACGTGGTAGAAGATCTACCAGGCTCAATGCCGATACGATATCATGATATAAGTTCGGTAGATCGAATGAAACCGTTTACGGCTACTGTGGAAAGTAGTGAGACGGAATAAAAAATTGACAAAATTTCCGAGACGTACCTAATATTTTGACGTATAGGTTTTTTTGTATGTTTGTTTTGTTTTGTTTGATTATTTAGCAATGAGGATTGCATGAGCGTATGCGCAGCGTTTTTGTCATCTTTGGCTGATTGAATTATTGTTTGTGCTTTTGACTAAAGGACGTATTCTTATCCACAGAAAAGATTTTCCACGATTTGCCGGGACGGAAATCCGGTAGCATGGCCGACTGTTACATCACCGAATTATGTGTGTGTCCCTACATCCGATGTGATCACGGTCTGCAGTCCGCAAGGGGGCGTGGAACGACGCTAATGATAGTGGATATTGGAAAGTTGACAGGCTGAAAGATGACACGACATTATTAGTCAGCTAGTTTGGATAGTTATTCAAAAATATCGTTATTCTTTTCAAATCTATCTGTGAATTTAATATCACGATTATAACCTGTTCAATAAACTATTGCTGTTGAGTTCAAGTGCTTATACTTCCAATATGAATCGAATATCAGAACGCCAATTACCTTTTCCTATATCCCCACCAAAAAAACGGAAAAGAACACATTTGTCAGTGCCCGATAAAGAAGCAATACTAAATATTTTCAAAACTTGTCAGGAAAAGCTTTCAGATGAATATCAAACTGAACGCGTGGCCTTGGTTTCTTGGGCATCAGGTAAGCATTTAACATTATTGCAAGTAGTGTCAAAAATAAATAAATTGCATATTATTCCAACCATTATGGTCAATACTGTATGTATTTTAATGTATGTAAAATGATAGTTATTTTCTGTTGAATATTTCCATAATTCATACATCCGCTGAACTTTTGATTAATAAAATATGCAAGGTTGAAGAACTATTGATTAAACACATATTTATTGCTTTATAGGCGCTTTAATCAGCAGAGCCTACACAATTATTGTTGAATACAAATACAAAAAAAGTTTGGTGACTGTCAGGTCTTCACCTCTAACACCCTGTATCTTGAAAACGAAGAGTCTGTGGATACTAGTTTATAGAAAGTTTTATTTCTATTTTGAGGTGAAGAATACGTGGTTGAAATATTGACGTCTAATTTCGGGACACCCTGTACAGGGTGTTCCGGTGATCATGTCACAAACTTCTAGGGTAGATAAAACACACGAATATAAAAAAAAAGTCCATATGAACATGGGTCCGGAAACGCTTCCTCAGGGAGCTAGTGTCCTTCGAAGATGACCTTCAAAAACTACTCTTCGTTTTATAGCTCTGGTAGTACTGCATCTATCGCCACCAATTTTAAGACATGAAATCCAGTTGGTAGGTTCATCAATTTGAGCCTTCCGGATTCTGTCACCAGGGGGTATTTGAGTAAATCACACCCTACTCCTCTAAGGCTTTAATTTCTTGCCATTTTCATATCTGATTATGATTCTCCAATGCATTTTATATAAAAAAGGTAATTCTAGTGAAAGTCGCTATCTGTCACCGTTTTCTTGGAAAATGGCTAAATCCGATCAATAATATATAATTGGTCTTACACAAAATATTACGTTGGAATATGAAAATGAGGTCCAGTACAGATAGTGAGCATTAAAAGTTAGTCAAATCTTCTTAAATATTTAATAAAAATAAATTAGATTAGAGAGATCTATTGCCTTTTTGAAAAATAAAAAGTAAAGGGGAACGTATACAAAATATTCTAAAAAATAAAACAATCAAACCTACACAATCAAAACTAAGAATAAATTCAAAACAACAATTGCTGAAAATGCCTGCCACCACGTTCAATACATTTATTGCACCTACGTAGCATATTTAAATTGACGTCAGTGAAAACATCAGGCATGGTTTGGATCATTTCAGCCGCAACAGAAATCCTAGCCTCCAAATCTTTCTCCGACTGAACTGGAGTTTCATATACAAGACTTTTCATATGTTCCGAAAGATAGATATCCAGAAGAGTAAAATCTGGGGACCGGGCTGGCCAGTTGACATCGCTTCCACGTCCAATCCAACGTCCTCCAAAACGATCATCGAGGTGCTCACGTACGACATGTGAAAAATAAGCGGGTGCTCCATCATGCTTAAACCACAGATTCCGACGTATGTCGAGGGGGCAGCTCATCCAATAACTCAGGTAAGGTGTATCTCAAAAAATTGAGGTACACCGTCCCAGTTAGTCGAGGAGGAAACATGATTGGTCACATTAGACGTTCTCCAACAATTCCAGCCCACATGTTCACCGAGAATCGATGTTGGTACCCTCTTATCTGAAGAGCATGAGGGTTTTCCTCCGCCCACACATGGCTATTCCGTGAATGAAAAATACCTTCTCTCGTAAAAACAGCCCCATCAGAGAAAAGTACAAATCTCGGAAATTGGGGTTCTTGCGTACACTGTTGAAGAAACCACTCGCAAAACTCTACGCGGGGTGCATAATCATCTGGTACCAATTCCTGTACTTTTTGGCGATGGTAAGGATGTAGAAGTTGTTCGTTAACATTCTCCCATACAAGTACATGTTATACATTCATGGGTTCTGCAACAGCTCGGGTACCAACACAAGGATTTTCCTCGAATTGTCGGAGTACCTCTCCCTCAAATTCTGGAGTTCGTGCAGTTCTTTGAGCGCCATTATCTGGCCTCGTTATTTTAATGGAGCCACTTTCCCTTATGCGCTGATTTACCCTTTCGAACAGCGTGTGAGCAGGTACACGCCTCTCAGTAAACCGCCCCTGATACAATCTTGAAGCGACTCTTCCATTGCAATGAACTTCGCCATAAATTAATAGCATATCGGCATATTCGGCCAAAGTATAATCCATGATTCACTGGCCACACAATATTTTATTGACAGATTTTTGACAACTACATAAATTTTAATAAACCAACGCCAACGTAATCAAACTGGATAGGTGCAATAGGAGTCAGTTAATGTATCTGACTTAGTGGCGCTTTCCGAAGAAACGGTGACAGATAGCGACTTTTACCAAGAGTACTTTTTTTATGTAGAAGGAATTGGAGAATCATAATCAGATATAAAAATCGCAAGAAATCGAAACTTGAGAGAAGTTGGGTCAGATTTACCCAAATACCCCACTGGTTTGTATGCCCCAGGTTAAAGGTGACAAAGTCCGGAAGGCTCAAATTGATGAACCTACCAACCAGATTTTATGTCCCAAAATTGGTGGCGATAGCTGCAGTAGTACCGAAGCTAAAAAACGAAGAGTGGATTTTGAAGGTCATCTTCGAAAGACACTAGCGCCCTGAGGAAGCGTTTCCGGGCCCATGTTCATATGAACTTTTTTTTTTTATTTTCGTGTGTTTTATCTACCCTAGAAGTTTGTAACATGATCACCGGAACACCCTGTATATGGGTATACGGAATGACCCTGTACATTTGTCACTTAATCAGGTCATGTTTGCATAGTTTTGTTATCAGATACTTATTGGGATTTGTTTGAGAGATTTGAAAAAAAAAAGACCTAGTTAGCTTATGTTTGCATGATTTTGATATTATTCAATGGATTTTTGTACCTATAGTACCGGTCAAAAGTGGAGAATCGGCCTAAAATTTTTTAAAACTCTGATCCTGATAGTCTTGATATAAAATCATGAACTTGGCAAAAATAAACCATTTTTCATTTATCAAAAATGGGTCATTTTTGCTAGGTTCAAGATTTTGTATACAGACTTTCCTTTGCTCAATTATTGTGAAATTGTCAGGAAATACATATTTTTGCCTCTACTTGGAATGGTGATAACCATTTTTATCAAAAGTTAGACAGAAAAATGTGATCTTTTTTGAACGTGAAAAAAAAGCACTAAACAATTTTTTGAAAAAAATCGCAAGGAAACCTAAACTGACAAATGGATTGGAGTTTTTGAATGCACCATCACTTCTTTGATAACTCATGCGGTATCAGAGTTTTATCAAATTTTGGGCCGTTTCTCCACTTTTGTCCGGTACTGTATGTAGGCTCTATTTTGGATTTGATCAAGAAATTCGAAAAAAAATGACCTAGTGAGCTTATGTTTGCATGATTTTGTTATTTTCAAAAGGATTTTTTTCAAATTAGATATGTGGGTTCAATTTGAGATTTAAACAAAAAATTTAGAAAAAAAAATTACCTAGTGAGGTTATGTTCGCATAGATTTGTTATTTTCCAGAGGATTTTGTTCAGATGAGGTGTGTAAGTAGTAGGGATGTCAATTCTGGAATAAGTAGTACCTGAAAAGAATCAGACATCATTCAAATGATTTTATCACAACTTGAACTGAAACTAACTCCCAAATTGACCTAAGCAAATGTGTTGTGACAAGAGATACATTTTAGGTTTATACATTAAAAAAAAAATACCTCAAAAATATTGCCAGTTGTTGCATAACTGAAGAACGGCTGGAACGATTTTTATTATTTTTGATATTTTGGATTTCTCTCCGCCCCGAAGTGCAGAATAACTATTAAAACATCGGAATAATTGAAAAAAAAAAGAAAAACTCATGAAACAACTTCGAAACAACGAATTTATTGATTATGAGCCGGTATGAAATTTGCCGGGTCATCATTCATCATTATTCTTTTTTTTTCAAATAAAAATTGATCAAAGTATGCACAGGGTGGTCACGTGAAAGCTGGAACCTCTTATAACTTTGTTATCTTTCGGGTTACGAAAAATAGTGTCAAGATAAATGTTGTAGGTGACATCAAATAACTTCATACTGCTACATCACAAAAATAATTGAAGTTCGCGTTGCAAATATTTGAGGCAAACATACGTTTTTTCAAATGGAACACCCTGTATATAATTATATATTCGAAAAAAGCTCATTTCTCTGATTTTAAAAATACATAGTGCGTTGTTTGGCGCCACAGACAATTTTTTTTTCTGGAATCTCCCTTCTTTATAATTTATTTTCCCTCATATCCAGTGGAAGAAGTATTGTCGATGCTCATGTGAGAAGTTCGCATCGCCAGCGATTTGCCGGAGCATTAGTACGTTTTTGGGTTTTACAAATACACAATCGAGTCTGAGAACAGGCCAAGTAGCAACTATGCAATACAAACTCCGACGAGTTGCTGGTGGATCGCTAACGGGTCCCTGCATGAAAATTGACTATGCGTACGAGTGCGTTTCTCTTGCTTTCTCTTACGTCAGAATATTTTTAAAACCACTTGAAATCAAAATTCAGTGTGTGTGCAATACGATAAAAAAAATAAAATAGATACCGGTCAAATGAGATGACTTTGCCTTCTGGGGCGACTTCACTCAATTATACCTGAAAATACGTTGGTTCTGCACCTAGCCACTACCTTAGAAGAACGAGCTCAATGTCAGTTGGAAATTATTGGAGGGGAGGTGACACAACTCTAGCGCATCCTGCAAGCTTGCAAACCTTTGCATGTGGTTTTTACAGTGGCGTGAAACTTAGCCTATTTTCTATGCTTATTTTGTGTGCTTGAAAAATAGTTCCTTTGAAAATAGTTGAATAAATGAATTAATCTGCGTATTTCACTTTCGATCTGTTTCAAAAAAAGGTAATGGTACTTAAAACGTATTCACGCTTTTAAATGAGATAGCTTCGCTCTATCCATTTAATAAAACGTGATGGGTAAAGATAATGCAACTAACTTTGGCCACCCTAGTTTTTGATATTTTTATATATTTTTTTTATGCGCAAAAAACAGCATAATTGTTGTCTTGTCCCTGTTGCCACTTGTCACGTAGGTCCTACGCTTTCCAGAAAATATAACATTTTACGGAACATGAAAGAGTCAAAATTCAAAATTGGGTAAGGAAACCCCATTTTACGGTATCTATGTAAAATACTTTTTTTATGACCTTTCAGATCAGCAAGTCTTCCTGCCACACCCTCTATATTTATCAAAAATCAGTGTTTTTTGATATGGTTGTTCACTTCATGGGAAGGGTTTCAACCCCCAAAACCCTCTATCGCTGCGCCACTGTAGGCACCTACATACTCTAGAAAGAGATTCCAAACTCTGATAACACAATAAGTCAATTCTACAAAGTTTCATCAAAAATTAAAACAAATTCGTGAACCTTTTTATAATGTATGGTCATTTGAGATTCCTACAGTTTTCCAAATCATTTGAACCTACCCACAGGCTCAAGATATCCATAAGGTTCTTATATTTGATTTTTTTGAAATATGATATTGGTAAAACTATCATTGTCCAACATATTATCAATTTTCACTAAAATCCGCACTTGGTAATTTTAGAAATTATTTTTTCAGAAATGGTGAGAATTATCTATAAACAAACATTTCAGAAAAATAGTGCCCGTAGTTATTTTCCAAGATGTACACTATAAAACCAGCAGGAGATTTTTTTTTATAATATTAAGGAAGCTATCAGTGGTGCCAAAACAGGCGGGTTCTAAACTTTTTCGACTGTAACATTTCAAACATATGAATGACAAGAACTACACAATAAGTATAATAAAAGGATTGATCAGTCGATATGATGAATGAATTAGGTATTTAATCTTCGAGTCAATTCTAAATAAGTGAAATTGACAACAAAAACGCAAAGCCATTGTGAAGAAACATCCCTGCTGTATCCACATCCCTAATGAACAGCTGTGAGACTTTGGGAAAAATGGGCAGTAATTATGATTAAAAAGTATTTTTTGCTAGTACTTTACTTCGGATCTTCTGCTTTGTAACATCTGCTTTTACTTCAAGTAAGTGCTCCATTTTGAAACTTTCACTTGAAACAATCGGGCACAGCATTATATACCACTCAATTTTTGAGAGAAGAACAAATTGAATATTGATGCAGATGCGCATTATTGAATCTACCTCATAGGGCCAGTGCTTATGCACTTTTTCCTTATAATCAATCTGAGACTCTGACATTGAGAATTGAGATACAAAAAATTGAGAGCTGACCGCATGACAAATAGATGAAAAGCTTAGGGTTTCTTACCAAGTTTTTAAAAAGTAGGTATTGAAAAGGATGATTCAAGTTTTTTGTGTGAAAATTTGTATTGAAGAAAAGTAAGATTAGTGAGTCTAAGAAGAATTTAGATGAGTGGTGGCGACAAGGAATGGGGTGGGAATGTGATTAATTATGAGGATGTTTTCATGAATCTCACATCTAGCCCAAACAGTTTCATATCTCAAGTTATTTTGATGCAGATTTTGATACGCTTATCGCTTATTCTTTTTTCAAGGAAATAATGTTTCTCTCAAGCAATGGCTTTTTTGATTCTACATATATTCTGAGTCGAAAATAAGATGTTGAATTGGCTCAAGTTCATAATCGTTAAGTTTGGGTTAGTTTGAGCAATTCTGACTTTTGATGGCAATAGAGGCAAAATATTTTAGATTTCAAGTGACAATTAGATTAGAAATTATAGTATTTGAATTTTGACTATTTTGATTGGTTCCAAATGATTTAAAGTGGTTGTTGGACTGTCCTTCGAATTTGCGGAAAAAAATCAAGATTTCTATAACAGCAAGCCCAATTGGCAGGCAGCATGATTCCCATCACAACAAACTAACTGGTAGTCTTTGAGTTTATTTACGTTGATGGTAAAAATGACTATCGGTGTATCCATGACAACTTGGAGAAGAATCTATAGAAAAAAAACATAAAAACTATACAGGGTGTTTCCTAACCTCTGTGACAAAATGGAAGGCATGATTCTTCGCTTAATTTTAAGACGAAAATGTGGTATAACTTTTTTTCGAATTTCGCTTTGTTTCCAAAATACAGGGTGTTTATTATTTTTTTTTTATTAGTTTTTTATTTTTAATTAATTTATCTTTTACTCGATTTTGTTGGAGTTTGGTAACGGTATTTATAGTGATACGGGGCTCATTTTGCCATGAACAAATAAAAATTATCGAATACAGTGGCGTCCCGAGCGGCACTTCAACCAATATTATTGGGAAAAAAATGTACGCCACTGACTTTTTGTGTCATTTTCATTTTTTTCTCAGGTTATTCAACTAAAAACGCAACTTTTTGATCTCTTGAATTTTTATCGTATCTTGCCTGATTTTTGAGATAAAAAATTAAATCTAGTTGAGTGAGTTTTGACGCAAAAAGTAATTTTATCGCTGATGTTGAATTTTCTAACAAATACAGCAATCAATTATAAGCATTTTAATGGAGAATTCAAAAACACTAGATAAATAAAAAAAAGTTGAATAAACTGCTGAAAATGTCCTCCACGAGCCAAAAAAAAAACTAATCAAAAAAAAAATTAAACACCCTGTATTTTGGAAACAAAGCGAAATTCGAAAAAAAGTTAAACCACATTTTCGTCTTGAAATTAAGCGAAGAATCACCCCTTTCATTTTGTCACAGAGCTTAGGAAACACCCTGTCCTGGGTTTCAACAAGGAGTTGGTGTTGATGTCTAACAAAATAACAAATGTGATATGAGGTTTGTCCATATTTTCAGCATCCTCAGCACTTGGTTCATCAGTAACATCTGTCTCAGTCATGATTACCACAGAATAATCACCAGTATAATCAAACCAATTTGAGGGTTAACCCGTAGTTTATACTTGGGTATAGCCTAAATAAGCACTCATCAAAGAATGTACTTCATGTAAAATATTTTATCCCGCAATACACTAGGAAATGTGTGGCATATTTACCATGTGAACCTACCCATGCATTGTAGTACTAATGGAATTTGCTCCGCCTCCAACTCCCTTCCATTATAAGTCAGAATAGAGCAGTTCGATGTACGACTTGAAGGTGAATAAACGATTTATATTATGAGTAACAAATCATGAGTTTCCTAATCAGTGAGTATGTTACAAAGTGGCGACGAGGATTCATTAGGTTTTTTTCGGAAAACTGAACCCGAAATCCGTGAGAAGAAGTGCCGCATTAGTGAGAAATCGTGGTTGTCCGGCAGCGTGGTCATAGTGTGTCAAAAATTTGGTCTCCAATTGGAATTTGATCCAAAAATACACGACTGGTCCGTGCATTTGAATCGCCTAGAGCAATTTTTTGTGGCAAACAGCATCACGGATGATGAAAAAAAAATGGCAATTTTGTTGAATGGGCTTGCACAAGAAGCGTATATCCTGCTTCAGAACCTGTGTACCTGCAACTACTGATTATTAAATCTTACTCCAACACCTTAATAATTATTATGTTGGAAAGACTGTAGTTTTTGCTGCAACATGCAAGTTTTATGCAGCTTACGAATCTCCTAATGAGAATGTCCAAGATTGGGCTGTCAGACTTCGCAGCCTACGTACCAATTGTGAGTTTGGCGATGAGTGGAAAAATATCCTGCGCGATCGATTCATTTGTGGCATGAACCCAGGAAAAATTTTGAAGAAAATGCTGGAGCAGGATTCCAATATCGACTCCAATCAGGCGATCAGACTGGCATTGACGGCAGAGACAAGTGCGATAAATCTCAGTTCAGAATTCCAAAACGCAATGGTGAAGCATGAAGTACCAGAAATCTTCAGAGTTCAAGGATTTAGCAGCAGAGGCGACAGACGTGGTAATAGCGAGCAAACATATCGGGGACGATGTAAACCTAGTCAGGAACATGACATCAGTAGCAGTGCGCGCTTTGCTGGTAGAAATTCCGGTGGTGGTACTGATAGCAGAGCCGGAGACAGAAAAACTGGTTCAACCGAATGGTGTTTGATATGTCGAAAAGGTGAACATGCCGAAAATAAATGTTATTATCTGAATTCCAATGAGTACTGTAGTTTCTGCCGAGTTAAAACTCACAATACTTTTGCATGTAAAGATAGAAATAACGTAAATCATGTAGATATAGTAAACAAAACTGATAACCCAGATGTTTTGGATTTGGATATTAATTTGAATGATTTTCCGGTATATACTTTGAAAAATAATGTATCAAAACCGTTCAGTGTTGATATATTTTCGAATGAAAAACTGTTTAATTTTGAATTAGATTCAGGTGCAGCACTTTCTTGCATTCCATTTTCTATGTATGAAAGATATTTTGCGTATATTCCATTGATGGGAACAGATTTAACATTGGTTAATTTCACAGGAGGGAAAATGTCTCCAAGTGGCCAAATTCAACTGTCTGTACAATACAATGAGCAGAAATGTAACTTGAAATTTTGCATTATAAAAGAAAGTGATGTGGCTTTATTAGGTAGAGATTTCATTTCGGAATTCAATATTGGTTTCAAACAAATTAATTTTATTTCAGAAGATAATCTGAACGTTAATAAATCACTATCAAAGTATTCTGAAGTTTTTTCGAGTGAAATTGGCTGCTTCAACAAATATAAATTGACTTTATATTTGAACGAAAATGCAGTACAAAAGTTTTTCAAACCTAGGCCGCTACCTTATGCGCTGAAATCTAAAGTTGTGATGGAACTCGATAGATTGACTACTGCTGGGATAATCACTCCAATTGAGTACTGCGAGTGGGGCACCCCAATCGTTTCTGTGTTGAAAGAGGATGGCTCTATTCGTATTTGTGGTGATTACAAAATTCCATTAAATCCCTCTTTGGTGGCTGATAAATACCCTATACCTCGGATAGATGATTGGTATGCAAAATTAAGCGGTGGTAAACAATTTTCAAAGCTTGACTTGAGTTCAGCTTATCAACAGATAGTTCTTGAGCCCGATTCTGCAAAATTAACTACAACTTCTACGCATAAAGTATTGTTTTTTTTATAATAGGTTACCTTACGGAATTAGCTGTGCTCCGGGACAGTTTCAACGCATAATGGATCAATTGTTTCGAGATATTGAACATGTAACCGTCTTTCTGGATGATATTTCAATAACTGGGAAAAACCAGGAAGTACATTTCAAGAATTTGGAAAAAGTTTTCAATATTCCATCTGAATGTGGTCTTACTGTAAAAGCCGAGAAATGTACATTTTTTTCAGATATTGTATCTTATTTGGGTTTAGATATAAGTTTTAAGGGATTACATGAATCAACTAAAAAATTAGAACCCATTGAAAAAATACCCGTTCCAAATAATATAACTCAGTTAAGAGCATTCATAGGAGCAATAAACTATTATAATCGCTTTATTCCAAATATACCTTCGATATTGCATCCTTTGTACAACTTAATAAAATAGAGATTCTCAGTGGAATTGGACAGAAGAATGTCAAGCGGCATTTGATAAAGTTAAAGCTGTTTTGCAATCTAATAACTTTCTTGTTCATTTTAACCCTGAATTACCATTGAATTTAACAGTTGATGCGTCTGACTACGGGGTGGAAGAGGTATTGTCGCATGTTTTCGAAAATGGGGCTGAGCGACCAATTTGTTTTGCTTCAAAGACGTTGAATGATCATTAAAAACGTTGGAGTCAGATTGATAAAGAAGCGTTCAGTATCATTTTCGGAATCAAAAGATTTTACCAGTTCCTTTACGGACATAAATTCACTTTCGTTACGGATAACAAAGCTGGTGTTTCGATTTTTGGACCAAAGAAAGAAATACTTGTAATGGGAGCGAATAGGCTTCAGAGATATGCTTGTTTTCTAAACGTATTTGATTTTGTCGTGAAATATGTGCAATCAAGCAAAAATATCGCTGATTTCCTTTAAAGATTACCAATTGCCATTGCTGCTAAAGATAATGATAACCTTGATGCAATTCAAGTAAACTATTTGAGTCATTGTGAAGAGTTAAGTCTAGATTTGTTTAAAATTGAGTCCTCTACTCAAAAAGATAAAATACTCTCCAAGATATTTACTTTTGTTTTATCAGGTTGGCCAAAAGAAACACGAGATTCAAATATCAAACCGTATTTTCGGAGACAAGAAGAAATCTCAATTATAAACAATGTATTGGTCTGGGGCAATCGAGTGATTATCCTGGAGAAATTTCAGCAATTTCAGAAATGTTTCGAATATGCTTCACAATTCACACATGAGTATTGTCAAAATGAAATCCTTGGCACGCTCTTATGTTTGGTGGCCTAATTTGAATAAAAACATTGAAGAAATCTGTAAATCTTGCATTGCATGTCAAAGCACTCAGGCTAATCCTAGTAGAGGCGCATTGCAATCTTGGCCAATTGCAGAAAAACCCTGGGACCGTGTTCATATTGATTTTATGGGGCCAATTAAGGGTAAATTCTGTTTAATTGTTTAAGACGCATTTTCTAAATGGCTAGAAGTTTTTGTAATGTCTAGTATTACCTCTACCCAAACTATAGATAAATTGAGGGGGTTATTTTCAAGATATGGATTGGTAATGGTAATGGTAAGGGTGGGGGGGCAAAAGCCCGGCGAGTTGGCCTAGTGGCCCTTTTCGCCAACCCCGTGCTTCCAACCCTCTCCACTCCAGTCGTCCTGTCTTCATTGTGAAGCGGAGCAGGTCATCCCAGCTCAGGTCCCCCAACTCCACCCGAGGAATGGTTGCCGCTCCTAGGACCCTCCTCCTCAGGCGACCCCACCTATGACAGACTTCCAGTAGATGGTAGCCCTTCTACAGTAGGGACATAGGGGTGATTCGCCTATTCCTGGTAAATGCAAGTGTCGGTTGAGCTTGCAGTGTCCTGTCAATATGCCTACGATGATGCTCAGTGCCTTCCTAATCTTGTTCAGCAATTTGGCCGTCCTTGGTTTGTTGGGATGTGTGATTATCTCTCTGGCTTGCCTACAAGTCGTGTTATTCCTCCAGTTTATGACTGTGTTCACCCAAGCCCACTCATCCAGGGCCTCGGAGATCAGTTGTTTACTCAGGCCCAGGTATGATTCTGGACCGGGCTGGGGGGATGAAGAGCCTAGTCTGGCTAGCTTGTCCGCGCGTTCCTTTCCGAAAATGCCCATATGTCCGGTACCCAAACCAGTTTGACCTTCTTGCTCTCGCCTAGGGCATGCAGAGCATCACTGCATTCTTGAACCAGCGGGCAGCTGATCCTTGGCTTGCATAATGCTCTCAGTGCCGCTTGACTGTCAAAGTGGATAACTTTGTTATCTTCTGTTCCCCTTTGAACCTCTTCCCTAGTTGCTACCTCCAGGATAGCAAAAGCCTCTGCTTGGAAGACCGTTGTGAGACCGCGGGAAGACCCGAGAGGGAAAGCCTCGCCGGCATTCCTGTCTTGTCTGTATACTCCGGCTCCTGTAGCCTTAGAGTTGGCCTTTGAGCCGTCGGTGAACCAGATCTGCGTGCTACCTGGTGGTTCTGCCAGCGTGGTCCGCCACTTGCCCTGGAAGGTACACCTTACCTCTAAACTTCTGTGAAGTCTGAGTCTTCCATCCGTGGCTGTCAGTCCCGCCGCCAGTAGTGGAATCTCACGCCTCACAATAAAAGCTAATCTAGTGTGGCCAACCTCTGTGCCTCTGTCCTCCCATACTTCCTGAGCTGACATCCTTATGTATGCTGCCATCGCTTCCCTCTTTATACAGATTGCCAGTTCTGGCAGCGCAAGGAGAATGTTCAGTGCAGCTCCTGGTGTAGTCCTCATTGCACCGGTTATGCTCAGGCAGGCCATCCTTTGAAGTCTGGTTAGTCTGATTTCATTAGTGACTATCTCGATGGCCGGCCACCAGACCACGGCTCCGTATGAGATCCTTGGTCTGATCACGACTCGATAAAGCCAGTGAACGACGTGTGGTTTTAGGCCCCACCGCCTACCCACCGCTCGGCGCAGCATCCACATTGTGGCTATGCCCTTTGTAACTGTCCTTTCAATATGGGGTTTCCACGTTAGCTTACTGTCTAAGACCACCCCAAGGTACTTGACCTCCTGTCTCAGTGCTAGCGGCATCTTGTACAGAATGGGTGGTTTGAACTTATTGAGATTCCTCCTGTTTGTAAAGAGGATTAGCTCCGTTTTTGTGGGATTCACTGAGAGCCCCATCTCTTTACACCATACCTCCAGAATTTTACACGCTGACCTCATACGCTCGCAGACAATTGCCAGATGTTTACCTCTCACGAGTATAAGGCCATCGTCGGCGTAGGCCTGCGCATAAAAGCCCTCCAACTCCAGTCTAGTCAGGAGACTGTCCATTATCAGACACCAAAGTCTGGGTGAGAGGCAGCTGCCTAGGGGGCAACCTCCTTGCACATCTGCCTCTACATGGCAGTCTCCTAGTGACGCTTTCACCTGGCGGTCCCGAAGAGCAGACCGAACCCAACTCACCAGGGAGGCCGGGGTTCCCCTGGCCGTAAGGGACTCGCAGATGACGTCCGTTTTAGCCTTATCGAATGCTCCTTCTACGTCAAAGAACAGGGTCAAGGCGACCTCTTTGTCTTTTAAAGTCCTTTCAGCTAGTTGCACTACGGCATGGAGAGCCGAGTCCGTACTCTTACCCTTGCAGTAGGCGTGCTGGTTCCTCTGAATTGGAGATCTCAAAAGAATCTCCTCCGTCAAATACCTATCGATCATCTTTTCTAGTGTTTTCATTTGGAAAGATGTCAAACTGATTGGCCTGTGGGATTTTGGTAGTCCGTAGTCATCCTTACCAACCTTTGGGATGAATACCACCTTAGCGGTTTTCCATCGATCTGGGACGTGTCCCAAGGCGATGCTGGCTCGGAAGATGGATTTGAGTGTGAGATATGGATTACCAAAGACACTTTGTTCTGATAATGGTAGGCAATCGACATCTGAGGAATTTAATTCTTTTTTGAAACAAAATTGTATAAAACATATAACTTCTCCTACATATCATGCACCCTCAAATGGCGCAGCGGAAAACAGTGTCAAAACAGTGAAAAATGTTTTGATTGAAGGGTTGAATTCTCATAATAACGTGATTGACTTCAATCGCTCGTTGGATCGTTTTTTGATGACTTATAGAATAACTGAGCATTGCTCAACTGGTGAAACTCCATCTAGGCTGTTTTGAGTAGACAATCAGATCCAAATTTGTTTTAATTAATCCTTGTAATATAAATGAAAATCCACCTGAAGGCAGCTCTGAAATTCATGAAAACTGCAAAAAGGCTCAAATGAAAAATAAAAAATATTTTGAGGGAGAAAGAGAGGAGAAATTCGCAGTTGGACAATGTGTTTACGCTAGGCATTACAGAAATATTCTCGAACCCACTTGGACAATTTGTCACGTATCTAAAATTCTAGGTAAAAATGTTTACTTGGTAAAAGTGCATAAAAGTGATTATCTAGTGTGGAAAAGACATTTGAACCAGTTACGGAAATGTGAAAAAAATATCATTGATCAAACTGCATATTGTTCTAGTGACTTAAATTGTAATCCCAGTGAGCGGGTAGTTGAAGTGAATGATGATGGGGGCGAAGGTGATTTGGAAACGGGAATGGTCATACATCCTTCTGATGAAGGTACAGTTGAAAATCCGTTTAGTTTGCTTGGCGAATCACATCCTAGCACTTCATCATCACGTACTTCACTCCAAATAGAAAATAGACCTGAACGTACTAGGAGATCACCTGGTCGACTAACATATCATTGAAGTCAGTGTGTTCGGCTTGGTGTCTAGAACTAACCTTTTCTGTAACCACTAGAAACTGAGTTTAAAATAAGAAGGAGAGAGTGTGGCATATTCACCATGTAAACCTACCCATGCTATGTAGTACTAATGGAATCTGCTCCGCCTCCAAAACCCTTCCATTATAAGTCAGAATAGAGCAGTTCGATGTACGACTTGAAGGTGAATAAACGGTTTATATTATGAGTAACAAATCATGAGTTTCCTTATCAGTGAGTATGGTAAACGATTTATATTATGAGTAACAAATCATCAGTTTCGTTATCAGTGAGTATGTGCATGATATGTAGGAGAAGCTATATGTTTTATACAATTTTCTTTCAAACAAAATTAAATGTCAATTGCCTACCATTATCAGAACACAGTGTCTTTGGTAATCCATGTCTCGAAAATAACCCCCTCAATTTATCTATAGTTTGGGCAGAGGTAATACTAGACATTACAAAAACTTCTGGCAATTTAAAAAATGCGTCCAAAACAATTGAACAGAATTTACCCTTGATTGGCCCCATGAAATCAATATGAATATGGTCCCAGGGTTTTTCTGCAATTGGCCAAGATCGCAATGCGCCTCTACTAGGATAAGTCTGAGTGCTCTGACACGCAATGCAAGATTTACAGATTTCTTCAATGTTTTTATTCAAGTTAGGCCACCAAACATTAGAGCGTGCCAAGGATTTTATTTTGACAATACCCATGTGTGAATTGTGAAGCAAATTCAGAACATCCTGCTAATTTTTCCGGGATAATCACTCGATTGCCTCAGACCAATACATTGTTCATAATTGAGATTTCTTCTTGTCTCCGAAAATACGGTTTGATATTTGAATCTCGTGTTTCTTTTGGCCAACCTGACAAAACAAAAGTGAATATCTGGGAGTGGAGGACTCAATTTTAAACAAATCTAGACTTAACTCTTCACAATGACTCAAATAGTATACTTGAATTGCATCAAGATTATCATTATCATAAGCAGCAATGGCAATAATTGGTAATCTTTAAAGAAAATCAGCGATATTTTTGCTTGATTGCACATATTTCACGACAAAATCAAATGCGTTTAGGAAACAAGCATATCTCTGAAGCCTATTCGCTCCCATTACAGGTATTCCTTTCTTTGGTCCAAAAATCGAAACAAGAGCTTTGTTATCCGTAACCAAAGTGAATTTATGTCCGTAAAGGAACTGGTAAAATCTTTTAATTCCGAAAATGATACTAAAGCTTCTTTATCAATCTGACTTCAACGATTTTGTTGATCATTCAACGTCTTTTAAGCAAAACAAATTGGTCGCTCAGCCCCATTTTCGAAAACATGCGACAATGCCGCTCCCACCCCATAGTCAGACGCATCAACTGTTAAATTCAATGGTAATTCGGGGTTGAAATAAACAAGAAAGTTATCAAATTGCAAAATAGCTTCAACTTTATCAAATGCCACTTGAAATTCATTTGTCCAATTCCACCGAGAATCTCTATTTATTAAGTTGTACAAAGGATGCAATATCGAAGGTATAATTGGAATAAAGCGATTATAATAGTTTATTGCTCCTATAAATGCTCTTGACTGAGTTATATTATTTGGAACGGGTATTTTTTCAATAGGTTCTAATTTTTTAGTTGATTTATGTAATCCCTTAGAACTTATATCAAAACCCAAATAAGATACAGTATCTGAAAAAAATGTACATTTCTCGGCATTTACAGTAAGACCACATTCAGATAGAATATTGAAAACTTTTTCCAAATTCTTGAAATGTACTTCCTGGTTTTTCCCAGTTATTGAAATATCATCTAAAAAGACGGCTACATCTTCAATATTTCAAAACAATTGATCCATTATGCGTTGAGACTGTCCCGGAGCACAGCTGATTCCGTAAGGTAACCTATTATAAAAAAACAATCCTTTATGCGTAGAAATTGTAGTTAATTTTGCAGAATCGGGCTCAAGAACTATCTATTGATAAGCTGAACTCTAGTCAATCTTTGAAAATTGTTTACCACCGCTCAATTTTGCATACAAATCATCAATCCGAGGTATAGGGTATTTATCAGCCACCAAAGAGGGATTGATTGAAATTTTGTAATCACCACAAAAACGAATAGAGCCATCCTCTTTCAACACAGGAACAATTGGGGTGCCTCACTCGCAGTACTCAATCGGTGTGATTATCCCAGCGGTAGTCAATCTATCGAGTTCCATCTCAACTTTAGATTTCAGCGCATAAGGTAGCGGCCTAGTTTTTAAAAAATTTTGGTACTGCATTTTTGTTCAAATATAAAGTCAATTTATATTTGTTGAAGCAGCCAATTTCACTCGAAAAAACTTCAGAATATTCTGATAGTGATTTATTAACGTTCAGATTATCTTCTGAAATAAAATTAATTTGTTTGAAACCAATATTGAATTCCGAAAAGAAATCTCTACCTAATAAAGCCACATCACTTTCTTTTATAATGCAAAATTTCAAGTTACATTTCTGCTCATTGTATTGTACAGACAGTTGAATTTGGCCACTTGGAGACATTTTCCCTCCTGTGAAATTAACCAATGTTAAATCTGCTTCCATCAATGGAATATACGCAAAATATCTTTCATACATAGAAAATGGAATGCAAGAAAGTGCTGCACCTGAATCAAATCCAAAATTAAACAGTTTTTATTCTAAAATATATCAACAGTGATCGGTTTTGAAACATTATTTTTCAAAGTATATACCGGCAAATCATTCAAATTGATATTCAAATCCAAAAAATCTGGGTTATCATTTTTGTTTACTATATCTACATGATTTACGTTACTTCTATCTTTACAAGCAAAAGTATTGTGAGTTTTAACTCGGCAGAAACTACAGTACTTATTGGAATTCCGATAATGACATTTATTTTCGGCATGTTTACCTTTTCGACCTAACGAACACCATTTGGTTGAACCAGTTTTTCTGTCTCCGGCTCTGCTATCAGTACCACCACCGGAATTTCTACCAGCAAAGCGCGGACTGCTACTGATGTCATGTTCCTGACTAGGTTTACATCGTCCCCGATATGTTTGCTCGCTATTACCACGTCTGTCGCCTCTGCCGCTAAATCCTCGAACTCTGAAGATTTCTGGTACTTCATGCTTCACCATTGCATTTTGGAATTCTGAACCGAGACTCTGCCGTCAATGCCAATCTGATCACCTGATTGAAGTCGATATTGGAATCCTGCTCCAGCATTTTCTTCAAAATTTTTCCTGGGTTCATGCCACAGATGAATCGATCACGCAGGATATTTTTCCACTCATCGCCAAACTCACAATTGGTACTCAGGCTGCGAAGTCTTACAGCCCAATCTTGGACATTCTCATTAGGAGATTTGTAAGCTGCATAAAACTTGCATCTTTCAGCAAAAACTACAGACTTTCCACCATAATAATAATGAAGGTGTTGGAGTAAGATTTTATAATCAGTAGTTGCAGGCTGAGTTGGGGTTCACAGGTTCTGAAGCAGGATATACGCTTCTTGTGCAAGCCCATTCAACAAAATTGCCCTTTTCTTTTCATCATCCGTGATGCTGTTTGCCACAATTGCTCTAGGTGATTCGAATGCACGGACCAGTAGTGTATTTTTGGATTAAATTCCAATTGTAGACCAAACGTTACCGCCATTTTGACACACTATGACCACGCTGCCGGACAACCATGATTTTTCACTAATGCGGCACTTTTTCTCACGGATTTCGGGTTCAGTTTTCCAAAAAAAACTTAATGAATCCTCGTCGCAACTTTGTAACATACTCACTGATAAGGAAACTTATGATTTGTTACTCATAATATAAATCGTTTATTCACCTTCAAGTCGTAGAGCGAACTGCTCTATTCTGACTTATAATGGAAGGGAGTTGGAGGAGAAGCAAATTCCATTAGTACTACATAGCATGGGTAGGTTTACATGGTGAATATGCCACACATTTCCTAGTGTATTGCGGAGTGAAATATTTTACATGAAGTACATTCTTTGATGATTAGTGCTTATTTAGGGTATACCCAAGTATAAACTACGAGTTTACCCTCAAATTGGTTTGATTATATTGGTGACTATTCTGTGGTAATAATGACTAAGACAGATGTTACTGATGAACCAAGTGCGGAGGATGCTGAAAATATGGACAAACTTCATATCACATTAGTTATTTTGTTAGACATCAACTCCTTTTTGAAACCCAGGTACCATACATATATAGTTTTTATTTTTTTTTTATAGATTCTTCTCCAAGGTGTCATGGATACACCGATAGCCATTTTTACCATCAACGTAAATAATTTCAAAGACCACCAGTTAGTTTATTGTGATGGGAATCATGCTGCCTGCCAATTGGGCTTACTGTTATAGAAATCCTGATTTTTCCGCAAATTCGAAGGACAGTCCAACAACCACTATAAATCTTTTGAAACCAATCAAAACAGTCAAAATTCAAATACTATAATTTCTAATCCAATTGTCACTTGAAAACATTTTGCCTCTGTTGCGATCAAGAGTCAAAATTGCTCAAACTAACCCAAACTTGACGATTACTAACTTGAGCCAATTCAACATCTTATTTTCGACTCAGAATATATGTAGAATCAAAAAAACCATTGCTCGAAAGAAACATTATTTCCTTGAAAAAAGAATAAGCGATGAGCGTATCAGAATCTGCATCAAAATAACTTGAGATATGAAACTGTTTGGGCTGATGTGAGATTCATGAAAACATCAACCTCATAATTGATCATATTCCCACCCAATTCCTTGTTGCCACCACCCGTCGTAATTCTTCTTAGACTTACTAATCTAACCTTTCCTCAATACAAATTTTCAAACAAAAAACTTGAATCATCCTTTTCAATACCTACTTTTTAAAAACTTGGTAAGAAACCCTAAGCTTTTCATCTATTTGTCACGCGGTCAGCTCTCAATCTTTTTTATCTCAATTCTCAATGTCAGATTGATTATAATGAAAAAGTTCATAAGCACTGGTCTTATGAGGTAGATTTAATAATGTGCATCTGCATCAATATTCAATTTGTTCTTCTCTCAAAAATTGAGGGGTATATAATGCTAAATAGAGTGCCCGATTGTTTCAAGTGAAAATTTCAAAATGGAGCACTTACTTGAAGTAAATGCAGATACTTTTTTCAATGTCATACCGCTTGAGGGCATCAACTACGGATTTCATACAGTTGGTAATGATGTTCGCAACGAACAAAATAACCAAGGCAAATTCCAGGCAAGATTACCTGAACTAGATATTTCCAAGTTTGACGGGGATATAGCATTCTGGCCAGCATTTTGGAAACAGTATCTTTCCGCGATACACGAGAATAGTGATTTAGACGATTCAGCTAAATTCGCTTATTTGAAATCATTTTCAACGGAAAAAGCTGCAATAACGATAGCAGGTTCAACGACAAGTCATTCTTCGTATCAAGATGCTATTGAACTGCCACAAGATGAATATGCCAATACCGAACGAATTGTGGACAATTATATTCAAAAGCTCCCATCAATAACGCGACTTAGACATGATAGAGACCTAAGTGTCTTACGAAAACTTTATAACACAGCTTCAACCGTGACGAGATCATTAACAACACTCCGCGCGGTATATCGCCAGATCAATATGGACTTGTTATATCAATTTTACTCAAATCGATACCGTACAATTTAAGAGTTTATTATAGCAAACAAAAGATAATGGACAATGAGTCGGACGATAATGCACCGACACCTCTTGCAAATTCGAGACGTTCAACAAAAAACGTCGCAACTATAGTAAACAAATAACGGACTTATTGTCATTTATCAAAGTAGCAATAGATTCAGTGGAACCAGCAAGAAGTGTTAAGGAATATGAAAATCGCGGAGACTTGAATAGAGACAAAGATAGGCATAATAATCGCTTTAAATATAAAAATAAAGATTTAGAATTTACAGCATCGGGATTGTTGACAAGTTCAAAAGAAAGTGGTTTATGTTTTGAAGCCAAAAACAGGCGACTAAGGATTGCAACAGTTCCATGAATATTAACGATAATAAGAATCTTTCAAAACAGAACTGAAGATGTTTTAGATGCCTTAAGCCTAATCATAACTCAAAATTTTGTAAATCAAATGTTTTCTGTTCCAAGTGCAAAAATAGACACGTTTCATCGATGTGCGATCCACAATTTAAAAGACCAGCTATAGAAGATGCGAACCAACGAATTGATATTGTGTATTTGAAGACAGCATGTGCATTCATGTTATCCTCCAATGATGAACACCGAATGTCAATGATTGATGAAGGCAGTCAACTTACTTAGGTCAAAAAAAGTTTGTCTCGGCAGTTCGGTCTACCTATCGTTGATAAATACAAAATTGCAATATAGTCATTTGGAAAAAACCGTGCACCAGCCAGACTTTGTAATTAGGTTCAAATGGAGTCAATATAACAACGAAATATCAGAAATTATGGCCACAGAGGTACCTGAAATATGTTTTGGTTCATTGAAGCCATCATGACGATTATCCGAGACTTCTCATCAAAGTATCAACTAGCGGACGCATCAGTAAAGAAGAATTGTGTACCAGCTATGACTCTTCTAGTTGGAGCCGATAACTACTGGATAATAGTAACAGAAGAGATGTATCGCCTTTCGGAAAATCTGACAGCCGTAAATTCAAAATTGGGATGGACTTTACTTGGATCCAGACACAATGACATAACATCGGAGTTTATGGTAAATTTTAATTTGGCTACAGTACTTGATGCTTGGTCTGAAATTAAGAAAATCGACATTGATAAATGTTGGTCTCTGGAAACCATTGGAATAAATACAAACGACAAAAGCAACGACCACTTGTCTTTGTAATTTATGAAGAACAATATATTCTTCAACGCAGAACGGTATGAAGTTTTATTACCATGGAAAAACGATACAAAATTGGACTCAAACTAGAACGGGGCTTCAGTACGAATGAAAAACTTGACTTACAAATTGATGAGGAATGAAAAATTATGCGAATATGACAATGCAACTCGGAAATATGTAGTAGCTGATTGCTTTGAAAAGGCATCGGGAAAAAATTACAACGAGCGCACCTACTATATGCCACACCGGCCTGTATATCTAGATGATAAAGATAGTACCACAATTATTCGCGTTGTTTTTGATGCCTCGGCTCGTGGGCCTGGGTTACTTCCATTGAACGAGCAATTATTTTCTGGAAAAAACCATGTTCCAGATTTATTACGCATTTTATCAAACTTTAGACTCGATTCAATAGGCCTTATTGCGAATATCAAGAAGGCATTTTTTGCAGAAAGGCATAGCAGAGCAAGACAGAGACTTACATCGATTCATATGGTACGATGAGCCCATTTACGAAAACCCACGATCTGTGTCAGAATTGCCCAGGTTACAATTGTTACAAATATATCGAATGAAATGAGTCACCTGTGGTGTGACCACAAGTCTATTTATTCAAGCGGCTACTCTACGTAAGCATTTTTTGAATCAGCCAAAAGAGTTTTTGGTAACTAGAAATCATTTGTTGCAATGATTTTATGTTGATGATTTTCTGATTTTTGTAAATACGTTCGAGGCAGCTGTTAACATATTTAACGGAGCGAAAATGATATTAGGAGCGGCTAAGATGAACTTACGAGAATGGAGCTCAAATGATAAAAAGTTGGATACATTATTTGATGATCCAATAACATCCAAACAATGCAAAAAAGTGTTGGGAATTTTATGGCATACTTCCACAGATGAGCTTGCAGTCAACATCAACTTTATAACGAACGAAGACTACAGTTACGTACCAACGAAACGGAATATATTGTAAACCGTCGCAAAAATCTTCGACCCATTAGGAACCCTTGGTCTATTAACTGTTAGAGCGAAAATATTGCTCCAGAACTTGTGAAAGGAAAAGTTATCATGGGACGCGGTAATACCTGGGGACTTAAGTTTGGGATGGTTGAAATGGTTTTTTGAAATCAACACATCTCAAACTTCCAGATTCCTAGAGTAGCTTCATGTGATAAATCAAATAAAGTTAAACTTCATATTCCCGCAGATTTTAGTTTGAAAGCATATGGAGCGGTGTCGTACCTACGATGTATGGAAAATAACGGGACCAATTTTTTAATTTCAAAAAATCGAGTTGCTCCGATGAACAAAAAGGGTGATAAACAACTTCCGTTACCCAAATTAGAATTGACAGCAGCTTTGTGTGTCACAAGAATGCAGGCATATATTTTGGAAAACGTAACATTAAATGATAAGTCAATAAGATTGTGGTCTGATTTCAAGATAGCATTGTACTGGATAAGAGGAAAGAAAGCAAAACGAGAAATAGATATATGTCCTGAATCGAGTCAGCGAAATACAGAAGATATCGCAAGGATCTTGGTGATATTGCTCAATTGCTGATAATCCCGCGGATCCACTTACGAGAGGAGTTCCAGCTAAATTATTATTGGAATCTAAACAATGGATGCAGGGTCCAGACTGGTTACAATTGTCGGATAAAAGAAGATGCCCTCTCACAGTTGAAGAGCTTGATAAAGCAGAAAATTATTGGATTGAGTCAACGCAACGAGAAGCATTTTTGAATGAGACAGTGGCTTTATCAAGGTAGAAGAAGTTAGGATCGAAGTCATCCAGATATCCAATCATATTATCAAAAAATCACACATTCAACAACAAGATCATCATACACTGTCATAATCCAGCGATTCATCGTGGGGATAATACAACGTTGGCTATGGAAGATGTCTACAATGTAAACGCTTGTAAGGAAAATCCGGCAGTGGACCATTTGCTTCTTTACCTAAGAGTAGAATAACGATTGCGAGTCCATTTATTATCACAAGAGTGGATTTTGCTGGACCGCTTTATGTCACCACAGATGGTGAGAAGATGGAAGTATATGTTATGCTTTTTAACTGTGCAGTTGTGCGAGCGGTACTCCTAGAACTAGTGCGTGATTTGACAACTGAGAGTTGTATAAGAGGTTTGCGTAGGTTTATTTCATGCCGAGGAGTACCTGCCATCATATAATAATAATAATAATAATAATAATATATCTTTATTTCAATAGCACATGAATTGTCTATAATTTTGAGTAATGACGAGGTTCAAGACTTAGCAACAAAATATAAAATCGAGTGGCGCTTTATTGTGAAACGAGCATCTTGGCGGGGCGGTTTTTGGATTGATGATGATCAGGCAAACTTGTTGATTTTGACTCCATCACATTTTCTGATTGGTTTCATAGTCGGTTGACCCAGTATGGATTTGAATCACTCAGAAATTAAACGGAATGGAATTTTGAAACAATGGAAGAACAGAATTTTGAACTACGGATTATCTGCAGCAGCTCAGATCAACCCATTACACAGAACCAATCAAATCTAGAGCTATAAAACAAGGAGATGTTGCTTTGTTGTATGAGCAGCAACTTCCTTGATTACATTGAAAGATTGTACGACTCACAGATGTGTTTCCAGGAAGAGAGGGTACGTGCTTCGGATGTCGTAACGAACAGCGGTATGAAGTTTCCAATCCAACATCTCTACCCATTGGAAGTCGATCATTAGTTGCCGGGGGAGAATGTTTAAAATTATGTGAAATGTTGTAGTACCTTACGCCATCTATCGGTAGAATTTGTCAATCTAAAGGATGGAGATACCATCAATCTAATGAAAGACTTTTACCATTTGGTCGCCATATGGTCTACAACATGTTGAGGAAACAGTTTCAAGATTTTCCTTGCTTTCCCGGGAGGATTATCCACGAACTTGTTGTAGACCATATGGCGACCAAATGGTAGAGGTCTTTCATCAGATTGATGGGAACTCCATCCTTAAGATTGACAAATTCTACCGATAGATGGCGTTAGGTACTACAACATTTCACATTTCATTCACTTGTCAGCTAGACGCTAAGCCCCTTGAAACCGTTCTCTTCAGTCTGACTTAGACCCATAGCCATGCTGATGAGTCCTAGTAGGACGAAACGTACATGGATTGGTCATGGTCAGACTAAGGAAACAGTTTCAAGATTTTCCCCGTTAAAAATTATGTTATTATCGAACATTGTTATTATCGACCACTTGAAAAGGTGTGTATGTTTTTGATAAATAGTTGTCAATAGACTTTTAAAAGACGATATAAACGTCATGATTTCATATTCAATCCCTTTTAGTTTAGTTCAATGTTTGTAACTAATCTCAATAAATCCGATACGAACCAGCCCGGAGTTTAAATCCAACAAAAACATCAAAAATGTGATTCAAAAGAATCATTTGTCTACATCAAATCAAGTCAAATATTATTATGCTTTATTGCCACAGAAAAATTTAAATAAATTTTATGGACAAAGCAAATACAAATGCAAAATGCTAGAGTAAAAACAATACAGAACATGATAATAGTATACATTACGTGAACAATTACGTGAACAATAGAACAAAATATAATAATATAAATATATATTTGTACTAGAATATATTTTCCCAATATTTTGTCAAATTTAAATTTAATTGGAAATTGCTCATGGACAACAATAAACATTGGCACACTTCTAGTTATGTTATAGCCCTCTTCTATTTCACACTATATCTTTGATCATATTATGTTGAAAGTTCCAATTTGCAATAATTTCAGAAGCAATGTTTTCAAAATGTCTTTAGATTCAATGCCTCGGTATATTTAAATTCACTAATCTTTCCAAATAAGAAAAAAAATAACTCGCAATTCAAGAACAGAAAACTCTAACGAACCTCATTCAGATCATTCAAAATCAAATACAGTTTCACATGGATTTGGCTCACAGTGTCTGATTTACATTTTTTCATCATAACTGTGACTAATACTCACAGTTATGACCTACAAATTCCTGACTATTTTCAACTTCATTATTGATTCAATCACTTGAACATCCAAGTGTGGGCGTCCAAAAAATATCGTCGACATAACGTTTACTTTGAGTTTGAATGATTTTTTTTTTAAGAATAAGTGAACATTGTACTATGTAAACATATTTTGATATATCGTTATCTTATTGTAAATTTGTATATGTTTATACAGGGTGTCAATTGGTAAAGGACCAGCATTTAATTGTTTCCAAACCAATGATAGTATGAAAATTTGGCGAGACACTAGAAACCTCAATAGCTGTCCCCCTCGATATCTACATTGACAAATTTCGTCAAAATTCCATACTCTCATCAGTTCAAGTAATAATTAATTTTATTTGTTTGAAAATTTTTGTGAGGTTAGGAACTTCAATTTTGGAAAAAAAGTGATGTAACTTATCAAGAATAGCATGAAAATTTCAAAAATCGCGAAATCAGTGGGGGTTGCTGTTTGAAATTTCAGGAGTAGCTACCCTGGGCGTGAGAGGGTTGATTTCAGAAAAGCAACAGATACCTACCTCAAAAGTTGTCGCCCTCGATATCTAAATTGACGTGTCTTTCCAAATTTTCTCACTATCGTTGGTTTGGACACAATTAAATGGTCGCCCTTTTCAAATTGACATCTTGTATATGGTTTTGATAACGTATAAACCTGTTTGAAGATCACTGAAACTAAAACTTGTTTGTAAGTAAAAAGAGATGAGATAAGGATATCGTCAAAAATTTGTCACGTTTCTTCTCAAGTTTATCGAGAAAAAAAATCCAAATTGATAAGGCAGAATAAGGAGTTGTTGTATTTCTAGGCTGTATGGTCTTGATGTACGGTTTTGTATATTTTCTTATGAAGAAAGTGATGAGAGTGGTGGTCAATGAAAAAAAAGTTTATTCCAAGCAATTGGTGTAAAAGCATTTACCTTCACACCACCCATTATGTGAGACTATTTCAGAAAAAAATACTTATTGTACTTAAATTCGAGTACGATATCCAAAAGTGAAACATTTGTTTTTCTGAGACCCCAAGCATTTGCGAACATGGAAATGATACTTGATAGCGCTTGAGAAGTGCACCGTAAACACACCAACGCGACATTCTGAATCATGGTGACAAAAAATAAAATGAGATCGTATATAACAAAATGTCCAAAATTTAATCTTCAGAATTCAAAATGAAATTAAAAATAAGCAATAACACATTCAAATATTAGGCCCGTATTTTATATTGCCACGAGAACACCTATTATATAGGATCTTCATTTACAAATAACAAAATGCGTTTCATATTATAAAATTCTTCTTATCATTGCCAAAAAGTGAGTGAGAAATGATGTTTTTGGTTTTATAATAAACATCGGGGGTATTCTGTGAATTACTTGAATAATGTGCTATTTCTAACATCGGATTCTTATTCTATATTTAGACTTGATTTGGGCAACTTTCCATTATACATTGATCTATCATTCTTGTATTATGATATTACTTTTTTTTACATGTAAACAGAGTATCTTATCTGAGGACTTCCGTTTTTTATTTGAAAAATGGTTGACACATGAAACATAACAATAGTTTCCTAAAAAATGAATAAAGACAGGCATTATCTAGCAAGACTTATTATATCGACTTCTTCTCGAAGAAGATTTTTTTAAACATCTGTGTCAACATTGCTGACATTAAGGCATGGTTTATACGCGCTAATCCAAAGAGGTGTCGTTGATGTTGTTGAATAGCACCTTTCGTTGGTGAGTCCAACGACGGATGCAGCAAGGGTTTTCACTTTATTTTGATTTTTCATGTTCTGATTTTTTTTCGGGGTTTTTCGATTTGTACTACCAATATGTACAATCCATTATTGTAAAGGTCTTATTCAGAAAACAATCATTTTTTTTTGGGCTTTTGTCGCGATGTATACAAATGCATTGCTTCCTATAAGCCCGAGGAATGAAGCTGTGATAAAACCAGAACTTTTGCAACTGAGTATCCTGAAATTGTGCAATTCTTTTGTTCCATTACATTGCCGGAATGTTTTCCCGTCAGTAATGTAAGAATGTTTTTATCTCTGTATTTTCTGTGGCCTTTCCCAATATTTTTTCAGTTCTTCAAGACTCAATATTGATAAAAAATTATTCCATCGTCATTCATTCGAATCCCAGTTTTCAATCCACGTCTTGAGATTATTTCAGTACTTGTTGATTGATTTCAGACGGTAGTATTCAAACATATCAGAGATTCATTCTATATCCCATTGGTTTAATTTCATTTGAATTGATTTGAAACACTGTTGTGAAAATGGTACAGTTCGCATGAAATGATTGACAATTTTTGATGCTGTTATCATTCATATATTTTTCATGACTGTTGAAACAGTTAAAATATTTTAATGTGTAAAAGGTTTCTAGAGCAAAAATAGAAGAGTTATTCTGACTAATCTATCATTATCAATGTAAGATAAGTTTGTTCGTATTGTGATCCAGTTATAATTTGAAAATTTTCAATGGTTGCTGTTAGTTTTTGTCATACCTACCGATAGTTGAAAAAAAGTAACGGGATTCCAAATTGGCTGAGACGAAAAATAAGTGGTAACTAATATCATTGGAATGTTTTGCTCTAAATTCTATTGCTCCTCTGTACCCTCTCGTTTTTTTTTTAGATTTTTTTTATTGGAAGTTCAGCAAACTATAGCTCCCGTGGGTTGAGCTAATTGAAAGTGAAGATTGTCGGGTGCGTCTCCAGGTGGCGGATAGGAGAAGGACCAGGCTTGGTCTTCAGTCTGTCAATATTCATTATTCAATCTGTCAGAAACAAGGTAAATGAACAGGAGATTTTTCTAGAGTCTAAAGATTTTCCCAGCGTTTTGAATTTGGTGGAACATTGGCTTAAGGAGGATGAATCTCTAAATATTGAACATCACCAAATCTTATCCAAATCTTGTCGTCGTCAATTTTTGCATGGTGGAAGTTTAATCATGCTTCATGAACGGTTTTTTGAAAAATATAATTTCGTCAGTGTTAACAAATTTGATCGCTTGTTGGAAGAGAAAACTTTTGGATTCACGATGGTGTATTCTGCAATGGTTTGTCTTCGTAAATCTTGGCCAGTCCACAGATCCCCTCAAAGAAACATTGGGGATTTTTGGACAAGCTAGAGAGACTTCATTGCTCTAACAACTGTCGAGTGGTAGTGTATACAGGGTGTATCGAATTCGAGTATATGTCATTGATGACTCGTTGGCCACAAGAGACGCAACGTCAGTTTAATGGAGTCAAAGTTGCGCAATTTTATTCTTAATAAAATGCCACATCGAAACATGGAGATTTCCAAACGGAAATTTCGTTGTGAATTATTTATCTGAAGAGATCATCAATTGAAAAAATGTTGTGGAAAAACACATCATTTTTTCAAAAATGAACTTACATCAGTTATCATTTCTTTAGATCATCAATTATTGAAAACGAATGACACATATTCATAGCTACTCTTTCTCCTCGAATTTTCGCAATCATCATCAACTTTTTTTCCAAATACGAACAAAATGTTTCCAATTTATTTTACTTCTTGAAAAAAATTATGTGTCACACTTGACATTTAATACAGTGAGGACATGAAGTCCATCGTCCACCTTGACACAAATGACAGCTTTATAATATGGCAAAATGACAGCACTTATTTGGCTTGGCGCAGATTTTTGAATTCAAAGTGGAGTCGAATGATTTATCGTTTTATAGGTCTCTTTATACTTAATTCAACACCCGCATCTGAAAACATTTGGTTAAGCGGTTTTCATATGATTACGAAGAAACATAAGTTTGTATTGGTTAGATTTTTTTTTTGTTTTTGAATCTTTATATATATTTTATCTCTTTTAGGTTGCGAATCTCATTTAATCATTAATAATCACTAATCCAAATTTCATTCAGGTAAATTGAACGGTTTTAAAGTTGGCGAAGGGACATCAAAGACTTGATGTTGTAATGTGACCACAATATATGAGCAAGTTCTGCATTTCTCAGCACAGTGGGGACAGATGAGGATATCAAAACGGCCATTAGGCGCTATTTTAAAAAAATACTGCCTCAATATTCAAAAATTAGAAAGACAAAATGAGAATCCATTGACCGTAGAACGAGACTGTTCAGCCATCAAAAGTTTATGACGATATTCCTCTATAGAACCAAATGAAAATAAGTAGGTATCTATTTTCTTTTTTTGAATCCTTGTTAAACGGCATTTTATTGAGTATCAAAAAGCTCAACTTTGCCTTAATTTAAGCTCTTCATGTGAGTCGATCCTCCTACTCTACCGTTTCCGATAGAACATACAGAAAAAATAAATTCTTTACATTACTCTAATTGGTAAGTTTTTTCTTATCCTAGCTTTGGTCACATACTTATATCCATGTTTTTTCAATACTTATAGTCTTTCCTGAAGAAGGAACAAATTAGTTCCAAAAGCTCGAATAAACAATAAATGAGAACCCACGCTTCGTAGACCGCTCATTTTTGACTGCTCCCCACCACCTTCTCCTTCATAATCACAAGCCAGTCACGACAACTTTCCACGCACAGGAAATAAAGCAGGTTTTTTCCACTCTCATGAACAAGACCTTTTCTGGTTGATTGGATGACATCTCATTGAAGATTCTGTTGGCACCTCCAGAATGTCCAATGGATATTGGACATTCTGGTGGATGCCATGAATCAATCGTTTGTGAAGGTGTTCTCATAATGTGCCTAAATAGAGCGGTGATTATTTCTTTGCACAAGGGTGAAAATACAGATGACATTTCCAACTATTGTCCCATCGCATCTCTTTCCTTGTACAACACTTCGAAAACCAGTATTCTGTCCTTTTTGAATGCTCAGTGGATGGTATCACTATGGATGCTTTACCACTTCCGGTACGCGAATCTAACCGATTTCTAGGCCTTACGATCGACATCTCTTTGATGAACACCTATCTGAGTTTTTTTTTTAAATCAACTAGATGTTATACCCTCAAAGTGGTGAAGAGAAATCTGGGATCCACTATGGCCAAGAACATGTATTACGCTGTGGTTGAGACTCACTTTCGCTACGGCATAGTATTTTTTAAGAGCATGTCTTCAATATTATTTGTTCACGCTTCTCACCAAAAAAAAGCAATCCGTTTTATTTGTGGTAGAAGGGTTCGGGATTCTTGTCGCGAGGCTAGTGTGGCTTATTAACCCTGTAACTTTAATTTGTAAAAAGTACCGTGCTGAGATGACGCAGGTAAGTTTATATTCGACTCGAAGTCTGTTATCATTTCCACTCTCATACCATGATGAAATTCTGAAAATGGTCGGAGCGTATTTTTGATAATCCAACTTATTATTATTTATTAATGGCTTTGTTAATAACTTTGATCAAAACAATAAAGCTGTTTTTGAATTCAAAACAGGTCTGGCCTTTAGCAGCTATGAAGGACACAGGCGAAGTAAAACTGGCTCGTGCAAAATGAAAGCTCCATTGCGGACCAGCTCCTACACCGTAAACAGTATTTATATGAGTACCACCACCACTAATGGTACGTCATCACGCTCGTGTTCAACAAGACATTCAACGGGCACAATCTTGTAAACGGGCTGAGCTGCCCACGCCCGTTAATTTGGACGTGCTCGCCGATGAACGAGAGAATCAGCCGTATGCTGTATCATTCACGTTAAATATAACATGAACGTTATGCGCCTATTATGTTATTTTTCTGAGATCGCTATGCTGCATCAGCGTTTACGTTATGTAGGTGTGGAAAGAACCAAAAAGTGAGGTTATGTATTTAATAATTAATTAATGATAATAATACTCATCCAATCCGCACATCTAAGAGCCCCTGCATGCGTATATCTTACATAACTGATGCTTTTTTAAGACATCAGATCTCTACGATTTTCCATGTAGATTTCCAGTGAATGATGATGTGATTCCCTGGATCAACTTTCCACCCGATATCTACAAGCCCAATCTCTTCCATCATGAAACTGATAAATATTACACAATTTGACTTGAGTGCCTTTCTTCATTATTCCGCATTTCGTGGCGGTCTATCAGCCTCTTGAATTTTTAAATTTGCCTTAAAATACTGAGTTTTGTCGTCTTCAACGGCTTCGTCTCAGTAACTTTGTTCTCTTCACTGAACTCTAAAAGTGAAGTGAATTCAAACTAAACCATTATAACCGGAAGCATGCGATCGATGGGCTGCTAAATTATTTCATCCTTTTCTAACTAGTACCCTTTGAGCTTCGCGCTATCTCTCTTACTGGTGAAAAAACTTGTTTCCTTTTTAACAGTGGAGATATAACGTAGATGTAAAATCCGTGACACGGCATAGCATGTTCGGCATCTTACGTTATGACACACGTTAGCTGTTATATTCGGATAACGTATGTATGTTAAATATGACGTAAATGATACAGCATAATGCTGAAAGTAGGTTCAAAGGATGAAAGTGCTGCTGAACGTGTACTATTCACACGCGCGTCATGCTCGATCGCTTCAATTACTGGTTTCACCTTCGCTAGTTCGCAAAAATTGTTTGATAATATGTCAGACTGGTTATGCGACCAAGTTTAGATGTTTATCAATGTTATCAGGGAAAGTGAAAGAGTAATAGCCACCACAATATTGACCTCTGTGTTTGCTTTCCGAGCAGCTTCCCGGGCTGCTTGTCGCGCGTCTAAATACACCTCTTTGACCCGTTTTTGCGAGACGAGCTGCTTGACGCACGTGTAAACGCATAATAGTGCGTTCACATGCTCGCGTTGAACAAAACATTCAACGGGCACATTCACGAGCAAAAGCGTCTAAATACTCATGTTTGGCCCGTCTGCGCGCCGAGCTGCTTGCCAAGCTGCTTCCGGTCAATATTTTGGCGGATATTACTGTTTCACTTCACCTGATAACATGGATGAAAATTTGGACTTGGTCGCATAACCAGTCTGATATCTTTTAAACTCATTTTTGCGAACTCTTGTGGGTGAGACAAGTAACTAAAGCGATTGAGCATGGCGCGCGTGTGAACGGTTCGCGTTCATAAGCACCTTTATTTATCTTTTGATCTTTGTTAAAAAACCGACATTCTCTTGTTTAGCGGCAAGAACGTTCACATCCACGTGCGCGGGCACATTCACTTTGTTTACATGCCTGTGTTCGTGAATGTGCCCGTTGAATGTCTTGGTGAACGTGAGCGTGTAAACGCACAATGATCCATTTTGTTCACATTATAAAAAAACGGTACAAAAAAGCGTATGCGAGCACCAACAAAAGATTTCCAAACCGATACGTACATAAATAAGCGCAAAAAAGATCAAGTCGTAGCATTGCGAATTACTCCGGTATTATTCAAATAATAGTGTATTATTCAACGATCGAGAAATGGTGGCCATTGCCATGAGTAATAGCCATTTCCCGCGAGTAGAATACAATACGTTTTCTATGATTATTCAATAATTGAACCAAACTTTGCATTATTCAATTTTATTTTGACGGCAATTTTTGACAAAACTATACTTAAAGTGAGGTATTGTTGTTAACACAATGACTATAAAAAAAGTATTGAGGGTCAAATGGGCTGTTTCAAAATGATGGATTTGAAGGTTGACATTTTGTCGAATTTTCTGATTGTCTCTAAAACAGTGGTGTAATGATATTAGATGATTTCATCGTTTGAAAATAATTGAGTAATGGAAAGAAAGTCACTGGTATGAGTAACGAGTCACATTAACCAATAGGAAGTGAATGTTTAATACATCTATTAGTCATAGAAAAAATATTTCACTTTGTATAAACTAAAATCCATAATATGTAATAAAAAGTATAATAACATATTGCCATCACAATGAAGATAAAAAAACTACAATATGTAACCGGTTCGTTTGGCTGCTGATTTGATACATTTTACTTCAATGTTCTCGGACGATCATGAATAGGTTATAGCTATTTAGAAATGAAATATCTGTGCAGGTAAGATAACCTTGAAGGGCACGAGGGCTTGGCTTAAGCGCCCGACTGAAGTGGTGGGAACACCCTTGACTTCTCACAATTCTACAAGTTTAGGGCGCGCTTGAGAGATGCAATCCAGGGAAAAGCCCAGCCACTAGGGGGCCAAACCCAGAAAACCGGGCGTTATAAGTCTTACCTGCTGCAAGCACTGCTAGCTAGGTGGACTTTTATTTCCTCCCAATTCGTGAGACCACCTATGAAGACCAAACAAATAAAATCACCAACACCGTCGGTCGATGACACCACAATCAAGGAACCGGAGCTTGCAAAAGAAATCTTCTGGGGCTCAAAAGGGGAAGGCCAGTTGCCAAGCGAGAAAACAACGGAAAGGCACTGAAAAACCAATGCAAAACCTTGGGGAAGGAAGCTCACGGTCCACTCTAGCCGTACATTTTCGCAATCTTTGCCGCTGCAAATTCCATTTTGATTTTCAACTGCTTCAATTGAATGCCACGAGGTTTGAGTATTTTGAAGTTAACGTTTTCCGAAATTCTTTCAAGCAGTCGCGTGTAATGTTCAAACTAATCGTAATGAGTGGGTTATGTGTTTGGTCTGGTTTTTCCGGTATTTTTGTGGATTTTTCTCTGGGCTCTGGACTATTTTGGGAGACACTTCACCACATTAATTCAAAAAGTGGAGCCCGAGATTAGAAAAATACGATTTTGTCGCCCTGTCGAAAATCGCCAGAGAATCCCGGGTAGCATCACAGCATGCAAGAATGTTGTGAATCATGATCTTATCGGCTGTAGTCGATATTAAAATCTCCCGCCAGAATAACCCGTGTCCCGGAGGGAATCTCAGGAAGCACCGAATCTAGTCTATTGAAGAAGTCCCTAGCTTGTGAGGAGGGGTTTCGATAAATACATAGAATTTAAAGGTTGTTTTTTTTACAAAACGAAGCTGGGATCTTGAGGATGCAGTTACAAAAAATAGACTTTTAACTTGTCAACATCAACAAAATAGTCAGTACACTTTTTAATAAAATCATTGAACCTCCATGGTCTGAGCTGCTCCTGTACAAAGAAAAGTTCATCGGTCTTGAGCCAGTGTTGAGTTACTAGTGCAACGTCAGTAAAATTCATACTTTTCAAATAAATATGAAAATCACCTTGTAGCGTGCATCCGATTGAAGCAAAAAAGCAATGCATACTCTAGAAAAATTATCGAAGCACGTGTTTTACATTCACTCTATATTATCTTATTCCCAACTAACCAAAGCTCATAATAATTATGATTCGGACAATAATAAAATAAGATAATAACTTGACGAAATCATCTGCATCTTTCGTTATTTTATTTAATTTTCTATCCTGCGGTTTCGGTGTGAGCAAGCATCCCATATAAAAAGAAAGCCAGGCAATTTTAGCTGGTTGATACAGTTTTATGTGGAGCTCAAAAGCACTGCTTTTGGCATGCAATTCTCGATTTTCCCGATCCTAGTCCGAGTTGATCCGACCGAAGAGAGGTCAAGATGGTTCATTCAATTAACAAACAAAAACAGTCATCATGTAAGGTGATCGATACACTTTTAGCACACTTATGGGAAATAATTTCTAATTACATATTATCTTCATTTGGTTTTGTATCAGAATCAAGTTTTTCTGACATTTTGACTGAGTTTGAGGACAATGGGCGAGTCATCGTATGAATGTGTTAGTGATAATAATAGCTGTATCCAGATCACAAAACAACACCGTTTCACACTCTAAAATTTGATAAAAACCGAAAGTGGTTGAGCTGTGCAGACCTACCTCATCTTTAAAAATAACTCAGGGATCTAAAAAAAACACAAGGTATGCTAATATCAAGTTTATGAGAATTATAAATGGCTGTGTGATTGTATAAATCATCTGTATTGAATATCCTAGTTTCAGATACAACATGAACTTAATTGATGAATCACATTCAACAACCACACACCTTTTCATAATACTTGCACGCCACCGAGATCACCACATTTATTTCTAAAGAACTAAACTCAAAAGAACAATAGACACGTTCGAGGATTCAACCTTGTTATTGCTATCGACAACAATCATTTTGAAAAAGTCAGAGATGTTACGTTGAGTTTGTTACGTCAGAGTTTTCCTCTTGATCATTATCTGGAATCTCCAAGAAAAAAACTGAATGGTTAAAATTAGGCAGCGCCAAATATTACAATGCCGGCAAGAAGGACTTTTCAACCGGACGGGTGAAACTGCCAAAAAAAACGACGTCGGTGGGGTCCTTCTATTTTCAGCACAAGAATACTTTCTGCTAGCCCAGTAAAGATCTTGTTTTAAAATAAAAATTAAGAGGCAAGTTAATTTCTTCAGTGATTGTCTTGATTGCAAAATCGAAAATCCCCTCACACTTTTTGAGCAGCAGCGTTAATTAAAACATCATAAGACTCAAATTGTAGGAACATACTAACATTCTAGATATTGTTATTGTATATGTACAGGGTGATTCATTTTCAGAGTCAGGGTGCCAGTTCTCGTAAACCATTCATCGTAGAGGCTTGCGGCAAAAAAATTTATTACTAAAACGGCCAAGAGAAAAACCTGGAAAATATTTTCAAGTTTCTGAAATGGTCGCTAGGGGGCGTAACAACCAACACCAAGTAGAAAAATATGATTTTTATGGAATTTTGTCCAATGAAAATATATCGATGAGCTCATTTTCTGATTTACTGACTATTTACCTACACTTTTTGTCCAAAACGTTTTTTTCGATCTATCATAATAAAGTGGTGGGGGCAGTTCAATTGTTTTATTAAACAAACGGAGATTTCTCCCGTTTCGCTTGACCGATTCAAACAAGCTTGGGCTTATATGGTATTGAATTTTTGACCTTCGCCGTCGCCGCTAGATGGCGTTAACTGAAATGGTAACATGTTTTTGTGTTTTTTCCAAAAAAATCAAATGTAATGGTATATTCATTTTTATATATTTTAAAAGGGGATACATTTTCCTATAAAAAAAATACAAAAAAATTAATGATTTTTTTGTTTTTTTTTATTTTTTTTTTGTTTTTTTTTAATTTTTTTAATAGGAAAATGTATCCCTTTTTAAAATATATAAAAATGAATATACCATTACATTTGATTTTTTTGGAAAAAACTCAAAAACATGCTACCATTTCAGTTAACGCCATCTAGCGGCGACGGCAAGGGTCAAAAATTCAAAACCAAAAAAGGTCTTTTGAAGTGCAGATCATGCTCTTCCATATGAGCCCAAGCTCGTTTAAATCGGTCAAGTGAAACGGGTGAAATCTCCGTTTGTTTAATAAAACAATCGAACTTCCCCCGGCACTTTATTATGATAGATAGAAAAAAACGTTTTGAACAAAAAGTGTAGGTAAATAGTCAGTTAATCCGAAAATGATTTCATCGATATATTTTCAATGGACAAAATTCCATAAAAATCATATTTTTCTACTTGAAGTTGGTTGTTACGCCCCCTAGCGATCATTTCAGAAACTTGAAAATATTTTCAAGGTTTTTCTCTTGGCCGTTTTGGTAATAAATTTTTTTGCCGCAAGCCTCTACGATGAATAATTCACGAGAACTGGCACCCTGACTCTGAAAATGAATCACCCTGTACATCTACTATTTATTTATTAATTCACGCAAATCTTACATTACACATTATATGTAGAGTTCAATTCTACTTACCGCTGAAGTATCACACACCGTATGAACAAGTTTCATAACGGTGAATTTACTGAATAACAGATATTTTGAAAACCACAAGAGATGTGTCAATTGAATGGTCGTCACTTCCAAAAATTATGTTGCTTCACAGAACTTTCATGAGGCAAAGTTGGTTTTCTTATGCAGACACAGTTTAAGTTTAATTATTTTGTTATAGAACAGTTATTTTAGAAATCCACACCTACTGCTCGAAAAGGGAATAGTTCATTTCGCTTATTTCATAATATTTTTCACACAGTATCCGTTGAACTCTACTGCATTATACTAATACCTTTCAAAAACGCTCAGACAATCAGCCTTGATTATTAATGACTGCAGTAACTCTAATTGCATAATTTAGGGAACGGATGCTCCTAGCGATAATTCAAATTATGTGCATACCTTTTTAAACCTCAACACGTGGATACAATCTACTGCCAGATTTTCTGAAGATTCCATGGATTTCTTGGAACGGACATGCAAATTTCGAATGATGGACCTACGATGCAAACTATTCCAGGAGACTCACAATAATCATTGACCAGGTCTAGTTGATATGTCTTTCTCTCGACGGTTCTTCTTGTCGTAGGACAAATTCACAACAGGACTTTTGTCCCTGCATGAACCTTTTCAAATTTTCATCACAAAGATGTCTCACTCTTTGTGATGAAAATTCGCATGTTCATATGATGATAAGAATAACAAGAGTAATAATAAAAGAATCAAGCAAGAGACACCCCAGGTGTATGGAATAGAGGTACATCATTTCTTATGAAACAAAACAAGACAACTTAAACTTTACATCAAACGAAAAACCTGTTTACAAAATTTGAAACAGATGAACGAGGAAGCAACAGTTATAAAAGCACCAAAGCAGACAAAAGTCGAAAAATACTGGAAGTCACTATGGTCAGAACCAGTGAAGCACGAGAATGGTGAGAGGATCAGAAAAGAGCAAAAGAGAACAGAGTCAGTAGAGCCAATACTACCATGTGAAATAACGAAAGATGAATTGTTAGACCTCATACCAAAGAAGATACCAAACTTGAAGGTGCCAGTGCCAGGACCAGACGAAATTCATAATTATTTCTGGAAACATCACTATACATGGAAAAATGGCACAAATAATCCAACATGTAGTCAAACACCCATCAGAAGTTTCACCTTGCTTAGCACATGGCATAACATATCTCAAACCTAAAAACGAGAGTACACACGACCCTGAAAATTACGGACTCATTACATGCTTCAACACCTTATACAAAATTATCACTAGAACGATTAGCCAAAAAGGGACAAAACAATATCATAGCACAAGAAGGATGAACAAAAAGAGCGGACGGCTGCAAGGAGCAGCTCATAATGGAAAGGGTGATAACAAGACAAGCAAAATCAAACCGCAGAAACATGGCAGTTGTCTGGACAGACTACCAAAAAGCTTATGACTCCATTCGTCAGTCATAGCTGCTTCGCATTCTAGAAAAAAATGAAATCGATCTGAACATCATACGGTCTCTTGAACAAACTATGGAACATGGGGAACTTGCATGAGAAATTGAATAGTTTTTTTTTTATTGAAAATCACGAAAAATCGATACGTATTCTCTAATTCAGTTCAAATATGATGTTTCCAAGAGTTGTTTAAGTTTCAAGTTTGAAATATATAGATATACTGAACATGGTATAACTGAGGTGGGACGTCATAGGTCACTGATTTTAGCACATTTCAAAGCGTTATATCTACGTCAATTTTCGACTAACCAGAAAAAGAGAAAATACGTGTCTCTTTATTCTCATGGACATGGAATCCAGTAATATAAAAATTGATGCAAGTTTCCTTTTGCGAGAATAAATTAATACTCACTCCAGTCCACATAGATCTAAAGACTAATAACATAAATATCAGAAGAGGAATATTCCAAGAAGACACATGGAGCTCAAAATGGTTCATCCTAGCACTCAACCCACTAAGCAACTCTTTAAAGTCGTCAAATATTGGATACAGTCCAACAAAAGATTACAAAATATCTCACCTCTTCTACGTGGACGATCCGAAGCTATATTCTCCAGAAAAATAAACTATCCTCGATATCAGAAACCACTGCGAATTCCTCCAAAGATATACGAATCAACTTCGGGCTAGATGAATATGCTTAAATTTTAGTGAAAAATGGGCAAATCAATAACACAGAGCTTCTAATAAATAACAAAACATCATCCACCCCACCTAACAACGCAACATACAGATAAATTAATAAACAGTCTTAATATAGTGGGGATGCAGTCAGAAATTGGCCAGAGGAAGTAAAAACAACCCTTTAATGCTAAATCAAGCTTTCGAGAACTTTATTTTCTCTTCATCAAGATTTTCTATTAAGTAAAAATGACAACGTGTTATAAATACAATTGACATTTTTTTGTACAAAAACTCACCATTGCGGGTTTGAACTAAAGAAGGTTAACATCTATGAGAGAATACCGAAACCTATCATCAATCACAGCTTACAATTTCACACATCATGATGCAGGATTTATTTCAATCTACTACAGTACTACCAAACTCTGGAAACGTGAAGGATGAAATGAACAATGAACAACGAACATGGTGTTCAAAGATGTTTTTTTTGTAAAAGAAGGGATTTTAGTCGTTGGTAGGCGAAAATGCGCAAGACTCCCCCGGAAATCCGGCTGCTGTTGACATATATCAAATATTAGTTTGTTCATTCGTACCTTTCCATACCTTGACATACCAGGGCTACCTTGACATACCAGAACGTTACAATTATGTGGCGTATGAGAGTTCACATCAATAGTGGGATGATATCGATTATTATACAGTATCTCATACACCACATAACTCGAATGATCCTCCAACCGTTAATGGCCTTTATACTCGCCTCAATGTCTATTCTGGTTTGTTATTCATCTTCAAAAAATGTCCTTGTTCAATTTATCTGCGCATTACAAATAATATAATACTCGAATATACAAACAGATAAAAAGGGCTCACTATAATTTATCACCATGTAGAGGAAATGTTTGAATAATTTACCTGCTGGCTTGCGAAAAACTAGTTCGCTGAAGATGTTCAAGGATAATTTGAAGAAATTGTTGATGAATCTATGTGACCTTAGTTTAGGGATGTTTCTGACATCTATTGATACTGTTATGTTTGCATGTTTTGAGTCTGTTTTAGACTGGAAATGTATTTACATGACAAGGAATAAAGATTATTATTATCATTTCCACTGTCTAGTCTCACATCTGCTATGTGGTAAAAGGTAGTGAGGGTTTTCGCAAAACTCTTACCTTTTTGACTTATTTCACGATTTTCCTGACTATCCGACATGGATTTTTGCATGTCCGTTATTGGTTGACCTGGTAGATTATGTTTCATGAATCCTGTGGGTAACTCCGGGACTACGGAGAAAATGAGGACTTCTTTCATTCTCCATATTGATTTTATTTCCTTAGCTTGGTCTGTGTATTTTCGTATTTTCTCTGTCATTATCTTGTGTATGTTGTGGTTCAGAGGGTGTGAAATATCTATTGACGTAGTTTTGTCAATTTTGTCTATTACTTATATGTCTGGTCAATAGTTCATTGTTGTTTTATGAGTTATACTAGCAACTAATGTTATTATCTTGAGTTATTTTTTCCGATTAGCCCAACAAGTAGTTTTTGATAATATGATTTTTTTTCTGTCAAGCTGTGAGATCCCTAGAAGATTATGCCGTCTTTCAAAATTGATACACATACAAAGTTTGCATGATATAGGTTGAAGGCTTTGCTCATTGAGGTTGAGTTTTGTCTTTGTTAAGTAGAAATCGATTTTCCAGAAACCAAGTTGCAGTTCTATAAAAAAACTTCTTTCCTAGCTGTGGCAAGAAAATATGTCCAGTTAGTTATATGTATCTTGTCTGGTTAGTTGACACTATTGTCATTGTCAGTCAGATGCGGTCTGCAGTCTGAGTATATTCATTCAAGATGAATGCCAAAAGTAGGGATTTCTCCTTACGAGAAGGGATGATCATGCCATGTATAGACGTGGTTGAGAATTTTTCAAAACCAATAAAACGTAGGGAAAATTACCACTTCACGATATTTTAGAACGTTTCACGCCGCGGTGATACCACGTGTATTTATAATGATATCTCTACTTTTACCAAGGTGGACTTTTTTTACGGTAGCCTGATTGAAATGTTTTTTCACAAAACAATATTTAAGTATTGTTTTTGCTATAGGAATTAATTCATGGGTTTTTCAAGTTGGTTTATTCCGAGTTCATCTGGATCTCATTTTAATTGAGTCACGAACCTCAAGCACATAACCATAATTGGTGTGGTTTCATTTTGGTAGCGCACAACCATATCTCCACTTCACGAGACACCACTGCATAAAGATGACAAATAGCATTGGTCCGGCGATTCTTCCTTAGGCTATTCCCAAGTTACTGAATTGCTCATCTGATATTCAACGTTGCCACGGTCAAGAGGCAAAAAAAGCACAATGGATTTCCACACGCTTTATATTAGCTTCACTTCTATGTTTGTTTGTAACAGAATCTTCGAACTCGATTCTCACTCACCTCTCATTCTTAGTTGCCCACTCTGTACAAACGATAAATCCATGTTTACAGTTTTGATCTACACGAAAATCCGTTTTTTTGCACATCAGTCACGTTGGAGGTATTGCACGTATTGCACGGCGGCGACAATATGTTTGTTATATAAAAAAAACGTCCAGGACTGCACTGCTAACATCGTCGGATGAGAATACTCATACAAATAGTCTTCAAGGTCACTTGCTCAAATGTACGTTTCGTCACGACATATTACTGGTCATTGTATACAGGGTCTCTCAATTGGGACATAAGGTAACGGCAGATTTCTCACAAGATAAAATCGCGATAGATCACAACCTGTCTATTCCGAAAGTTGATATTGAAGGAGATACAAGGTGTCAAAGTTGAATTTTTTTTTTTTGATATCTCCAAATAAGTTTTGAAGTAATGAAGTCATTTTGTTAAAATTTGGTATACAGGGTGTCTCACCGGGAACAAACTCGATCTGTATAAGGAAAGTCATACATAGGAACATATTGAAAATTTGACGGTATACCATCATCGATGGGGACCAGACTAAAATATTCTGAAGATTGTAGTAGTTCCGGTTGTACAGGAAATAGGTTTCATCTCGCTTGTTTCAAATTGAACACCCTATACAGGGTTATTCACGTTATTCGACAGAAAACATTATGGCCGAAGTATATGATTTTGAAAAAGTTTTTTTTTCTGGATGGATAGGCTACATTTTAAAAATATTTTCACGTTATACAGGGTGTCCCCAAAACACAAAACGCATAAAAGTTGTATTTTTTTAAATGGAACCCCCTGTGTATCAATAGATATTCCAATTCTTCCTTCAATTTTGAACAAAAATTGTGATACAACTAATGTTCCTAAATTCAACCGTTATCGAGATATCGCGTTTTAAAAATGGCATTTTTGCAACTTTGAGATGCTATAAAATTCAAACTATTCAAGTTAGAGAAAAATGGTTTGCACTTTCCTATCTTAACTTTTCAAGAGCTCTTCTTCTATTATCACAGGGTGGCCCAAAAATAAGATGAGAAAATAAAATTGAGAAAACTGCCAAAAATCAATTTTTTCAAATGGAAACCTGCAATTTTCAAAATTTTATCACTCCGGTACAATCGGAAGTACTACCATATTGAAAATATTTTGGCCTGGTTGCCCCATCGATGGTGGTATACTGTCGCATTTTCAAAATTTTCCTATATATGAATTTCCGTAAACAGATCGAGTTTGTTCCCGGTGAGACACCCTGTATAAGGGTGGATTGACACGCAAAATTCAAATCTGGCCTTGGTATGCTCTTACTTAAAGGGGGCACCACTAACACATCCATTCACTAATTGGAATAGTCATTACTTTTTTGAACGCACTCGTATACAGGGTTTTTCACACAAAACTCCGCACGCCAATATCTCGAAAACTAATATAAATATTCAATTTCTACGAAAAGTGTTCAATGAATGGGGTTAAGCGGATATTTTTCACGATTTGAAAAATTCGACGCCTATCGAGAGCTAGGCGCCGCGACGCGTCAAAAATATTAATCCATCGCAGGGACTGAAATCACGCGCATGTGGAAGTACATGTTATTTATAATTTTTTTTGTGTTTTACTCGAACTCATTCATTTTACTCATTTCTGAGTTATACTGGTTCATGGTTAACATGTCTTGATTTACAAAAAATGCGTTTTCGAATGACTCTCACAAGAATACGTGTCTCAATTTTTGTAAAAAGTAGTCAGTGTATGGAATCAAGGAGATATTTTTCAAAGTTTGAAAAGAAGGACGCCAACAGAGCTAAGCGTCGCGATGCGTCGGGAATATAAATCGGTTTCAGGGACTTTGAGAATACGGGCATGCGAAAGTTCATGTTATCAGTAAATTTTATAGGTATTTACTAAGACTAATTTATTCTTCTTCTTTCTGAGTTATACCGGTTTAGAGTAAACATTTCTTGATTGGCAAAAATTGCGATTACGGATGATTTTAACAATAATTTTTTGTCAACCAAGAAATTTTAACGAAATCGATCCAACTCAGGAATGATCTCTTGATAAAATGGGTTCGAATGAATAACAAAACAGTTTCAAAATAAATTGTACCCCCGCATGCACGTAATTTCAAAGACCCTCCAATCGATTGATATTTTTGACACGTGGCGACGCTAAGCTCTCATTAAGCGTCATATGTTTTGAACCTTGAAAAATATCTACTTGTCGTCGCACACTGAACACTTTGTACTGAAATTGAGACTAATATTCTTGTAAGAATCATCCGTAATCGCATTTTTTCTCAATCAAGGAATGTTCACTTTAAACTAGTATTATTCAGAAATGTGTGAGATATGGGTTTGAGTAAATAATGACAAAAAACTTAATAAAAAACATGTATTTTCGTATGCTCGTAGTTTCAAAGTCTCCCCAATTGATTTATATTTTCGACGCGTCGCGACGCCTAGCTCTAAGTGGGCGTCCAATTTTTTTAACTTTGGAAAATATCTACTTGACTAGTTACATTGGCTTCTTTTTACAAAAATTGACTAGCTTTTTTGTGAAAATCATCCGTAATCGCATTTTTTGTCAATCAGGGAATGTTCACTATAAACTCGTATAACTCTGTAAGATAAATGGGTCCGAGTAAATTATAAAAAAGTGTATAAATAACATGTATTTTCGTATGCGCGTAGTTTCAAAGTCTCCCTAAACGATTTATATGTTCGACGCGTCGCAACCTTAGCTCTAAGTAGGCGTTCAATTTTTTCAACTTTGGAAAATATCTACTTGACCCGTTACATTGGCTTCTTTTAAAAAGAATTACTCGCTTTTTTGTAAAGATTATCCGATATCAAATGTTTTATCAAACATGAAATGTTTACTATAAACCGTTATAACTCAGAACTGAGTTATATAAATGAGACAATCAGAGACCTTGCTTCTGATTGACGTGGGTTCGATTCCCACGGTGAGCAGAAATTATTTTCTGTTCTGTATTAAGCGGCGCTCTTGATGGCTAATGAAACCGAGAAGGCTGTAGTATTATTGATTACTGACAGTCAGAAAAACAATAAATTAGTCTAAATCAGTGGATCCTGCATGTTCTTAATCTGCAACTTAGTTAGTACTGCGACACGGGAGGTCAGAGGGACCGCCCTTGGTCTACGTTGTCGCCTGAGCTAAATTCTGTGGCTTGACGACTAAGTTGTCGCCTATGCTGAATGTCTAAGGCTTGACGACAATGGTCCAAAGAGAGCAACTTCTCTCCTCCTGGAGGTGCGCAATGGGCCCGCTGTGTGACCTAAGTGCTGTGGTACTTACCACCCTCACCTCCATATCTATATCTACATCTGATGTAAAATCTTTGTAAAAATCATCCGTTATCTCATTTTTTGTCAATCATGAAATGTTTACTATAAACCGTTATAACTCAGAACTGAGTAATATAGATGAGTTCGACCAAATAACAAAAGACTTTATAAATAACTGACTTCAATTTGTGTCCTTAGTTAATTCCAGATGATGCAACGCAATAGTGGGGTTGAGGACAGTAAATGAAACTCCTTAGATTTTACTCTCCTCAACCCCACTATTGCGTTGCATCATCTGGAATTTATAGATAACACGTACTTTTGCATGTGCGATTATTATTTTCAACGCGTCGCGACGCTCAAGTCTTGTTAGCCGTCGATTTTTTTTAACTGTAAAAAATAACTACTTGACCCCATACATTGACTACTTTTTACAGAAATCAAATATCAAATATTCGTATTCCTTTTCGAGACATTGGTGTGCGGAGAAGACTTGGAAAGCCTTCTATTCTTTCAAATTAAAAATGTGATTTATCCGTCATATTTACATAAAAAAGTCATAGCTTGAATAATTAGCTGGGAGTAAACTTTTTCAAGATATTTGCATTTGAAGTAATGCATACAATGTGGTTTTAAATGGCGAACTGTGAAAATAGACCTGGAGGGCTTTGAAAACGGTGTTATCATGGTATTTTTGACAGTAGTTCTGATGTTCAATGATTCTTGATAAAAAAAATCTAATTTTTTATTTTTCCAACAAAATTTTCATTTTTAATTTTTTTTTCCATTTTTTTAAATAAAAAACTTTGAACATTGAGACACTTGCCAAAATTACCATGACAACGGCGTTTGCAAAGCCACCTATATTTATTTTTAAAATTTGCCATTTTAAACCGCATTGCATGGATCACTTTAAGTGCAAATACAAGGTATCTCACGATGACCGTCCATTAGGATATCTCAGGAAAAGAAGCGATTGGATTCTGAAAATTTGTTTGGTGAGATTCTCATGGATGATCTCTTCAAATTGTTGTATCGGAAGTAGGTGTCAACAATCTTGTTTTGAATGGAACACCCTATAAAGGGTGCCACAGATTCGAGAGTATGCATGAGGATCTCAGTTATTATGAGAGATACAGGCTCAGTTGAATGGATGCAAAGTTGCGCATTTTTATGCTCAACAAAATGCCACTTTGGTCAATTCCAACTAGTTCCGAAGATATTCGTGAGAACCGAAATTTCGCAAAAATGTTTGTATCATTTTCTGCAATCCCTTTTCCACGATCTAAAACATTTGATTAACAATTGGGATACTAAATTGATAAGATTATTTCCCGAGTTTGTTTGAAAAGATATTTTGAAATAAATCACACATTATCATCGCCAGTTTTTATCCTTTACAAGATGGTAGTATCAAACTGAAAATCTAACGTTTCGTCTTTGAGCTGCCACAATCAAGTTCATTTTCTTCAGGATCTTATTTTGATTTTGATTCAGTCTATTAGTTTTGTTTAGTTGTGCAGGTTTTCTTAAAAGAATAACGTGTCGAATAAAGATGGATCTATATGAAACAAATCATGTGTTAGAGAGACAAGGGATTCCTAACTAATTTTCACTGGTACTATTTTTTAGATGAGTAGTTTTTTCAACGGTTGCAATACCTCAATGTCTTGAGGACGTGAAAGATAACTAACAATAAAATGAAAAAACCAGGTCCGTATTAAAAAAAATGAACATGATGATAGCCGCTCATTTGATACCGCCATGCGCCATATTGTAGAGCAGAAAAAGTGGCAATGAGAAAAAGTGATTCATTTTAACATATCTTCTCAAATAAACTTGGAAAATAAAAAATAACGTTCCTGCAAAATTTGTTTTTTAATCGAATATCTTCTGAAGTAGTCGGTTTTTTTCTAATTTCAAAATGGCATTCTGTTAAGTATGAAAATGTTTAACTTTGCATCCGTTCAACCAACCCTGTATCTCTTATAATAACTTAGGTCCCCATGCATACACTCGAATCTGTATCACCCTGTATATAATAACATGTTTGGATTTTACGTAATATTCTAGGCAGATTTGATATATCATAATATACCTAAGTATACGAGTTTTTGAAATATTCGAGTTTTTATGACAAAAATGACATTCATAGGCTGCAATTTAAATGAGAATCTTATACTTATAGGAAATCTTTTATTATTCAATTTGTGTTGGATTCCTTGTTGAAAGGGACCCACTATTTTTTTTCGCGATATTTTGATAACTATTAATACAGGATTGTCAAAAAATAAGATCAAAAATGAAATCAAGAAAACTGCCAAAAATAATTTTTTTCAAATGGAAATCACCAAATTTCGTTATAAGTATAACTTTTTCATGTAAATTTGACAGAAAAATCAGTTTTTCTTATTGAAAAGAAGTGTACCAGTGCGTACAAAAAAGCTATGACTATTTGAATGAGTGAAAAGGTGTGCAAGTAGCGCCCCTACAAGTCAGAGCCTGATCAAGACCTGGATTGGATTCATTCATTATTCCAAAACATAAAAAATCAAAATATATCTTTGACACCCTGTATCACTCTCAATATTACTTTTGGTTTATACAAGTTGAGGTCTATCGCAACATTTTCTTATAAGGAATCTTCTGTTAATTTATGTCCCATTCTTTTTGGGACACCCTGTGTGCTGTATACTGTGATACAATCACAATCACTGTTTACGGCAAATATAAGTTCATAGTCTTGGAGAAAAAGATCTAAAAACTATTGGTACAATTTGTTTAATTCAAACATAACAATCCAAATTGGCAATTTTTTACGTCAAATATCAGATTTTGAGTAAATGATTTTTGGATATTATGACAGCAAATTTGATATTATTTTTACATTATAATCAATCCTAGATACTTCAAGATAAGGCATACCATGCCTCGAATAGATTCCAGTTCATCGGATAATTTTTAATCATCGCATTTTGGCCGACAACAGGTACTTTTATCCTACTCTTAACAGTTGTGAACTGTTATCAAATACACAATAACAAACATCTTTGTTTTTCATGGCATGCTGCAAAATATTGATTGCGAATCAAGAACATTGGGATTATTGTCGTGACATATCAAAAAAGACCCACTCTATATTATATTTTTGAAAAGCCTGGAAAATGACGAATCAATTTTTTGATAAATATACAGGGTTTTCCACTTAAAACTCCGCACGCCAATATCTCGAAAACAAATATAAATATTTATTTTCTGTGGAGAGTGTTTAGTGTATTGGGTCAAGTAGATCGCAGTTTTAAAAAATCGACGCCTATCGAGAGCTAAGCGCCGTGACGCATCGAAAATATGAATCGATCACAGGGACTTTGAAATTACGTGCATGCGCGAAAGTACATGTTATGATTAATCTTTTCTGTTATCTAGTCAAACTCATCCATCTTACTCATTTCTGAGTTATACCGGTTTATAGTTAACATGTATTGATTGACAAAAAATGCGATTACGGATGATTTTTACAAGAATACTAGTCTTAATTTCTATAAAAATTAGTCAGTGTATGGGGTCAAGTGATGATTTTAACAAGATTTTTTTGTCAACCAAGAAACTTCCACTAAACCAATTCAACTCAGGAATGATCAAGATAAATGGGTTCGAGTAAATAACAAAAAAGTGTGAAAATAACTTGCACTTCCGCATGCGCGCGATTTCAAAGTCCCTGCAATCGATTGATATTTTTGACGCGTCGCAACGCTCAGCTCTTAATCGGCTTCAAATTTTTAAAACTTTGAAAAATATCTACTTGACGTCATACACTGAACACTTTTTACAAAAAATGAGAATAGCATTATTGTATAAATATAATAATATAATAATAATAAATCGTTTATTTAGCAAATTGCTACAAAGTAAAAAAGAAATAATATGGTATACTAATAGAACATACAAAAATAACAGTTCAAAAATCTTACAATATTCACTTCAGAATAGATAAATTAAATATCATGTGTTCATAAGATGTTCCTTTAACAAATATTTGAATCTGTACAGATTATCACAGTTCTTCAGGTCACTAGGTAGATTATTAAAATCGAGGAGTCCTTTATACAAAACCGAATTCAACATTTGGTTAGTGTAACATCTGTTGTTTAATATAAAGTCATTGCAATTTCGGGTATTATAGCTATGTACTTCACTAAAATATCTTATTCTATTACATAAATATAGAGGTAACAATTTCTTTTTGATCTTGAATATAAATATAAAGACGTCGTACACAATTTTTTGTCGAACAGACAACATTTCAAGAACACTTAACATCATTCGTACAGGTGTAAATTTATCACATTTTAAAATCAGTCTCATGGCTTTGTTTTGTGTTTTTTGTATAAAATCAGTCTTATATTTAGGAACATTGTACAATAGAGTTGAACAATACTGCAGATGTGGAGCTGCTATGGTGTTGTATAAATCATCCGTAAACGCATTTTTTTGTCAATCAAGGAGTGTTTACTATAAACTTGTATAACTTAGAAACTTGTAGGATAAATGAGTTCGAGTAAATGCCAAAAGAGGTTATGAATAAGATGTTCTTTCGTATGCGCGTAGTTTCCAAGTCCCTACAATCGATCTATATTTTTGACGCGTCACGACGCTTAGCTCTAAGTGGGCGTCGAATTTTTTCAACATTAGAAAATATCTACTTGACCCGATACATTGTTTTCTTTCTACAGAAATTGAGACTAGCTTTCTTGTAAAAATAATCCGTTATCGCATTTTTTGTCAATATTGAAATGTTTATCTTGAACCGTTATAACTCAGAACTGAGTAAAATAAATGAGTTCGACCGAATGACAAACAAGTTTATAAATAACACGTACTTTTTCATGCGCGTAATTTTAAAGTCCCCGCAATCGAATAATATTTTCGACGCGTCCCGACGCTCAACTCTTTGTAGGCGTCGAATTTTTTCAACTGCGAAAAATAACCACTCGACCACATACATTGACTACTTTTTACAAACATCAAATATTCCTATTCGTTTCCGGAATATTGCCGTGCGGAGTTTTAAGTGCCCTGTATAGGTTGTCCCGTATAAGAAAACTATACATTAGTCAATATTCATAAAACAGTAATATCTGAAAAAGCTCATGATGGATGTCACTGGATTCTACGTAAAAAATTTCAAAAGAGCCGGTTTTACATTTTTGATCGGCAACTAGATAGCTGAGATATAAGGAGTGTCGAAAAATTTAACGTTTTCAAAATCACCCTGTGCCCTGTAGCTCAAAAACCAAGAGGCCCTTGATATGTATGTGTCATCTTCCGTTTCTCAAAAAAGTAGTAAGGATTCGTCAAAACTGCAAGGTTCTATCGTTCGTAATAACCGAAATAATCCGCAATTGCAACCAAAATGGGACACCATGTACAGGGTGTCCCATTTTGGGTACTTTTGCAGGGTATCTCCGTTATTCTTATAGATAGAAAGTTGCGGTTTTCGCGACAGTTTGCTACTTTTTCGTGAAACCTAAGATGCCGTTAACAAGATTTTCATAGCCATTTTAGTTTTTAAGATACAAGGCTAAACTGAAAATGTTGCATTTTGGGGTACCCTCGTATCTAAACTATCAGGTGAGTTATGGAGAATGTGAAAACTGTTTCTTATATAACTTTTCCCGTAGAACTCGATCTGCTTTCGGAATTAGTATACATGGTCAGGTCAAAAAGTTATCGGACCCAACTTTAATTTTTTAAATGGAACACCCTGTATATTTATAGTCCTGTGGACCTTACAGGCAGCGTGTCAAGGTACTTACAAGAAAACGGTTTTGGATTTTTATCTTGAAGATACACGAAAAAGCAAAAAGTCAAAAAAGTTACATTTTTTATCGATTCATCTAAAAAATATATAAAATCTACAAAAAAGCAGTGGCGAACCATAGATTTACTTATAAATATTAATTGGATAAACCTCTGGGACGCGACTGGAATAAATAATTTTATTTTAATAACACAAAAGAAAGACCCTTATGTCGACAAGTGAGTGTGCCAAGTTTTGTCAAAATTAGCTGAAAGGTTTATGAGTAATTATTAAAAAACCGTTTTTTTCCGAAGCCTTTGACACCCTGTATCTCAAAAGCTAATACTTTCTGGCCACCCCTCGTTCATCGGCACCCAATTCGTACCTGCAAAATTTCCTGCCGTACCCTGTACAATGTTGAATCTGAACTGATGTCACTCGGGACGCGTATTCTTGAATTTTAGTTACAGGAGTGCTCCTCGGACCGTTCTCTATCATTCGCACTTCCCAATAGAAAAATATTTTTGAAAAATCGAAACCGCCGGGGGTTGCGATAACAGAGCAGAATCGACGAGCAGCAAAGCCGGTTGAACAACAGGAAATGTTGACGTAGAAGATCACCGATAACCTCAAGCTCTATTTGTTTTTGTCATGATTGACTTATTTTCAGATTTATTATTGAGTCCTGAACAGAACAAAATTGTGGTTGCTTTTGTTAACGCGCGATTTGATATCTATATCGTAGGCATATTGTAAAACCAGGCTTATCATAATACGCCTAGGCTTTTTCAAAATGACTGAGTTATTGTAAAACTATACAAATTTCAGAATAGGTCTGAGAATTTTAGGCTTATTTTACAATGCCCGAAGGATATTAGGCTAATTGAGAAAATTGAAGTATTTCACAATTTGCCTGGTTCGATCTAGGCGTTTCATAATACGCCTTTTCCTCAGTGAGGCTTATTCTGAAGCTGTCAGTTTACCAATAAGGTCACGGTTTGTTTTGTTTACGAAAGTTAGTGATGTTTATTTCACGATGTCCGAAGGGGTAGAGAGTATCCAAGAGAGTGAGAAAGATAATAACTGCATACAACTAGATAGGTTTTATGCAGGTGAGTTATTATTGCATATACGGTTCTCTGCTATTTTTCGTCTTTTTCCAAATTTTCTTATATAGACACATTCTAGTGTCTTCAAGGATTGCAGTTTTACTGGCGGAAAAATATTTTTTTCAGATTAGATCAGGTTAGTTTGGGTTAAATTTGGTTAGTTTGAGTTAGTTTGGGTTAGTTTGGGTTAGTTTGGCATAAATGGATGCCGCGTGAGCGTCATCCTTGATACGTTATTTATGATTAAAATCAAATATCATCATTTTTTTCCTCCGCCAGTAAATTTGCAATCCCTAAAGACACTGGAATGTGACTATATAATAAAATTTGGAAATTATCAAGAAATACCAAAAAACTGTAATTCTTTTCGTAACCCTAACCCTGATTTTAGAAAAAGCCTGACTGAGGCAAAGGCATATTAAGGTGCGTCCTCACTTGCAACAAAGTAGCGAACTTCGCCGTGAACCTCGCCGCGAACCCCGTGGCGTTAGTAGCAAGATGAAGAAACGGGGACGAACAGATTGGAAGTTTAATTTTCTAGCGTCAGTTAGTTGGTTTATTGCTTTGTTGGCTGCAGTGCAGTGAATAGGTTGTTCCCAGTGTTTCTTATCCGATTTGATTATTATTAAAATGGAATCGATAGACCATGATTGAAGGATTGAGAGTTTTCGGAATAAAGAACTTTTATGAGAAGCATCAAAACAACAACAACAAAAGTATGATGCATGGGGATAAATCTCGTCCAAGATAAATTTTTCAACTAGCCAGTGGAAGAAGAAGGTGACTGTCTTATAATCGTCATTGCTAAGAAAAAAGGCAAAGATAAAAAACTCCTGTTACTGGAGCAGGTGTGTAAATAGAGCGAATTGGTTAAGATTCAATTGTAAATTTTTCTCCCGTGAAAAGTCAAAACCTAGTGATGTAGGTACCTACTTGATAACAAATATATAACTATTATTGGTTTAGAAAATATCATGTTCTCTACATTCACGTGTGTAATGATAATGTCCTACCTACTCTATTTGACCCGGCCCTTCTGACCAACCTTGTATGATCAATAGATTCAATAAATACATATGAATATAATACGTTTAATTGCAACAAACGACGACTTACTCATAAAATCAAAAACAACGGAACGCAATGATGCTCGCTACTTTGTTGCGCGACTGTATTCGGGACGGGGTTTGCAACGGCGCTCGCAACGGGGTTCAAGACGAGGTTCGCGCCGAGGTTTGCGACGGCGTTTGGTTCGCTGTTTTGTTGCAAATGGGGACGCACCTTTATAAAACGCCTAAATCGAACCAGGTGAAATTTAAAATACTTCCATTTTCTCAATTATTAGCCTAATATCCTTTGGGCTTTTTATGATAAGCCTAAGATTTTCAGTCTTATTGTGAAATTTTTATAGTATTATAATGAGCCAGGCTCTACAATACGCCCACGACATCTACAGTATTTTCGGCGATGGGGTATCCAATAGGTGAAATGAACGAAAAATTTAATTTTTCGTGAAAACTTTATAAAAGTGTTTGCTTGTTGTTAAAATAGGATTGTCGTTGAAAAAAAAACAAAAATTTACACAGGGGCTCCAAAAGTTAAAAACATTTTTTTTTTGAAAAAAGTACCCAAATTCAAAAGTTCTGAGTAAGCAGAAATTTTGACAAAGAGTGACTTTCTCTCGAAAAATTGAATTTTTGGTTCATTTGATTTATTGGATACTCCATCGCCGGACGTATTGTATAAATTAGACAAATCAACCGCAATTTCCACAAAGACAAAAGGCATGGCAATGTGGAAAAAAGTAACCTGCTTTTTGAATGCAATTTCTAAAGGAGCCATTGATGACTAGGCTCAGTGAGGAGAGGTTTTTGAAAGTTGTGGTAAGCTAGAGGTGACCATGTCAATAATTATGTTATGGCAGAGTTCTTTATCGACTTTCCTCAAATTCAAGAATACCCGTCCTGGTAGATAAAAAATCGGTTTATAAATCATGATTCTGACCGTTATAGACTCCAAAGAAGTACCAACCTAAATACAGTTAATACCTTGAAGATGGGTTCGAAGTTTGGATTTGGGAATATTTTTGACACCACTGTTAAAATAGGTTGGTATTTAAGGTCACAGATATGAAAGATTAGAGTTTTTTAGGATATTTTAATATTTCTATCAAATTTGACGCGATAGAGAGTACGCTTCAGGTGTCAGTGTTTTAGATACTGTTACTCCACTTCTAGAAATCTTTGATAACAGGCTGAGTAACCAAAAATGTTCTTTTGAAATGATATTATCCATGTCCTCTCAGAAAAATAATGTCAAATCAGTGTAAAAAGTTCTGCGATATGTCAACATTGTTAACAATATAAATTGATTAGCCACAATGTTGCACAACATGGTTTCATGATACCAGAACCTCAGAATGGGAGTATCATCCATTGAATAATAAGGAAAAAGGTATGACACGAACTACATATTCTTTTTAAAAGCTTTGATTCAGTAAATTATACAAGGTGTTTTATGAAAATGATGCTTTGAAGAATGTCTCTCAAACAATGAGATCATTTGGTAAGTGTTTTGCGCCCTCAAAAGATTTTATCATTATGAAGACCATAGTTCAGGCAGACGTAGGCGTGGTGAGCTATGATAATCTTTGCTCTTATTTACATTCAAGAGCAATCGGTAGTGAATTATTGAGTAAATAAATAGAGGATGGTCATTTTATTTCGTATCAGTATCTAACTCATATATTAGATAGTGAAACGGGGTCTAGATGATTGATGGCTGATAAACAATGACAGTAGCATGAAAATTTATTGAGGGAAAGTCACACACAAAGCAAATGGGATTGCATAATATAATGTCACTTATACGTTTTCCATAAAACACATTGATACATCTGAGTTTATCTGTTGTGAATATACATAATAAATAATTAATTATCATCAATGTCAAATAATTTATGAACGGGCCTCAGGTTAGAACCACCACCGCTGACTGTCAAGATCTATTTAAGGTATAGAGATCTTTTCTCACCTGACACTTCAAGCATGGCAGAGGTGTTTGTTTTACCAGCAGAATTTGTGGCGGTACAGGCGTAAAGTCCCGCATCTTCTACTGAAAACAAAGCAATACTCAATATTTTGTATGATCTGCATGTTTGTAAATATTCAGAACTTTTCCAGTTGTAAATAAGAGTGAATAAGCTGGGGAATTTGACAAAACAATCAAATAGATCACTACGATCCCAGTATAAGCTATATGAATAAAAATTACACGAACCGGGAAAAGCTTGGGTGATCGTCAGTCGGCATACACCATTGCGAAAGTGAACTTGACGATCATTTGAGTTTTCAATTATTGTCCCCTTCTTCGACCAAACGATATGTGACGCAGGTTCAGATTGAACAATGCATTCAAGCTTGGCAGTCTGTCCACTCAAGACAGCAATGTCACGTAAAGGCTGAAAATTAATTGATAGTCAATAAGTTGATCGACATTTTTGATAACGATACAGATCGGGGCACCATGGGGATATAGCAAAATTGTATATCTCTAACTAACTCAAATAAAATCAAATATATCATTGCATATTTTATCACAGTACCGTGTGCGTGATCAACACTAGTACAATTAAAAGTTTCGGGTATTTCTGGGGATAGCAAAAAAAGTGACCACGACATGTGAGGCTTGAGTTTCATAGAAATATAAAAGATTGAAAATATCTTCTGATATACAACCCCCACGCTGTTTTCAAGCTCATAAAGTGCTGTTATACTTATATCTGTTTACAGAGCTTTTTCATATTTTTTTCTACATAATCTCATAAGTGGAAAGAAAGGACCAGATTGCCGATGTCTGTCAGTATTTGAGACAATGAACAGAGGTGAGCGAATCTCAACATGTTTTGCATATCGAATCAATCGTTAAATTCAGGGCATATCGAAAATTACATTCGATTCTGTTTTTATCGGAGCATTTTCCTTTTTTAACTATTCGCATGTGGCGTATCATGCGAATAGTTAGCTTTAGCGAAAACAATGTTAAAATCCTTACCATGTAATAGCTTAGTTCTGGAGTGTTTGTGAAGTGAAAATAAATGAATAAATATGTGTCTGTGCAGTAGATCATGATACCTACTTATAAATAAGACAATGAAAACAATGATTACTATCAATATTGAAAGATACTCCTATTTCCCATCCAATCATTGCCTCAACTGTGATCTAAAGAAAAGAATCAGATTCAACTCTGGCCGTTTGAAAAGGATCATCATCATTTTGAAAATATAATTGCTCAGGGCAGTAGGCAAGATTATGAAGATATTCTTCAACAACTACTTCAATTGTAGATTAAAAAAAAAACTTTTCTGTCTTAAAAAAGTGGCTACGTTCTGTCAAAAGCTATTCACATAATGGCAGCAAATCCTCAGATTTTCAAAAATATGTAGGTACACTTTGTACACAAAATAGGACGTGAGTATAAGGTCTAGATCTATGGAGTCAAATTGCTGGGTACAGTGTGACAGTGGAAGCCTTTTGAGTTAAGGACGATTTTCGGAAATGCCTAAAAAGATTGCTAGCTTCTTCAGCTTTTTAGTACCAATGGAGTATATCAACATGCTTTTTACCTCAGTGTTTTGATAAACCATCAACTTTGTATGATACTTCAAAAAGTGAAAGAGAGGCAAATTCTCTTTCCATCAATTAGTGTATCTGAAAAAAAATAGTTCTTTACAGAAAAACAAAGTTAATAACCCCCTTTATGGACCGTTCATACTGTCGTGAAAATCGAACCTCGCAAGATGTTATCGGTGTTCTTCTTTTCTCCTCAGAGATAAAAATTGTACGTTTCAATTTCCATTCTGTTACATGCATTGCATGAGATCTCGAATATACGGGGTATCTCAAGGATATGTAGTAGTATCACTCTATATCAACATACATTTCTTCTTGAAGTATTAACAAGGGGATGATGGTGAGATGAGGACATTTTGAGAAGACATGATAGTGGATAGCAAAAAAGGAGATATATCTATATGAATTGAACTTCCGAATTGAGCATAGAGAGAGTTTAAGAATGGCCATTAATTTTTATTCATATTTTCATTTTTTCCAAAATTTGATCTCAAAATCAAATCCTTGTCAGAGGAAGAAGATTTGCTCTTTCTATTTCCGCTACGAAAAATATGGCTGAAATTAAAAACTAATTACGACCTCTTTTTCGAAATACCTTGTGTATCAGTTTTTATATCTAAGTTTTTTCGCTCTGTCTTATTTAACATCAAGTGTTATTCCTCGGTTACAGTTTTCTTATTCCTGTAAATCCAATTCTTACCGTAATAAACATAGGTGGTCTCAATGGCCCAGATTGTATCCTTGTACTAGCGGGAGTGCAAGCTCTACTTGGAGGAGTGTGAGCGCCTGATGTGTCTATAAATCATAGTTTGTCACAATTTCAACCCAAATATAGAGAAAGTCATATATCATGCTATTTTTTTAATGCCAAATCCAAATATACACAGCTGTTATGTATTTCCAAGCGAAATGAAATATAGTTACACTCTATACCTGCGAAAGAATGATTAAAAGCTGGAGAGTAACTAGGTAAGCTAGGCGACAATGAATAAGGACTACACGATGAAGTATCCCATCTCGAACCTTGAGGTAATCCTGATTTTCGTTTTGAATCTCCTTCGTATTCAGACATTTCACTCTCAGATGTTGGATCCCATTTGTTTGTGAATTTCTTGGGTTTGAATTGTGGAGTTGGTGCTGAAGTGCTTTTTGAATTTTCGATCGTTTGATTGTTCTGTGTATTCTCGTGATAGACTGGCATTTCGATATCGCTAGTTCGTTTGGGTGGCTCGATGATCTGTTTCACTGGTACAGGAATCTCTCCTGATTTTGATTCACCAGGAAGAACTATCCCGAATTCATAACCAAAATCGTATTTGAAGTATATGAGTCCCGTGTCGGGATCGACATGCTTAGTTCCTGATAAAAAAAAAATATATTAGTGCGTTACTGGTATTAGTATTCAGCTCCAATCACCACCGTGAAGTGTCAAAAATTAAATGAATTGAGGATTTTCAAATAATTCTAAAAAGCTTCAAGTACAGCATCAAATAAAACTTCATCCAGTTTTGATACCTGATAAACCAAATATATAAATTTATAAAGCATTACTGGGTGACCAATAGACTGCCTACAACAAAAGCTGGATTTTGAACCGTCAAATAATAAAAACCATACAACCAGACTTATGACTATAGTTCGAGATATTTATTTACTAGTCACCACTGTTTACCAGAAGCAGAAGCAACTATCTCTTTCAAATATCCCAATAAAACTTATTTTCTGTTGTGTACCGTATGGAATAATAGAAACAACTGACATAGTATAATATGCAAAACATTCTGCATTGATTAAAATAATTAATAGTTTGAACACATTCACATATTTTGCTTAAAAATATTCAATCTCACTCGAGACTGTAGTGCATCATCAGCACATTACTAATAATTGGTATAAACACGTAACCTAGATTAATTATTATTTATATGCTTAGGCAAAACATCATAGACTTCGAGGTATCTCTATTTGCTTTTTAAAATACAGTCTTACTGAAACAACCAGCCTATCATTACTATCCTTACCCCTTCGACCTTATATCTTTTACATGGCGATCCTGCCTTCAGATTAAGAATCGTGATGCGTTTGGTAGAGTGGCTGTAACTTTAAAATTAGTGGAGTAAAGATTCCATCAGGCCCAACCGAATCTTAGAAAGAAAACCTACGATGGAAAAGACGATTTCGAAAGAAAGTGACGTGACGAGTACGGGCGTGGTGACTTCAAATTTTATTGTGGATGAGCAAGGTGCATCTGGTGTATACCTTGATGTTGAGATACTGTTGTACATTTCGACAGCCTGCGCAGTTATCGTTGTTGCTTTGAAACTCAGAAAAGCGTACAAAAGAGGACTTAAAAGAGATATAAGCCGCAGTGTGTACCTGAGGCCCCAAAATCGATCAATTGCTTCAGTAAATGTGGAAGATCTTCAAAGTGTGCTGATCCAGTTCTACATAATAATATGCTTAGTTGGAAGATGTCTAAAGTGAGCTGATCCAGTTCAACATATGGTTAGTTCTCCAACGTGTCATGGTGTCGTCGCTTGGAATGAAAATCGAGGAGTGCCAAAAGTCGTTCGAAAAAATGAAGCAACTACTAACCGAGCCACAAATCTTACAGTATCCTGATTTTGACAAATCCTTCACACTAACAACTGACGCATCGAAGGAAGCTTGTGGTGCAGTATTATCACAAAACTTTGATGCTCAAGATCCCATCCCCTTTGCTTCAAGAGGGTTCACAAAGGGCGAAATCAATAAATCAACTATTGAAAAAAAATTAGCTGTCATACATTGGGGAGTGAACAACTTCAGACCTTATCTTAACGGAAAAAAATTCTTGATCAAATCAGATCATCGGCCGCTGGTGTATTTATTTTCTATGAAAAATCCATCTTGGAAATTAACTAGAATGAGACTAGATCTGGAAGAATATGTCTTTGAGGTGGAATATATCAAAGGTAAAAAAAATGTTCTCGCAGATGCTTCATCAAGACTAGCTAAAGATGATCTGAAAGACATGAATTCGAAATCAGCCCAAAGAAAACAATTAGTGACAATGCCCGATGATGACCCTGTAAGCCAAAAGGCGAAACCAAAACAACTAGAAGCGACTTCAAGAATTATGCAAACTAATGATATTTATGATATACTTGCAGTTTCTACTTCAAGATTTTTGATTCAGCCAGATTATTTACGGATAATCATGGAAAAAAATGGAGAGGACAAGTTTGGTATTGAAGGAAGAATATTTTTCACTAATGGCAATTTTTCTTCAGAAAAATGTTTGTCTAAGCTAGAGGATATGGCTGGTGAAAATGGATTAGCAAAATTCAAACCAAAAATGAATTGTCATTTTCAGTTCGTGCACAATAAGTGATTTTATGTTAGTAGGACAAGATTGTTTAGGAAACGTGAAAATATATTTGTACAGGGATCCCAAAACAATTACCGATAATGACGAAAAATTGAAACTTATACAGCAGTTACACGACAATCCTTTGACGGGAGGACACAGCGGATAGAAGAGGTTTCTGAAAAAGTTGATAACGCCGAAATATCGTTGAAAAAATATGTCAAGAGATGTTGCTAGATACATTAAAAATTGTAGAAAATGTCAATTCAACAGAAGCAAAGTCAAACACATTGAACCCATAGAAATTACGCCGACTCCACAAAGACCATTCGATATTGTTTTTGTTGATACAATCACCCCGTTTTCTAGAACCGAGAACAATAACATGTATGCAGTTACTATGCAATGCGAATTTTAGAAATATGTTGTTATTGTATCAATACCAAATAAGGACGCTATTACTGTTGCCAAGGCTATATTCTAGGAATTTATTTTGATATTTGGCCCTATGAAGGAAATTAGAACTGACATGGGAACCTAATACAAAAATGAAGTCTTGCAAAGATTGTCTAGTATGTTGAATATTGATAAATTTTCGACGGCGTATCATCATCATCAGAGTATTGGAGGTTGTGAAAGGAACCACAGAGTGCTGAACGAATACTTTAGGTCGTACATTAATGACACATACTCCGACTGGGACAAGTGAGTAAAATTTTACACATTCTGCTATAATACAACTCCAGGAGTTTATCATTGCTACACGCCGTTTGAGCTGGTTTTTGGTCGCCACATTGAAATTTCTCAAGAATTAACAGACAAAATCGACCCATGTTATAACATTATTGACGCATATTATCAAGAAGTTTGATTGAGATTTCAGATTTCACAGCAGAGAACAAGAGATATTATAGTCAAAGCTAAACAAAACCGTAACTTTGAGTACGACTCTCAAGAACTTCTCAAGATTTCAATATTAAACAAGGAGATCAGGTGATGATTGATAACGAAAACCGATCGAAATCTGATCTTTGGTTTGAAGGTCCTTTTACTGAGTTAGAATTGATGGTGTTAATTGTACAGTGAAAAGTGAAAAAGGAAAAGAGTTAACAGTTCATAAGAACAGAGTGCAACTTTACAAAAGTGCGGAATAAATATAGATGTAAGCGTAACTAGAGATAAGATATGAGTGAAACGGACAGAGTGCAGCAAGAGGACTGTAAAAATATGGTATTTTGCAAAGAATTATATCATATATTTCATATTGCGTTTGCTCTATCCTACTCCATAGTTTACTATTTCAATTTAAGATTTGTTAAGAGTGCAATATGAACCGAATATTACCGAAAAAAACCAGTAAAGTGTTTCAGGTTCGTTCAGTTTTAATAAAGGTATTAGTGCATATTTTATCGTGGTTATCATATTTTACGGTATATCTGTTTATTCTTTTATTCTAACCTCTGTTTTTTTTTTTAATTTTCAATTTGAGAGTAAAGATCTAACTGTATATTCATCAGAAAATTGTAAGATTCGAATTAAAGTGTTTCATGATTTATTTGGTTTTGTTAGATGTATTATATTTTCTTGGAGCTTGGCCACGCTCACTTGATTGTTGAATGAAATCCATTAAGATGAATTCCATTAAAAAAAAGGAGAAGATGTAGTGCATCATCAGCACATTACTGATTATTGGTATAAACACGTAACCTAGATTAATTATTATTTATATGCATAAGCAAAACATCGTAGACTTCGAGGTACCTCTATTTGCTTTTCAAAATACAGTCTTACTGAAACAACCAGCCTATCATTACTACCCTTACCCCTTTCGACCTTATATCTTTTACAAGACGAACACTCCCACGTTCATATGAAAAGTCTCAATAACTTGGAATTGAATATAGGCAGACAGGTTGATATTTCACTTTTTTATTTGTGCTTATCCAAGGGGATCGAATATCCTATCTGTAACGGATAAAATCAACTTTTTTGTGACTTTACTTGTGTCAATATTTTTCAAGTTATCCAGACATATTTGTAAAGTGTCTTCAAATCGGTCCCAGTTCAATCCCAATACTGAAAAAAAGGCATTTCTCATTGATATTGGCTGTAGTTATTGTAGATTCCCATAATCTCAGAACCAACTTGGCTTCAGCAAAAATTTGAATTGATTGCTGCATAAAGTTTGTCATCTCTTTCTCGGTATCTACACCCGTAATACAATTGTCAACATAGAAAGAATTCTTCAGCTTCAAAATATTTTTTTCGTCTTAATCCACTCGCTATTCATCCAGAACGTTCTGTATATGTTGCTTAATCACTGCATTCAGTGAAAATGAACTAGACGTTACTCCAAAAACAACCCTGGTATGTCTGGATACTAATAGTTTCACATCTTTGTCATACCATAAGAACCTCAAAAATGTCTCTCTGTCTCATGAAGGCTTATCCGCAAGAACGCTTTTCGAATGTCCGATATCACACCAATCTTGGACTTCCAGAAACTGATTAATAATGAAGTTATTAGCGTTATTAGATTCATATTTTTCTCCAAACATTGATTTAACGATGACCTCCCTTTCTCGCATGCTGAAGCATCAAACACAGGTTGAAGTTTAGTAGTAGCACTGGACAGCTTTATGACATGTCGATGGGGAAGTGTGCAGGTGTTCAATTATACCTTTTTCTAACCAATCTTTGAAGATTTGATCGTATACACTGTAATATCCCTCGTTTTCGAGTTTGATCAGTGGGCTATCAAGTCTTTTTTTTAGCAATATTCAAATTGATGTGTGATGGTCGATGTCCTCTTATTCAAGGCATTGTTACTCCATATCTTTCATCTGGTTTTCTAGTCATTGTTTTCAGGAAATTATCTAGAGCCTCACACTCGATATCTTCTTTGGATTTTTGATCTTCTGGATTCTCAATTCCAAGAATGTCCAAACTCCAAACTTCTTCGCTTAAGAGGCATTGTATAAACCCTCAGAAACTGAAATTGTCCCATTAGGTTTTGAAAGACTGTTACCTTGTGGGCTCATCAAAGCTACATGATAACCTTTGCAGTATTGACACTTAAGCATGGCTGCAACCCTGCATGTTCGTGTTATATTAAGTTCAAATTTTAAACATGTAGGACATTATCCTTTTTCAGATAAAGCTTTTTTCCGTTCAATTATCATCAAGTCTATGGCATCCGGGCATTCACTATTGAAATGTTGTTTGGTACAAAATAAACACTTAAATCTATTGTTGATTAAGCCACTGGTTGCTGGACTTAATGGACGTGAAGATACTTCATTCAGAACATCTTTGGTTGGTACAGAACCGTGATAAATGTCGAGAGTTTCATCCATGTGAGTAGTGTCCTCCTTATACCGGTTTCGTCCCGTAGCTTGACTCATCAGTAAGGCAGCATGGCACCACTCACATGGTTGAATCTCTCGACATTTATTAGGGTTCTGTACCAACCTTTCCGTTTAACATCGGATAACCGTAAAACAATGTCTCTTTATTTCGCGGACGAGAGGTACAGCTCGAACATACCCAACATCTATTCGCGTTTGCTGATTTGCGAGCCAGTAGATGGCAGTGGTTGTCCAAAACATTCGCTGCACATATACCCAGATTAGGGTATTGGCCGAGAGTTTTATTGATGTGTGTGGTGCCGCGCTGGCTTACTGATGAGTCCAGACACGGGACGGAACCGGTATAAGGAGAGCACTACTCACATGGATGAAACTCTCGACATTTATTCGGTTATGTACCAACCTTTCCGTTTAAAATCGGATAACTGTAAAACAATGTCTCTTTAAACATCTTTTCCTCGAAATCTCACACCAAATTCTGTGGATCCCAAAGCGGTTCGTTCTTCACTTTCTACTTCGTTCCATATAAATTTCATGAGATTATCTGATCGTATTTATGAATTGTCATCATCATGACAATTCGCATTTCTCTGCCATGCTCTCATTATCTCTTCAGGAATACAAGATTCTACCAAAGGTAATAACAGAACATGTTCCAGATGTCACATTCAATGTTTTCAATGATCAAAGCTGTGTCCCAATTTTATCATATAAATAGCTTAATTCAGACGGGCTATTTAAATTACTGTAGTTTATCTTCACTCAGTAGGGTCTTATCTTCATGAATCTTTTTGAACTGGATCCAGAATGATAACCATTCACGAATATCGCGAAATTGTACAGGATATTTTAGCTTATTTTGTGACGAACATGGATGTGAATTTTCCTTGAATTGAGAAGTCTCTGTCACTTTTGACATACCCATCATTACTTCAACCTCATCTTTGATAGTACTATATATACATGAATATTAATCAGCTATGGTCATTTCAGTATCAATATCAATGCCTTCAGGATCATTCTCTAATACTCGGTATCCAAATCAAATTATCTTCAATTAAATGTAGATCAAGATTCTCTGATCTCAAGAGCCTCACTCTTTCTTTATGGATTCGTTCAAATGTATTTCTAGATACATCCAATTTTTTTTATCAAAACCTCCATATTTCAGCTATCGGGAAATTTCCTCTCAATGTCCTATAACAATAATAATCTCGTCAGGGCCTCCAAGTGTAATTATTACGAAATATCTAACCGATAATACGGGAATATCAAATCAGACAATTGAGGATTGGCTGGAAAATGGAGTAAAACTTTCATCTCTTCTCAAAGAAGATTTCTCGTCTCGACAATTTTTTCAATGTCAACTTCAAAAGTACAAAAAGTGAAAAATTAGAATATTAGAAACTGTTCAAAATCCCGTTTTTAACAAGGGTGTTAGTGAATAAGTGCGACAAACTTCAGGAGGTAATTCTGCATAAAAAAATAATGGCAGTTTGCTATATAAACTAGAGATCAGTGATATAAACATATGTCCGCAAATGCTTTGTTTTCTGAGTTGAAGTTTTTTTTCAAACCGGTAAAGATATGCAAATGAAATTTGGTGAGTTTTAAGAGGTAGTTTATTGAGCATTTTTTGACATGCAATCAAGAATTTCATGTTCCACAGTAGCGCGCATACGGGTGATGACCTCAATTTTTGTAAAGAAAAATCGAAGCATTTGCGGACATATGTATATTTAGCAAACTGTCATTATGTTTTCATGCAAAATGACCTCTTGAAATTTGTCGCACTTATTCACTAACATCCTGTATAAACACAATTCTGATCATCATCAACGTCTGCAGTAAAAATGTTATTTTTTTTAACATACTTTTGAGATTCAGTTATGTAAAGATCGAACTACATTACTTACCATGAGACATGGCTCTGGATTCTTCCCTGTACACTTGTGCCTCTCCATCGGTTGCAGTTTTCAGGATGGTCTTTTTCTGTTTGGAATTGACATCACTCATCACATCTTGAACGAATTGCTGCGTTTTTGTTTTAAAGTCTTTGGTCATAGAATTCATATGTTTCGAGGCTATGTCGGTAGCAGAATTTCTTGTTACTTTTTGCTGACAGATATAATCATATTTGGGTGCAGGTTCTGGTGAATAATATGGATTTAGCGGATAGTATGGAATCTTTTGAGTGATGTATTTTAAGTCACCTGGTTGTATTCTGATGGGTGTTGCATATGAATAGTCTCTTGAGTTCATCTGTTCTGACGATATTTGAGTAACTTTTTTGTGGTGCTGATTTTGGTGAGATTCATTCATTAAAAAACTTTGAACTGGTCCTTTGTCAAATTCCATTGTAGGAGAAACACAGTTCAGCGAGAAGGTGCTTGAAGTATGTTCCTTTGATGGAGTTGGTGCTTTCACTTGTCTGAAAAGTATGATGTTATGGAATCATCATTTTCAAACAACGGAAAAAATCAACCTGTTTTCACATTACAGTGATTGTTTTAGAGATTTCTAGGTCTTTTTTGAAAAGTCAACATAGTTTAATAATAGTTAATGTAATGAATAATTATCATAAAGAAATAACCGAATAAATAGTTCATCTAATATGAGAGATATTCATCTCAAAATCAGGACAATATTTTGATATTTTTTGAAAAACTGCAATGTGAAAAAAGTGATGATTCCATTAGCGGTGCTATCATATACCTATATTGTAAATTACTGGAATGTTGCCCTAGAGGTGTCCATTTCGACTCAATCTTTGTTGTTTCAACTTCACTGTCATAATCACTTTCTCTGTACTCTCCTTTGATAAATTTACTAGGCGTTGAAGGTGGAGGTGGAGAACCTCTTTGTTTGAGTGATTGGGCTGCATATGGAAGATTGGACTTTTGATCTAGCTTATCATCAAATCTTATAACTTTATGCATTTGTTGAACACTCATTGTTCTTTTACATGTATCAGTTGACTCGTCGAAGTGAACAATGTTGGATGATTCAGTTTGCGTAGCATTATGGCAGGGGGTGGACGTTGTGGATCTAAATGGAGGATATTTTGATTAAATTGTAATTTCGTTTGTGAATTACCTGAATATCTGGGTTCGTCTAGGTCCCGAAGCAACATATATCTCTGGAGGCGAGCCAGGTTGAATCAAGGAGATGGCGGGTGCTGCAACAATAGCATCGTTGCTTGATAAGAGTTTCGGCTTGAAGACTATAGCTTGTGGCATGTGAAACTTTGGTTTTGGATGGGCTCTCGGATTATCCGGCTGGGAATGAGTTCTAGATAAAGTTGATGATCCTTCTAACATTTGTACTTCAGATTGATGTATTTGTGACTCTGACAAAACCTGTCTGTGATTTTCTTCCAAAAACTCTTGTGAACTCTGACTCGTTATAATAGGGGTAGCAATGAACTCCTGCAATCATAAAGCATAACCAATCGAGGGTTCAAGAGAAATAATAGCTGTAACACAAAAGTTTTAATTCCAGAAAACACTATAAGAGAGTCAGATGCAACATATTTTAACATGCATTGGAATATTTCTTTATCTACAGGGTGTCTCACGGTGGTCGTCCATTAGAATATCTTCGGAAATAAAGCGATTGAAATTCTGAAAATTTGTATGGTGAGATATTCGAGGATGCTCTCTCTCACCTTTATTTTAGATGCTTAATACTATCCAATGAAAAAGTATGGGTGTTCACTTTTGAAAAAAATGATTTTTGGCAGTTTTCTTGATTTCATTTTTGATCTTATTCTTTGACCACCCTGTATCAACAGTTTTCAAAATATTGTAAAAATCTTTTATATCAGGGCCCTTCCAAAAAGGCATCCAACACAAGTTAAATTAAAAAGTCTTTCTTATAGGTAGAATTCACATTCAAATTCGAGTCTACAAACGTCATTTTTGACATTAAAACTCAAATATTTCAAAAACTCGTATACTTAGGTATAGAATATGAAACATCAAATTTGTCTAGAATTGCACGTAGAATCCAAAAATTCAATGATATATAGGGTGTTCTATTTAAAATAAGCAAAGTGACACCTACATCCGGTATAACCGGCAGTCGCACAACGTCGCTATTATTTCATTTGAAAAGAGCATATTAGAAAATCTCACCATACAAATTTTCAGAATTCCAATCGTCTCATTTCCTGAGATATTCGAATGGACGTTCTTCGTGAGACACCCTGTATATCAGCCAATGTTGATTGTGGACTGTTAAGAACATAGTTGATTAATTTGAAAAATAAAGATACTCGAACATCGATGACTCAAAGTTTTGATAACTCGAACTGATCCGTCAAACCATTGCTTCAAATGTTAAAAATAGATGCATTCCGTTCTTCTCAGGTCGAACTTTGATAAGACGATTTTTTTTTAAAAGAGGAACTCAGATATTTTAAAGTATTCCAATTACCAATATTGTTGATTGTTAGAGCAGCCAGCAGCACAAGTAAAATACGAGCGGAATTTCAGTTATGGAACTTGTCAAAAAAAGTCTGCCTTAAAAGTGCAGCCGCAGGTGAGAATGATGCCGACAACTGGAAGCATAACATTTTGTTCGGCTCATTGGAAAAAATATAAGTCAAAAGATGTTCCAATAGAGAACCAATCATATGAATCCTGGAAATTCTTTTGAAATTCATGAATTCATGACAGTTGAAAATGATATGTCAGTTGTTAGTTGAAGTATGGTTGGATACTTTATATTTCTACTTGAACCTCAAAATAGCATACAGTGTGCCTAGCTAAGTTCGCATCATATGGAAAACTTCTTTATTATTGGTCTTACGAAAGTTATTCCTTATAAAAAGTTCTGCATGATCTAAAACTTGAACGGCAATTATCAGATGTAAATTTTTCTTAGTCGTATAGGTTTCTCAAAAAAACCGGTCAAGAGTAAAGTATCTTTGTTTGTGATAAAATCGGAAATAACAAAGTTGATAAGAATTGAAAACTACGTTTAGATATCCAATTACATTCATCTACAATGAAATTCAGGATTTGAATATGAAAGAGACCTGGAAAGAGAGAGAGTACCTCTCTGAGGCAAACTGATAGATATGGTCAGGGGATACTGCACGTTGAATCAATGGACCAAGTTCTAGGTATGTAACGAGGAGGATGAGACTGTTGATCCCAATATTTGCCACTGTCCAGTTCCCATACCATAAAATCAATCATGAAAAAAAGACGGTCAAAAAGGGGCCCCTATCGGAGGTTAATCGATCACCACACTGCTGAATATATCAATGCTGTTGGCTAGCTTGAGAGGTGAAACTTCGAAGAAAAAACAACTCGAGTCGTTCAAATAAGTAACCACTCCATATCTCGATTGATCATCTAAATTTTAGAATTACCTACCTACTGAATGGGATTTCGTTATTAGAAACTGTATACATTTTTTAATTTAAATCTCCAAATCAAAAACGGTTACAGAAAATATGTATAGGACGTCTGGACCGATCAGGCGTCCTCGTATTTCTATACAGAAACAAAATCGTGTTTGACTACATTTATTATACTTTGGGAATCTGTTTTGATGATACATCGGAATGGTGATGTTGAAACTCATCACATACTAAATCGCAATTCAACTAACAGCCAGTGTTATTCAAGCGGGCGTGAAGCTTGACAAGGAAATAACTGGAAAGCACAAGCAGAACGTTAACACACATGAACACAGTGCTAATCAAATCTAAAACAAAGCCAACCTTTTCATCTGAAGTAATGAGTGGTTGGTGACGCTTTTTGCTGGGAAATTTGGATACTCTGGCCATCGGTGATGACGATTTTTGGAAAGACGAAGTTTCACCTGTATTTTTACTTGTTTCTGTAAGTTTCTCTACTGTTTCAGTGTTGTCATGTCTATAATAATCTGTCTCAATTACTTGTCGATGAAAGGGTTCTTCTGTATCGGCCATATATCCATCAATGATGGTTTTTTTCCTAGGTTTAAATGTTTCTTTATCAGGACTTATGTATGTCGGAGGATTTGTGGATTTCACACCAGTAAAGCAGTCTTCACGTCGTATTTGTTCCAGATGTCTATAGTTTTTTTTTATTTGTGAACAATCTTTACTCGATATTGAGTCATCAATATTTACTTGAGGCATCGGATAATCTGGACATTTTAGTGGATCATCAAATTTTGGGAGTCGCCGAGACCCTGGTTCCTGAGATCGTGACCTCAGTTTGAACGTTGATTGAGGGGGGCGCACACTTCTATACGTTGGTTCCTCTGTATCACTTATCGATGATCTCCATTTACATGGTATCTTAACTGACTCAATATCACTCTCATAGTCACTATTTGAGAATTTACCTTTGATAAACTTGGAAGGAGTTGGTGGAGGTCCATACTTCATGTATTTTGATTCTTCCTTAGATTTTAAAGCACACTGTTCAATATCAGGAAATTTTTGGAAGGGTACAAAGGATATTGGCTTTGCATCAGAATTTTTCATTTGTCTAGCAGGAACAGGAGGAGCTAGAGGTATTTCTTTTTTGGGAGGAAGTGGAGGAGGAGGAGCCGATCTCGTGACAAACTTTGTAAATTTGGTCGATTCTCTTTGTTTTTCTTTTTCGTTAGAAACAGTAAGTGACGTTCGTCTCTGCTTTAGTGGTTCGGCATAAGCAATTTCTGGAGGTGAGCCAGGTTCCAAAATGACTTCATTTGTTATATCCTGAACTGAGACTGGTCTCATTCGAAGATTCTTGATTGATGGATAGATCTGTGCCGGTCTAGAAATCTCTTGATTGTGATGCATGCTATTCATGTGATTCCATTCACATTTTTCTGAATTTTGTTCGAGCTTGGATGACGAATACAACTTGGTCTGTTTTTCTTTGAAAGTGGTTTCTAATCTGGTTACTTCACCAATATAATGTGGCACTGAATGCTGTAGTGATGGTGAAACGGGGGTATATTTTTGTTCGTTAATTTTGACTTCAGTCTCTGAAGGTGGCCAAACTTTTTCCGGAGTACTCTCAGAGAACCTATGTGCCCATTTTTTTTCCATCTGGATTGCATCCATGGATGGCTCACCCGATAAGACAGATAAAAATGAGCGATTACATGATTCTCTCTGTATTGAATGGAAAGAAGAAGCTACAGATGATGCTCGTTCAGTAACATCCTGTTTAAATGTTGTTGTTCTATCTGGTTTTCCCATAAAACGAGGAGAGGAATCACAGGTTTTAGAGTAGGAAACTGGATTTGATTCTGATGAACTTTGATGTGATTGCACTCCATTCTGGATATAATGCTTTGTTTTTTCTTGCAATGGAGATGGCGAAACTTCAATAACGCATTGGAGATCAACATGAGAAAGAGTTTTTTTTGAATTTTCTGATGATCTTAGGGTATCATCAAAAATAGACTTTTCCTTTAATAAAGCGGACGGTTTTCCAGGAGCAAAGCAAATTTCAGGTGGTGATTCTGGTCTCAGTGCGCACTGAGGATATTCCATTTGACTTTCTCGTTCTATTATCTGTTCTTTCCTTTGGTTCTCCTTTTGTGAAGATGTTTGTGACGTGGACAATTTTTCAAACTCATGTTTTTTTATCACATCTGTTTTGCCACTTGCTGGTGGTAATTCATCTTCTCCTTTGATTTTTTTGACAAAAAACATGAGTGAGGACTGTTTTGAAATGGAGCTTGTCTCGATTCCATTTTCTTCAGTTTCACTTTGGTTTCCTTTTTGCACCAATCGATCTTCTTGATCGACATCAGAATATTTTATTTTCGGTTCAATACGTTTTGGCATAGGAATATCGGGGACCTCATGCTCAAGTTTATATGTTTGAGAATGCTGACAAGTTTTTTGCTCAATGGTTGAGGTGATTTCTGATTTGGAAGAAATAGACTTGGAGATCTCTTGAGAAATTGGCTCACTCTTAGTTATTGGTTCGAAAATCTGTGCTACGTTCGTGATACTCGATGACAATTTGTCTGCAGTTGATGCCTATAGGTAAAGCAAAAAAAAATCTCATTTAGATTTTTCATGAATTCATCGAGTTGCAGCGATCAATTAAAAAAAAAACAATGGATACATAATTGTTCCACTGCACGTGAAAAATATACGTGAATCATATTTCTACCTACCAGAGTCTCGTGTTTTTTTATATCTTCAAATACCACCGTCTTGACAACTTCCATCACAGTGCCTGGAGATGGCTCATATACCACAATATCTGCAATAGTCTGTGCCTCACCACCTTCATTCACTGCTCTCACCATGTATCGACCTGTATGCTCCAGTTCCGCTAAGAAAAAAAATATAAGGAATGCATAATTATTCACCACGTGAACTTGATTGATTAGTCATAGGTGAGAATGGGTAATAACTGTTTCAACCCTAGATTGATGCTCACCTTTATCAATTCGCAGAGTATGGGTTTGACCCATGGATTTTATTCTAGAATCGCCTTTATCAATAACTACATCATCTTTCAACCAAGTTACAGTGGGTTCTGGTGTACCTGTTACTTCAACATCCATTATTATACGATCGTTCCTTTTAACAGCCTGTGCTTGTAGTCGTCGACCAAAAACTGGCGGGAAAATTGTTTCTGAAAGTTTGGATTCAGATAGCTGTTGTTGTTCTCAAACTTTATATTGAACTCACTCCTAACTACAAGATCGACAGTACTAACAGCAGTTCCACCTTCATTAGTAGCGGTGCAGCTATACCTTCCAGCATCCGCGGTAGTTGAAGACTTAATCTCAACTTTCGCTTTGTTAAATTCGAATGATATTTTCAATCTTTCTGATTCCACCAGCTTTGTGTCATCTTTTGTCCAATATACTACCGGTGTAGGTTGTCCATCCAAGATGCCTATATAATTTTGTATAAATATTTTATCCTACTATATTGAATTCACATTATACAGTATTGGCAAAAAGAATATCGACAGCATACATTTGATGATTTCACTCCTTCATAAGAAGAGATAAAAGTAATGGTGAATTCAAGATTATCATTGTCAGTTTAAGTAAATTGAATAATTTGTTTTCAAAAAATTGACCAGTTTCTTTTTGATAAAAAAGAAAGTAAGGCACAATTATGTTTGAACAATTTGAAAAAAAGGTAATTTTTGCCAAGTTTTCAAGCCTTTTTTTAAAAGTCCTCAAATGCACCATTACTTCTTTGATAACTGATGCAGGATCAAAGTTTTATCCTATTTCGAATTGACGCATGAATAGGCGAAAAAGACAAAAAATCTTTTAATTGAAATTTCATTTTCTAGGGTTCAGCCCTGCTTAGATAGAAACTTTTTTTTATCATAATTTGAGTTTCAAAAAATTAAGTTTTTCTAGGAAATTCCCCAGAAGCTATTTTTTCCACAAAGTAAAGTGCTTTTTTTATGAGAGGTACGGAAAAATGGTATAAAAGAGAGTTGTTCAGAATAAAAAACTGAGTGAGCATGCAGAATTTCAAAACCCTGGGTCATCTTTGTATTTTGAAGATTTTAGAATAGTTCTTCAAACTTCAAATTAAAAAGTATTCTAAGATTTGAAAAAAACACAAAGGAACGATCAAAATATCAAGATTCAAGCCATTTTCATGCTATTCTGCAAACGTGGAATGGAAAAATACAATATCAAACTAAACGAGGGGTTTTGAAACTTTGCATTCCACTCTTCAATAACATTTCATCGTATCTTCTGTAGAAAATCACTTGACTGGTAAGAGAAATAGATTTTAAGCTATTCTCCAAGACATACTTCATTTTTCAAAACTAAAACTGTGACAGAAATTAGATTCTGTCCAAACTTAGATCAAATTTCAATTAAAAATGTTTTGTTCTTATCACCTATTCATGTGTCGACCCGGGACACACTGTATATACCTTTGTCCAGGACAGTTTGTTACAGGGCTACTCACCTTCCAGAATCACATCTACGTTTTGATCAATGATTTTCCCAATAACGGGAGAAATCCATTTTGGTGGCTTAGTGATTCGCGGTTGTTTTGGAATCAACAGTTGTTGATTCAAAAGAACCTTATTAGGTTTATTGATATTGTCGGCTTCATCTCTATGGGCAATCGTTTTTTCCAGGGTGACACGTGGTTCATTGCGTATCTGATGGTGCTCTGTAACTTCATGACTTTGTGAGATAATGGGAATCTCTTGATGAAGCTGTTCAAAAGACTTGAAATCCTGTATCACGGTCTTGTGGTTCTCCATATTGGGTTCTGACACATTCACTGGCGAGATAGTCGTTTTACTGGCGGACATGGTTGATGACTTTGTGATTACTTCCTTGTTCATTTGATAGCATGTTTCTATGTGCTCTTTGACTTGCATGGGTCCTGACAACTTTTGCTCAGGTAGCACGATAGCTGATGAGGATTTTACATTCAAGTTAGCGGAACAGCAAGCCTTGCCGACTTCATTTTCAGCAATACAAGTGATATTGCCTTGATGGTCTGTACTTAGATTGGGAATGCTCAAGACTTGTCGTTTACCAGATGTTGATATCAGCATTCCTTCACCAGCAATTGGGTTTCCATTAAAGAACCATTTGAATTTTGGAGTAGGTTTTCCAACAACAATACATTCAAACTTGGTCGCCGTACCTTCGAAAGCTACTCTGTCATCGAACATTTCTTCAAATAATGGTGCTGATTTGACCTCTTCATATGGCTTAGTTTCGTCCAAGGGCTTAGAAGACTTCACAATCAGTTGAGCAAAACACTTGGCATCTCCTGCAGAATTGGTAGCTCTTACTGTATAGACACCCTTATCTTCTGCGCGGACATTTTCAATTTTGAGTGAAAACTTTCCAGACAAGTCTGAGTAAGCCAGAAAATGTTCATAGTCTGATAAGGGAATGTTATTGAGCAGCCATTTCAGTTCGGGCAATGGCTCTCCTGTGACTTTCCCTATGATTTGGATAAACAATTAACAGATAACGATTGTTTTATTGAGAATATAACCTTCAAAAATAACTTTTTCTCCTTCAGATACCAAGACATCTGTGAGCAGTTTGACAAATTTAGGAGGACAATCGGGTTTAAGTGATGTTTCGTCAAGTGATTTGGTCTCCACAGATAAAACACAGCTACTGAAAGCCTCGCCAGCTGAATTCAAAGCGACCTAATAGAATGATTAAAAATTTTAACAATATTGTGTGAAATGAGAGTCGCAAAAAATCAGATCATTAATTTGTTCTGATTACCTACTTCTCCAACATTATTCAAAAATTAAATGGAAAACAAGACATCTTAGTATGTTCTATACTATGGATCAAGCATAGTTTGTCAGATTTTAGCTTCAGTTATGTAACAATACTTGTTTTTTACACACCACCGAAAGTCTTGGACCCCCATGATGTTTCCCCATTTGAAATGTATATAATTTTGAGCAACCTCAAAACCGCATATCTAGGCCATAAAATTGTCAATCGCAGTGTAATTTTCAGGATAGGTGAAATTTTTGCCCCTCTTTCGAATGGATATATCCATGTTTTTTTTTTTAAATCACTTTGAAAAACCGTCAACAGTGGCATTTTTCCCTTTCAGCGGTCAAAAAAGCACAATTACTTTTTGACAAAGGAAAAGTCTGAGTCTGAACTTTGAAAAAGGATAGTGTACCTACTGATTCATGTGACCAGATTTTCAATACCTCTAGACATGGGAAAAAAAGACCTTCGGAGGTGTGTGTATCATCAGAGAAATAATCGTTTATGAATCATTTAGTCTCCTTGATGAACGATTTATAGCCTTCAAGCAAGGTAGTGATTAAAGTGTTCAGATTTTCTTAGAATTGAGTTGTTTTTCACTCCATTGAATTTTTTGAGATTTCGAAGTGTACTCACGACTCTATATTCACCAGCATCTTCAGGTAGAACATCTTCGATAACAAGAGAACATTTGTCACCTTGAAATAGAAGCTGAATATCTGGTGACTCTTTCACTGGACGCCCATCATGATACCAGATCACTTCTGGCTCTGGTTGACCAACTATTATGCAATCCAGACGAAGTTTATCACCTGGAAATGTACATGTGCTTTGTTTGAGTCCACTGTAGCCCTAAATATTGGGAGTTGCATTATCACCTTCCTTCACATTCGCATTCACCAAAGGCAAATAAATAGATGGCTTGATAGGTTCCATATCACTGGCTAATTCGCTATCTGAAGTCTCGTTTGGAGGACGACCTTTCACAGTCACCGTTGAACTAGAATGTACCTTCCCAGCAATATTTTTTGCATCCACTTTGTATATTCCCGCGTCCTTTGGAAAAGCCTCCATAACCGTGAGGGTGGCTTTATTGCCTTCAATGTATAACTGAAATGTTGAGAAATAGAACAAGGCTCAAGAAAACCAATTGAATGATGTAGCAAAAAAATATATTATTCGTCCCAAGTTTAAAAAAGTCAACGCGTGTCCATGAAATGTAACGAAGATCGTGAATACAGAGAAAATTATTATATCATCTTTGTTGTTATTGTCAGTATGGTTCCGTCATGCATAGAATAAGGGAACATATAGATGTCTATGTCAATAACAAATGATTATGGTTGATTAAGAAAATTGAAAAAAAATAGAATGATTTTGACAATTCCTTCAAGTATTCTGGACAATTAAATTATTGTACTCAGTTTATTTTTGAATAGTATGTAGTCGATGAGCGTAATAGTCGAAAGTAATCAGCTAGTAATAGTTATTGTAAACTCTGAAGAATGGATTCAAATATATTGAGTAAGAACCTCTTTATGTTCAACCTAAAAGTCGCTAACGGCTACGGCCTGGATAGTTTCAGCTAGTGAATTGTAAACTTGAAACTCTAAAAACTTGGACTTCTTCATAGCTAAAAACACTTATTTTTCACTGATTGATTCTCATCTGAGATACGGTATCTGTTTTTGGGAAACATGCTCGCATACCCTTTTTAATTCACTTTTCACACTTCAAAAGAGGGCGACCAGGTGTATATGCAGAGTCATGTCGACCGCTCTTCAAGGAGCACAGGGTTTTGACTTTGTGCTGTATTTTTATTCTGGAAACGGTTTGTTTGGTCCTCAGAAAGTATGGCAGTGGAAATACCGCTAGGAGTAATCATTATAACACCCGTCAAAGTGATCTTTTGGGATTGCCTATACCTCACTCTGAGCTAGTCAAAACTTCCATGATATATAATAGTAGGAAATTATTTAACCATCTTCCCACGGATCTTAGAAAGTTAAAGTGTGCTAGAACATTTAGGAAACAAACTAAAATATTTTTGATAGGTAAGGCATACTATGACCTTAAAGAGTTTTACAATGATGTTTTTTTAGATAGTGAACTTCTACTTAGGTAGAGAATATGTACTCCACTTTGATCTCTTCTACTTCTATATTCAATGTCAATTTCAGCTTCTAGCCTACTATCTGTGTAAATGTAATGTTTTTACCTTGATTTTGTCTCTACTTTATTGTCTCTAGTGTGTACATTGAGATGGCTTTGTCAAACAACTTCATGTTTTTTGATAATAAAGCCATTTTTGACTTGAAAACGGGTTGTGAATAAGAGAGAAGCACGATCCACACATTAGAAAAAAATGATGAAGTTAGAAAAACAAAGTATCAGAGGGAATTTCATTTCAACAAAGATCACTAGACAATCAACAGTCTTACTTATGTTATATTTCTATATATTACTTATGAAAACCAATTCTTTTATAGGCAAATACAATTTTTGCCTTTAATTGACAATATAATCTGAGAAACCTGGTTTGTGGTTTTAGAATAACTACATTATATCTCCAGATGAAACGAAAAATAAAGAATGAATGGGACTATAGTAGTAGCAGTCCACTGTTAAGAGGTGTGTGACTCTTGATATCATTTTTTTTATAAAAAGAGGTGACAGTGTTACATCATGATCACTGAACCACCATCACGAATCACTGCAGCTTATCTTTATAGATATATTGCGTATTGTGTATTAACAGCTGAAACATCTAAAAATAAATGATTTTGAAATAATCTAATCCAAGACTACGTAATCCGTTGCAGGAAACTTAGAAATGCAAATATTGTGTTTTAATTTTTGGAATTGTACTTTGTCCTTGTAGATAAATAACTTTTTACCTTGGCCAAATATATTAAAATCGTTAGTATTAGTAACAGAACTCCAAAATGAGGTAAAATATCCTCAAAGTCGAAATCTCCATGATTTAATCGACAGGACATTGTAAGAACACTAATGGAGGTTATACAATTCACATGCACATAATTATAATAATTTTGTTATTCATGTTCACGCCAACGCGAATTCAGGCAACCGATCACCGAGATCATACCAGACTTTTGACCGGGAATAAAACATTTTGTACTAAAATATCTTCAAGTGCGAGGCTGTGCCAATACTGTTGGAAATTTGGGATCAGCCAAAAATGTATCATTGAATCGACAAAAATGTATTATTTATCAAAGCATATTCTAGAACATGAGCCACTTGTATACTATTGAAGTATCTGTGGAAAATTGCGAAAGTATCACAGTCTTGTTTCAAACTATGATTTGAAAAAAAGGAAAATATAAATTATGTACAATACCGATATCCAAATTCATATCAATCTGCCTTATTCTAACAAGTTGTGTAGATACTGGTTTATTGAACTGTTATGGATAAACAAAGTGTCTCATGATCCCTGAATATTGTACAGGGAAGGTCAAAAGAGCATCACATGTTCATATAAAATTTTAAACGTTTTTTTCCTTTTAGAATTAAAAAGATTTAAATCTGAAAACAAAGTTTTCTGGTGCATCGATAATTCAACATGAGTACCTATAATAGTGAAGTTAAGAAACATACAGGGACAAATTTCAACACAAGATTCTCCATCATTAAAAAAAATCTGAATTTCTGAAAGATGTCTTTCGCGTCAGAAAGCAATCGATGACAAAAGGCTTTTACAAAATCTTTGCTAGAATATACATGGTGGTTGAAAAAATTGTGTTTTTTCCAGTTTGGACCTGACTTTTTCACTTCTGAAGAATTCAGGATCTCCAGTCGAAAAAAAAACTAAAACGCATCGGAAATAAAACATTTTGACAGATGTTGATATTTTTTTAATTGCATATTTTTTTCCAGTTCGATGAACTTAGATTAGTTGATGAGGTCTATTTTTATTGGTTCAGAGTTTATAGTCACTTTTATTTGCCTTCATGGCAACTATTGATAAAATTTGCCAAGTAGCCAGGAAAAATGTTTGTTCTTTGTTTTTGCGACGCGCATGCACTATTGATATTCAAATGTAGCTGTGAAATTTGAAAATGTAGCTGTGAAACTTACGAAAATAGAACTGATAATACTTCATTAAAAAAACATGATAATCTGTCGAAATGTCCTATCTCCGATGAATTTTTGTTTTTCTTTTTGAATAAAGATTCTGAATTCTAATGAAATTTACTTCGACCTTGATGATTTGAAGATCTGTAGGACCAATAATGAAAAAGATATCCTTTCGCTGAAATATAACCGAACACCCTGTGCGTATTGGTTTATATTCTTGTTGCCATTCGGTATTTCATTTAACAAGATATTAAGACTAATCCAATAGTATGAGAATTCAAAAATAAAAATACATTACATCGAACAGAATTGATAGTATTTTTTTTAATTCAAAATCTTTACTTTTGTGTCAAAAAACTACAACGCGCGTTATAAAAAGTCAGACATATTTTAAAAAGGTAAATTGATATCATCTTAAAACATTTTTCAAAAACCCAGCTTACGATCATTTATTTTGATTATTATTGGAATATAATTTTTCAAATACTCAGTTCGTCTCTTGGGGTGGTGTGGAGTACTACTTGGTGACGTACCTATGAGGGTGTCAAAGGAAAATGCCCGCTAAGACTTGAGGAGGAACGCAATACATGTTCAAACACAAAAATTTCAAATAAAAAAAAGGATAAGTTCCTTGATTAGGAACTAAGCATATAACTTAAAACCTCATTCTACTTTCATATACATACATACAAATTTGAAATCCCTGTTTTTATTTTCACGGCTTGCCCCCACCGAAACTGTTTCTTGTTAAGTACGCCGTTATATATGTTTATCGTAAACATCAAAATTCAATAACATAAACCCTTAGTTATATGACATAGTCAAAAAAAAGAAAAATTTACAACACTTACTTTTATTTCCCTGGTTTCCTTGATAGGCTTTCCGTTGTGGGACCACGTTAGAAGCGGAGCTGGCAGACCAGCAACTTCGCACTCCAATTTTATTTTTTGTCCCGCCCGCGCCATCACGTTGGACAGAGGCAAAATGAAAATCGGCGCCTCAGCAGGTTCCAAGGCTAAAATGAGATACAAACTGACGAGAGAAGATTCAATATCTTTATTCATCTTTAATAAAACATGGATAATGATAAATATTGAAAGTTGTTTTGTTGCAATTTTTCAAATAATAATAATTGTGATAATATGCATTGTTTTCTTCGTTTCAAGAGGATTTTGTTCGGATATGATATTCACATGCAAATATCAACTTAAGACTGACAAAGTCTTTAAAATTGAATTCAAGATAAGGAATAGATCATGATCTAAGAATGAGATTGTAAAATTGTTTTGGAAACATGTCAAAACTCAAGAATCGAAAAAAGTTAGGGATATTGCGAATTCTCTGAGAATTTATTTTGTTACATTATTAGAGCCTCCAAATCCTGATTAAAATAATGTTAGCAGTCAAACAAATGTATATTCAATTTCTGAAGACATAGAAGTGATTGTATGTTCAACAATTTTTTTTCGCAAACTATTTTATCTCAGAGAATTCTCAATATCCTTACATTTTTTCGATCAGTTTGTTTCATTAATTCGAAGAAAATAGATATTTTTCTAAAATCACTGCACTATCTTCTTGAAGCTAGATCATACAAGTCTTGAGAAGAGGTAGAAATAATAATAAATGATAGCCCAGTGACATAGATTATTATCATGCAAGAATTTGCAGATATTTTGTATTTTTAGAAGGCTCTACTAATAATACAATCAAAATTAGGTTAGAAATGTTTTATCGTTTTATCAAATGAAATTTCTGTCAATCAAAAGCTACTTCAGACACCACGAAATGTTTCGATAAGAGAATTTTAACGGCTATCTGCAAGTTGATATTCTGTATCAATTATGTGGAAGACAACAAGGATTCGTTCAGAAATTAAGCATACTGTATGCAGCAAGACATGACCAGTATACATTCATCCGTAACAGTATTTTTCGAAATATGGAGTTGTATTGTAGCAAAATGTGAAATTGAAAAAAAATAAAATTTTATTTATTATTCTGATATAATAAATTATTTGCTCTGAAAAAATATATCTTGTTGAGGCTTATTGTCAAGTCTGCAATTCATAAATTGATAAATTTAACCTTGATATTGTATAAATCTTAGAAACTGATATAAATTGCATACAAACTCAACAAGTTTTGGACAAAAATAAACAGAAAAATGTGTCATGGAATCATTGTCTCAAAAATATAAAGCTTATTGTATGTAAATAAAGTTCAGCCAATGAAAAAAGTTGCAACAGAGACTGAGGAATGTTTATAATTCTGATAAATACACAAACGTAAGACATTTAATCTGTTCACCAGGGATCTATTTTCGGAAATAAACTTCTCGATTTATATGTCACCAGTTAATTTTGGTATACAAGGTCAAAGCAGATAAAAATGAAAATGCATATTCCAAGACAGTATCGTGAAGAGTAAAAGATGAGCACACACTTGATTGACTGAATCTATAACAAGGTTGAAGTCATCTGTATGTTAATCCAGTTAAAAAAATATGGAGACCAACCTCATTAACACTGTGAGAATTTGAATTGTACTCATTCAAGCGATTTGAACATATTATTGTTTTGGCGAATTAGCAGGTCTGAAGCCTGAGCCTCAAACATGCTCAATCGATCGGCTGATTATAATATCACAGAATTCAATCAACTTCATGATTTAAATCAAATGCAAGCTGTAACACCAAATACATATGTATCAACCTTCAACCATGTTCAAAGAATGAGCATTTTTGATACCTAGATAAACAAAAAAAATGCAGCTGCAAAAACAAAAACAAGAAACCAACTGATTATAAAGTTGACTTGATCATGAAACAATAATTCATTGGTTGAGGGTTTATGAGTTTGAAAATATACACTTGGCAAAATAATTGCTCATAATAGCTCTGGACCAAAACTGTTTTGCTCCGGGAATGCAATTTGTAGGCGCATGCAGTTCGGACAAATAAAAGATTACCTTGCCTAACCGAAATGTGATCTGCCTGCATTGGTGCGGACGAAATGTTTGCGCTGACCTTGCTCCGGATCTATCAGGATGATTATTGTGACGAAGGAATATTATTAACCCAGAGTATCGGAAACAGCTGAGGATCAGGATGAGGATCAAGAGTCTCAATCTGCTGTTTAAAAAATCCGTCATTGACAGTAGAGTGCGTACGGGCACTGGCACTGTGATTGTTCTCAAGAAAAAGTTCCTTTTTAACAATAAATGTCAAAAAACGTTTTTTCTAAATATATCCAAATATACAAGAAACAATTAGATCTAGTTGCTATGGAAACAAAGTATACCTTTACATGGCAACGAGAAAGTTGTCATGTGAATGTTGAATTTGCTAAATGCGTTGGAGTTTGGAGGAAGTCAGCAAGAAGTTTATACTGATGATTACAAGGTCATTATGTTGAATCCAGTGGTGTGGAAAAAAACCTTGTCTATTTTTTTTCAGATAACAAACAAAGTTGGGTTTTCTATGACACACCTTTTATCAATCTTTATCAAAATTAGATCATTTTTATTTTGAGTGGTGACGAATCGACGCCAACTATTGGATTCGACATAAATTGGGTTCAGAGACTGGGTGCCTACAATCGATGATCCCACAGGCTGCAGGCTATGCGGCGAAGATGACGAAACTGCCTCACACATTATCTCCAACTGTGGGGCTCCTGTATATGCCGGCCTCAAACACCTCATCTGTCCGTGTACCAAACCATACCTCTATTCAAAATAGGAGGCGCTTCTTTCCGCAAGATTGTCTGGTCATATATTATAAATAACTTCCGAAACATATAATGTGCTATTATGTGGTCCGATTTCATTCTCAGAATTGACCGGCGCAAGACCGTAGAGTATATACGAGTACCATTGTAGCTGGTCTGAAGTCGAATTAAACAAATATTGAATGTATCAGAAACAATTATCAGACATTATCAAAAAGGAACGGAGAACACTACTTGTTTATCAGTTTTTCTACTTTCAGTCAGTGTTCATCAGTCTAAAGTTCGTCTTTGTACCGGATGTTTTTAGCGAGATTTCATCTGGTATAACTACCCTCAAATCAAATCAAATATGCTTTATTGCCACAGTAAAATTTATATGAATTTTATGGACAAAGCAAATACAAATGCATAATGCTAGAGTAAAAACAATACAAGACATGATAATAGTATATATTACGAGAACAACTACGTGAGCAATAGAACAAAACTAGTACAAATATATTTTCCCAATATTTTGTCAAATTTAAATTTAATTGGAAATTGCTCATGGACAACAATAAACATTGGCACACTTCCAGTTATGTTATGATGACAAGTCAGTAAAACAATAACACAGCCAAATCAACAATTATGGGTAGAACAATAATACTGCTGTGTTAAATATCGAACCAGGAACCAACGATTTCTCACATTTTTTTTTCGCTTCCCATTCAAAAAATTAACAGGTGGGGTGAGCGAAATCGGTGAACTCGAAATTTAATCCATAAATCTGAAGTCATCTTGTTTCCGCCCTGCCTGCAGCATGTAATTATTTTTGATTTAAATATCAAACAAGGAACTTGGGGTTATTTACATTATTGCAACCAAAACGTGTTGATATCCATTTTCTATTCATGAAATAAAGAACAGTCGAGGTGCGCGACCGCAGTGCAATTTGAACTTGACCCTTCTGTGATGTATGAATTACCAAACTAGGCGATTGTTGACCCCTAAAAAATATGAATACTACAATGTTCACTGAATGCCCTAGAACAACTTCTAAATGTTCGTTGTGGTTCACTGCTACATAATGATATACTATATTGATTATTCAGGAAAAACCGGAATAACACATTATTACTTATCCAGAAGTGATTTTTTTTTCAAGCTTCTTGCCAATCTTTGTTCAGCCTTTAAATATGTATCTGAAGAGATACATAGAGATTTTAATGGGGTATCTTGATATCTAGTTTACTTTTATTAAAAAAAATTGCAATGATTCTCACACACAAACATTCCACAATCATCATAGTCTCTGACAGTGAGAAAAACTTTTTTCCATATTTCTTCCTTTTCCAGAAAATGTGAAAAAGTATAAAATGTATGTTTAAGAAAATTTTTGGTTGTTGAAAGCATAGATTTTTTGTTAATTGCGGTTGGTCCAATGTGAAAAAGTTCACAACCTTGTTGATGTTTAACTTAATGAGAAGGCAGAACTCACCCACGTTCAATCACTAAAACCATTAGTATTTTCATAGTTCTTCTAGTTACATTTGTTTTATCCTGCTTCACCAATAAAATTGTCACTATTTTCCATGGTGATAGAGCATCTTTTGATTTGATTTGATTTGATCAATGACAAATTAATTTATTTGGAAAATCATCCATGAACCTATTGGACAACAAGGAGGCTGCTGAAGCTCGAAATAAGCATTTTTGTCTCTGTTGCCAAGATTCTTCCAGGAAGTTTAGCCGAGAGGCCTGCAATTTGGACTTTATTATGCTTCCGTTCTGACTCTCTGTTTTATGATGACAGCACAAAGAAAAAAGTCGGAACAATAACAATCAAAAGGAACATTGAAGCATTCGCTGTCAGAAGATTCTATAACAAAATTGGACCCTGAAAATTCATCATCGGATGAGGCAGGTGATAAAGAAATGGATAGAGGAATTGTGACTGAGATGGCATACTAGGGTGAGACGTTGGGGGGTGTGGTCAAACTTTCAGCATTTCACGTTCAATAATGTATTATAACAAACAAACAATGCTTTCCACGTATAGTGGTGTGTACAAAAAATAAAAATAACCTGATTCACAAGATAAAAACAGATTTAACTAGAAAATTGATGAATCAAGGTAGACAAAATGTATGTCTCTTAGCAATGTCTCTATATATGTATGACAGACAAAGACATATCGTTCCTGGAGCGACCGCGAAATCAGCTGGCCTGAACACTGCCACCACTCGGCTGCACTGGTGAACACGCGAACCTCACTATGGTTTTACATTAACATAACCTTCACTTTGAAAGCCTGGAGGCTTTCAAATTGAGGGGTAATATCCAATGTCAATCCTCCTGATTAGGAGGCACACAATACCACAGGTATTTTCAAGTTTCCACTAGATGTTTTTAAGTGAGCTGTTCGAACTGCCGGCAGAACCGGGGCTCGATTCGTCCAATTGGCCACTCGAGGAGGGAAATACCATCCTCTTTCACAAGCACTAATGTACCCGGGTGAAGGTGATGCTGTGATGTTTTCTTCCACTTGACTCGTTGCTGCAGAGAGGACACGTGTTCTTTGGACCATCTGTTCCAAAAGTGATGGATAATTTGTTGGTACCTCTGGTATCGGGAAAGTTGATTTCCTTCAAGAAAGCTGTAGTCGTGGTCAGGAACTGTAGTCAGTGATTCTCCAATCAACAGGTGTGCCGGGGTAATTGGGGTAGGATCATTGGGGTAAGCTGACAAAGAATATAAAGGTCGAGAATTGAGGCAAGCCTCTATCTGATATAGAATCGTGCAAAATTCTTCAAATGTTAATGAAGCATTACCCATCACAATTCTCAAATGATATTTGCCAGATTTTACTGCTGATTCCCAAATCCCTCCAAAGTGAGGGGACCTGGGAGGTATGGAATGCCAATCGATACCATCGTTTGACATAGTATTTTTGATGTCAGATCCGTGATTGTTAAAAAGTCGTTCAAGTTCGTTATTTTCACAAATAAATGTGGTATCGGTGTCTGAGTAGATCTCTACACACTTGCCTCTACGAGCCATGAAACGTCAGACAAAAAAGATTCTACCGTTAAATCACTAATAACCTCTAGATGTACCGCTTTACTAACAAAACAAATGAAAACAGCAACAAACTGTACAATTTAGAATAATCTTTTTCACTAGATTCCGTCCTGATATTGTCCAGTATTGTTCTCTCAGTGACATGAGCAGTGCTTGAGAGTCCAATGTATAGTAATTTATAATGAAAATGTCTGGCGATCAAATTGGTTAAAACATGTTTGGCAGGAAGAATGATAGGGTGCCGTTTGTTGAAGTCATACCTTGAATGTGCAAGTCGACCACCACCCCTAATCAACTTGGTAGTTTTGTCAAGAAATGGATTGAGTGAAAGTGGTGAACTTTTCCTACTAATACGCTGTGACTGTGAAAGATGATCATATTCCTTAGAAAAAGACTGGAGTCGTGCTTTGTGTATGAGTTCAAACAGAGAATTCTCCAATTCATTTACAGTCAAAGGGCTTGTGATTTTTTGTGCTGAAGTGATATTTCTTAAGCGTACAACGTGGGCAATAACTCCTACAAGTCGTGTTACATTGGAAAAACGTGACATTATATCTAAGTTGTCTACAGAGTTGCAGACAACTGTTTTCTGTTGTCAAACTTCAGCTATATCGGATGTTGTTATGATTCTATTAGTCTTAGCTGTGAAGGAGGGCCACTAATTTTCAGTAGACTGAAGCCAATGAGGACCTTGAAACCACATATTTGACTTAAAAAAATCTGATGAACTCATACCTCTGGTTGGTGAATCCGCAGGATTGTCAAATGTTTTCACATATTTCCATGAACCTTCTTCGGTTAAATCATGAATTTGTGAGATTCTGTTCGCTACGAAAGTCTTCAGCATGTGAGGCGGAGTTTTTATTCAGAAATAGTAATAGTAGAGTCAGACCAGTTAGTAACTTTCCAAATATTCAGACTATGGGAAGAAGGGATTTTGTCAACTAATTCAGCTAGCAAGAGTCCGACACAAAGTACAAGTCTTGGAATAGTCATCATCTTCAGAGGTGCTACGAGGGTTTTTGCACAGTATACAACGAATATAAACACATGCTGTTTCTGCAGCTTCACAAAATACATGGATATCGGAAAGAATAGGATTTTGGCATGTTACTTGTCGAGGTATGTTCAATTTATCTAAGAGGGATAGTTCATGTCGATACTTATGGTATATAGAGCATCCGGCCCTGCTTCATCCCAGGATATCTTGAGTTTTCACAATTCTTGTGATGGTATTTATGCAGTTATGATTACTGGAGGAAGAAGTCCTAGAGAATCAAATATTAAAGCAGTGCAGAAAAGAATATTATGTCGTTTTGAAATCTTGCATTTGAATGCCTCAGTGTTTATAGTGTGTCTCAAAACATCTTGGGACGCGTTCCAAATTAAACCAAGAGTTTTGGCTTTGTTTTGATCCCCAAAATGAACCGTGTCACTATGATCGGTTTCAGATAAAAAGTCGTCGTTCGATTTTCATTTCCGTAGTGGAAAGCCGTATGAGTTCAAGAGAGACGTAAGTGGGTGTTTGATATCTGCAAGTTCTTCAATAGTCTTGGTACCAGTCAGTAAATCGTCCACATAGAAGTCGTGTGGTTTTATTTTTTTATCGAGGCAAGTTTTGGCATCGTCTTCATATTTTTGCAGCCGCTTGTAGTACCATAGGTAACGGTCTTCAAGCTGTATACTTCTATATCATGGTCAGGATTGAAGCGCCATGATATTTTTTGTAAATATCTTTGTTCTTGAGCTATACAAATTTGGCGATACATCTTTGCGATGTCGGCACCCAGGACATAGTTATCAGCTTTGAATCTCAGAAGGATGAAAAATAGATTGTTTTGAATGTTAGGTCCAGCTAACATTATGCCATTTAGAGAAAATCCCGTGTGACTTTTCGAAAAACCATCAAAGACGACTCTTAGCTTGGTATAGTTGTGGAAGATTCCTCTACAACACAATGCTGTGGTGGAAAGAAACCATTGTTATCACTTTGATCAAAGACATATGTCCCAACTGGATGTATTCTTTGATAAAATTATGATATTGCTGCTTGATGTCAGGATTTTATGAAAGTCTTCGTTCAAGAAAATTAAGGCGTTTTGTAGATGAGTCTCTTGAATCTCCCAAAACTTCTGGTGACTGTTCGAGTGAAATTCTCACAATAAAGTGACCAGCTGCAGATTGTTTGACGTTCCTAACATAGTGTTTCTCGCATGCTATTTCTTCATCAGAGAGGTGTTTTATTTGGAGACTCCCCTATCTCCCAGGAACGTTCAAACTGATTTTCGAATGACAAAGTTAGTATTTTGAAATGAGAATGAGAATAGTGGGCCGGAAACAACCCAACCAAGTTTTGTTATATGTGAAATTGGAAAACCCTCGCCAAATTTTATCTGGCCACTGCACAGTATGTCCCAAAATGTGTCAGCGCCAATCAGTAGATCTATTCAATTTATCAAAGTTTGGATCTGCAGGACGAATAGTCTCAGGAATGTTTATTGGTATCTTGATGGAGGTGTATGGAATATTTCTCGTTATTCTCTAAAGGACAAGGCAGAAGATACATTTCCTATAATTATTTATCGTAAATGTAAATGTTAGAGACACAGAAAAATAAATGTGTTGGGCTATTTGGTTAATGCCCGATACAGATGTTTGAGTCTTCTGTGAAGGAAACTTCAAAATTCTGCATAGAAGCTCAGATTTGGAATTGGACTGACTACCATTGTCCAGGAGTACTTTGCATACATAAGGTTCTCCAGTATTGTCAAGTATGTTGACACATGCAGTTGATAGATGAATTTGTGTTTTTGAAACCACATCGGGATGAACATTCACATGATGTTTCGAAGTATACTCATCATCCAAGGAATTCGAATTATTCGTAAGTTAATTTTTTAATGAAGTTGTTGAAAGGGATGGGGGTGACAGTCACAGAACCCGAAGAAGCAGTATTCTGATTGATTTATTTTGAAAATGAAGCATGGTGTGATGAATTTTCCACATCTCCTGAATCCAGCTGAAGTGCACTCTCTAGTAGAATGACGCGAACCTAGGCGATTGATACAGAGTCTCACATGCTTCGCTGTATATTTTGGTCAAACGGATTAAGTTTAACAAAATCTATACATGAGAGGATGGAATGGTTTCTCTGGCAAAGTGGGCAGTTATTTTTGTTATTTGTAGAGGTTTCAACAGAAAAGGACCTAGAGGAATGTTTCTCCTGGTCAAACCATTGGTCGAATGTTCCATTAAATGTGGAAAAATTTAAAGTTGGCAATGTAACATTGGCTTTCCTGGCAGAAAAGCCAAAGACATTTGTGCTGTTAATGTCGTTATTGTTAGCAGTACAAGTTCCAGTTTTTGAATGTTTAAATGATTCAACAGCAGTTGTGATTTGGAAAATGTTGTCTTCAAAATCTTTGCGTTCAACAGAATGTATATCGTCATGTTTAGCTTCGAGATCAGGATCGGCAGTTTCGATTTTGAGTTGCGCTTCATTATAAATTTCGAATAACTCTTCTATCTTGTTTAGACGTGCTTGTTAATCAGGAATATTGACCTGTTGTTTGGACTTGATCTAATTGAAATGTGTAATGAAACATGTTAGAGCACTTTTGGTACTCTTACGTACCACTTTGTTTGGATCAGAAATCGTAACTGTAGCAGTAACCAAGTATAAATATCAAACGTGTTGTTGGTGTACTGTGTTGAACATTATTGAACATGAGTCTTGAAAGTGGTTGAAAAATGGCAGTCAAGTGATAATTTGACAGCAAATGTGTGTAGTTGTACCTCCAGTAGTAGCAATAAAAAAGGTTATTATACTCAATAACCGTCACATTCAAAACACTTAGGTAAATGGGTATAAAAACAATCGCGAGTACCCGTGGGATGTAGTAAAAAAAACAAGTTGTCAGATAGAGATTGCTCAGCAAGAAAAAACACGAAGGAAATACGTGGAAAAACGGAACAAATAGGAACGCGTTAACCTGTGATCAACCAAAAATGTCCAGATGTTCAATGGATATGTATAGCGTTCTTCCATTCTCCTGTTCCAGTCTAGATCGTCTGGCCAGTCTGTAGTCTGGCAGCAGTCCTAGTGGCTAGTTGCTCGTTCATGTGGCGTACGAAGGACCATGATGGGAGGTGTAGTCAATAACAAACATATAACAAACAAATAATGCCTCCCACGTATGGGGTTTCAATTTAAGAACGGCAAGGTGCCAGATCTCAGAAACTAGACATCCCAGAGACATGCGGAAAAAAAATACTGGGTAATATGGAATTGAGAAATTGCTGGAAATATATCAGAAGTTCCCAAGATAGCCACAAGATGGCGTAACGGGGCTATAAAAACACAAAATTGTTGTTTTTTCGTGATTTTTGAATAGAAACAGATAAAGATGCGTACCGCTATGCATTCTTTTGAGAATTTTTTTTTAAATTGGTTTTTTTGTTTTTTTTTCTAGCATGTCAAATACGAAAGGTATCAGCTGTCAAACCTTACAACGCAAGAATACTCATAACTTCAAAACAACTCAACCGATTGACGCGATCTTGGTCCCATTTTGAAGAGAAGGTTCTCCTCTTCAACAATTTTGGGATTTTAAATGATTCTGATCAGAAGAGAGATTTTATGCAATATAATATGCGGACGATGAACATTTTTCAAATTTACTCGAAATTTTTAAATACAAAGGCATAGTGAAAATAGTTCGTCTGGAATGTCGACTAAATTTCGCATATCTTTCATGCATTACACTTTTTTCTAGCTCTCGAATCAAATAAGCTAAATGCTTTTTTGTAATTATTTAATGAATAAAAGTCCTACTATTTAAGATATAATTTGCTTGAAATAAAACAGGGACTTGGTGGTTACGAGGTAACGCAAAAATGTGTTAATACCTTCTTTACGAGGGCATCTTGAACAGTATCACTATTTTACATTTAATTACAGAAACGCGTATAGGTAGCTTTTTTGATTTCGAAATCTAGAAACAAGTGTAATACATGAAAGTTTTGCGGAATTTTGTCGAAATTCAGACGAACAATTTTCAGTATACCTTTGCATTCGAAAATTTTAAGTAAATTCAGAAAATGTCCGTCGTCCGCATATACTGAATACAATCGTCTGTTTTGATCGGAATCAGACCAGGATCGCGACAATCGGTTGAGTTGTTTCAAAGTTATGAGCATTTTTGTGTTGTAAGGTTTGACAGCTGATACCTTTCTTATTTGACATGCAAGAAAAAAAAAATCAAAAAAACAAATTTGAAGGAAATTTCTTAATGAATCCATAGCGGTACGCATTTATATTTGTTTTCATTTAAAAAACACAAAAAACAGCAATTTTGTGTCTGGATAGCATCGTTACGCCATCTTGTGGCTATCTTGGGAACTTATGATATATTTCTAGCATTTTCTCCATTCCATATTACCTAGTATTTTTTTCCACAAGTCTCTAGGATGCCTAAATTCTGAGATCTGGCACCTTGCCATTCTTTAATAGACACCCTGTACAGAAAATGAAAATAGCCTGATTCACAAGATAAAAACAGATTTAACATGAAAATTGATAAATCAAGGTAGACAAAATGTCTGTCTCTTAGCAATGTCTCTATATATGTATGTATGACATGACACAGTCCGCCAATCAATCACTTCTGTCAATTTCAGACCATGACATATCGTCTTTGGAGCGACCGCGAAATCAGCTGTCGTCAACACTGCCACCACTCGGCTGCACTGGAAAACTCGCGAACCCCACTACGGTTGTACAAAATGTCATTAACACGGCAGATTGGCATTTTCAGTGAAAACACTTTGAATGTGGCAACTTTCTTCATCTGTTCATGTGCAACTGGATATGTAACGGTAGATGTGTAAATTTAGTTCGCCTTGAAGTATCGGCAGAGTTCGTATGATTGTTGGTTTTCTGGCAAATATACCATAAGTGTGTGTTACTTTGAACATTTGAAATTCTGCTGAAATTTTCTGATGTGGCAGTGTTGATTCGTAAAAGCTTTGGACATCTGTCGCAGAAGTTAGTACAAAAATGTCAGTGTAAATCCACAACCTACGTCTATCCCAGACGACACACAATATCCCTTAGATATCTACTGGATAGCCCTATATCCACGGCATATCCATATACAAGGCATATATCCATTAGATATACTTAGAATATCTCTGACGGATATTAGATAAACGAAATATCAGTTCGTAATTTTACGCAAAATTAAAAAAAACAAAGTACACGCATATCTTGCAACTTTGTACTACAGACAATCACTTTAATGAATTCTGAAATCTCAATGCCAAATAGACATTCCATAGATATCTGTGGATATACTAAAAACGGAAAATATCGATGACATATTATGACATATAGAGAGATATCCATTAGATATCCATTGTATGACCGTATGACCACGACCACGATGCGTGCGGCGCGATACAATAGAGGTATTTGGGAGGCGCCAAGCAGCGCAGCGGCAGCCGCGGAAGCAGAAAGAGGAACTAATGGAACAAGATCACTTCAACGACCAACGATCTGACCACCATTTTGGGTTTTCGGCTTTCTCGGTTTTATTGGTTTATAAGCAAGAAGCAGGTATGTGGACATGATTTTACTTATTTCTGTTTGTGGTTTGTGGCAGTAGAAAAGAAAACTTGTGGCGGTATGGTGTGACAAGGGTAGTGTAGTGACGGTTGTTATAGTTCCATGTTCGCGAATTCACGATCTTCTAAATTGATAAAGATGATAACTTTATGGCAACATTGGCAACTGAAAGTAGCGGATTTTCTATAAACATATCATCATATTATTATTTGCTCTGAAAAAATATTTTTTTTTAGAATAAAGTGAGGATAATTTCAGATTTTTAATTGGTATAGGTATATGATATTTAATTAAGTTGGTGTTATTTTTTGCATGCGAACAAATGATACCTCTACCACCTACCCCGTTAGCGCGGAGGAATATCGGTTGATGTACCTAGATGTTGCTGGGGTACCTAGGTAAAAGCCTAAGTTTACAAACTATCCACATCTTTGTATAAAATGAAAAAAATATTATTTTCACGCACCAACTTGTTTTCTGTTCTTGATTTTGTTAAGTTTTGGTAGATTTATTGTTTTGGAAATTTTGACTGGGTTCGTTTCGGTAACATTGGCTTAGTTTATTAGTTATTTGTTACAGAAGCAGCAGCGAAGAACCCAAATACGAAGGCAACTGAACAAGAGATTATAAGTTCGATAAGAAACTGGTTGCGGCATGCCACAGCCCGACTCAACAATAAAAACAAAATTCAGTGAGTGTCTTTTTTTGATTCAGTTATGAATAAATATTAGTTTGTTTTTTTTTCTATACAGAGATAAGAATAAGAACCAACCGGATAAAGATCGCGAGCCGAGTCAATAAGAATGTTCATGCTTGTTGTGTTATCTAATCAAACATGTGATTAAGATAGTTAGTTATACTTAGTTAGTTATAGTTAGTTGTTTAGTTAGTTAGTTACTTAGTTAGTAATCTATTATATACGACTGGAGGATTGTGATATTTTATTTTTTGTACATCTTGCGCAGTGACTTATGAGAAATAAATATAATTTTTGAGTTTATCATGAAAAGTTTCAATTGTAGTAGTTGATTTTTGCTGTCAACGTGTTAAGTAGGATCTCTTAAGCTTGAGGGCCATCGTGTATTAGAATTTCTTCCTGAGGTTTCTCTAGCGCAAGTGATTATAAAATAGCTTCAGAAGATTGACAGTCTTCGACTGTCACAATCAACTATTCGTTAGACCTCAGATACACTCGCGCTAGAGAAACGCCAGAAAAAAAATCTAATAAACGTCGGCTCAAGGCTGACAAATTTTACTTTATTTAAATGTACACCCATTAGATGTTCACTGGAAGTCAGAATATATATCTAATAGATATCATGAGATGTAGATAAGATACCGATCAGTTATCTGTAGGACATACATTGGATATTCTTCTTGTATATCCAATGGATAACCTCTATATCCTGGATATAGGCGGACATTTGGATATCCATGCGAAGTCTATAGGACATAAGACTATATCCGTTGGATATACTAGATATCCACGGGAGACATCCTGTGGAGATCTAATGGATATTTGTGTGTCGTCTGGGATAGTGAATGATGTATTGCAGGGCAAGATGGCTTACAATTGGCAAGGTCAAGAGGGCATGGTATGCCGTCTAACCCTGACATCCCCAATGATTATTATATCGCTCAGTTACTTCTATTTTTAAGTACAAATATATCCAAAGTACTTTCTGTTTCTCTTGTGGCGACAAAAAATCTCTAACCTAGAAAGGAAGGAAGGTTTGATGTTCTCAACGACAAACCTAACATTAAAATTGTCAAAACAGCTGTTGCGGAAAAGGAAGCTGCAATACTACGAAAATCTGCAAGGGCAACAAAAAGGAAATTGGTGCATGCAAATGAAACAGAAGAAGAAGGGATCATTTCGGTAGAGGATTACTGCAACGACCTCCATTCCTTATTTCGCTCTGATGAACACTGGATTCGATGTCAGTTATGGTGGTGTCATTCCGAATGTGCCGGAGCCAGTTAAAGATCTTGAAGAGTTAAGCAGTTCATTTTGCGATGTCTCCAAATTAGTGCAATAAAATGAACTTTTTTGTATCAATATTATGTTTCAATTCCTACGTTTGTTTTGAGTTCTTTCAGCATTCCCAGGTATACTGAATTTAACTTCAACATTCTACTGAACGAGTTTTCTGGGAACTTTCATTAATAAGTAAACTGTTGGTAATTTGCATAACGTATGTAGGTTTTAGTTTGGGAAAGATGGCTTACCTCTAGGTATACATCAGTGTGAGATGGCATGAATCATTTTTTTTTGTGGCAGAAAAAGTTGGATGTTTTGGGTTATATTCTAAATAAGTGATTTCACATGTAAAAGAGGGTCAAAATAATGCACCGAACTGTTTGTCGCAAAGAAATAAGAGTTCAGGCACAATTCCCTCATATTTGTAAAGGAATAATGCTCTTCGTCTTCTGATTTTGATTTAATATCTTTGTGTGTTATTTAGTGCTGTGTTCATGCCATAAATCCAGATAAAAATCAAAAAAATTTTGTTTCTTCAAAATAACATATTTTTGAAGTCATCTTCATACAATACCAAAAAAAAACTATCAGATGATTTTGGCCAGCCAGAATAGAAAAATCTCCGTTTGTGCAGCACGCTCTTGCGATCTGACATCTTTGGATTTTTTCCTTTGAGGTTATTTTAGATCACAGGTGCAACAAGTTCGCTACTACCAAGGCATTGAAGGCCGACATCACTAACAAAATACCGCCACTTGTTTGCAATATTGTTATTGAAAATGTTTCCAAACGACTTGTTACGAATGTGCTAGCAAAGCCTTGGAGAATATTTATCACAATATGTTTTGTTTTATACATTAGTTCTGAATATCTACTCCATAACCTGATAAATATATTTTGTGTGAAAAAACTATGATCAATAATTGAACCTTTTAATCTTGCGCCCCTATTGAAAGACCTTATATAATAGAAGTTGGTGAGTACTTAGACTTTATTCTTTGTTGAGTATCTTCTGATATAGAAACAATTCAGATTTATTGCCTCATGACAAGGAAACATAATCACCTTGATGATAGTTTGACATTGCGAATCTCATAAACCCTTATAATAACCATAAAACAAAATCAAAAAGAGAAATGGAAATGTGTAAAAAACCTACATTTTCATGTCAGACATATCAGTTGATCATTTCACCATGAAATGTTCAAACTCTAAAACTGCACAACATCTTCTATTCCACCTAAAAATCTGATAAATAAATCGTCTTCCAACTCACCCATCACGAAAAGATCCGCAGAACTCTGGGCCATCCCAAGCTCATTTGAAGCTTTGCAAGTATACTCAGCATTATCAGTGAGTGAGATGTTGTCAATTTTCAAAATGGCCTCACCATTATTGTACGTGATAGTGTAATCGGGAACGTTATCGATGCAATCATCATTCTTGAACCATTGCACTGTTGGTAGAGGATGACCTTCAACTTTGCATTCAAATTGGAAACTGCTATTTTCCTCCGCTGTTCCAGATTGTAATAGTTTAACGAACGATGGTTGAAGTAATTTTTCCTTTTCATCAGTTTCTTTGACGGTAAGTGAGGCGGAAGTTTCGGCATTTCCATGTTTGTTTGTCGCCCTACATGTATATGTTGCCGAATCTTCAGCAAAGGTTTCTTCAATTGTCAATGAGCATGTACCATTTTCAAAAGTGGTATGATAATCCGGATTATTACCTATGGGTACTCCAGCTTTAAACCAAGTGATAGAGAGTGTTGCATCCGCAGTAACTTGACACATAAAAGTAAACTTCGAACCTTCTTCGATAACAGCGTCTGTCAAAGGGCTTGTGAATATTGGCAAATTTGCAGGTTCATCTAGGATTTCTACTGACTGCTGCTCGTCTATTTCTGTTTCCATTTTCATTAGTATTTGTTCTACGATCTCTTCGACGTTGACATCTATTTTCTTTTGTTCGGTTAATTCTTCCTTTTCTTCTATTCTCAATATTTCCGAGTTTTGTTCTTCAATTTTATGCATTTTAAGCTGCTGTTCCTCAAGAGGCTGTGGGCTAACGCCATCTTCCAGGTTTTCCGAGTTTAGTCTGAAAAGCAAATGATTATGAATATAATAAAATGAATAAATGATAATGTTATATGAAATTATAAAAATTTGATTTCGAAGGATGAATCGGAGGTATGAAACATCGCCAAAAAATAGGGGGAAAAACAATTCTATATTTTTCATGTACTTCCATCGCTATCACGTACTTTGCATCATCATGTTTTTCTTCTTTCTCATCTTCAACTTTTCTTTGTTTCTCTCTTCCTTCTTTCTTCAACTCTTTGGTCTCTGGTATTGGGAGCCACCCCTCTTCAAGTTCCAGGTTTGACATTTGGATCAACACTTCTTTCTCTGTGGTTCTTTTTTCTCCATATTTTCCTATAAATATTTGATCGATTATAGTTAGTCCTGATGTTCAAAGTATTGGATTCCACTTACGGAGCTCCTCTGATATTATGCATTCCTCCACTATTTTGGTTTCTGCTGAACTATGTTGTTCCTCCAATAGTTTGTGATTTTCCAAAAGTTTCTGTTCGCGTATCTGGGCCAGTTGTGCCTTTTCTTGCTCCTCGAGTTTATCCTTATCCGTTGCTAGAAGATTTTTCAATAACAGCAGCAGTTCATTCCGTATTGACGTAAAAGATTCATTCATTTCTTTCGTTTCCGCAACTATTCTATCATATTGACTATTTTCCACCCCATGGATTCGACTTGACAGCTCAAGTAACTCGTTGATTCTTTTCTGTTGCTGTGCTTCACCAGATTGTAGGAATGATTCAATATCTTCCAAAAGCTGATGTGCTTCTTCGGACGACTTCACAGTCGAAGACTTACGGGCTATGGTTACCAGTATTTTGCTGCCTTCTTTGAGCCACTCGTTAGACTGGAATATGGAGAACGTTACTGACAAGGTTGGGATAACTATTGTTATTGTAAAATAAGTACTACATACTTGATAAGAATGTGTCTGTCATGTACAAGAATGGGGCACATCTTTTACCAAGAAATAGATGTAAGGTTTGTTCTGGTTAAAGGCTATAAAAATCCCAATTTAGTGACTTGCGTTATGAAAAAAGGCGGAGGAAGTAGTGCTTTTTTTAACGTTATCGTGGTATGTGGTATCATATCAAGGCTCATTCTCTTTCAATATGTTATTGCTCATTAAGTTTCACAAAACACGAATCACAGTAAGTGGGCAGTACTGGATGGAATCGCTTCATTTGGGAAAAACTATAATTCTTATTTGTATACAGTCTGTTCAGAATAAAATGATGTACAGGGTGATTGTTTATATTTTACTCAATAGTGCGATACCGTAATTTGGATACAGTGGGGAAAAGTCAATTTTTGAAATACCACAACATTTTACTTATTATGAGAGCCAAAATATTAAAATTTTCAGAATATGGGTAAGAAGATACGACAATGCAAGAAAAGGCGTCAAAAAAAATATGGACTCACTAGGTTGCGTCTGGCCAAAGTCAACATCTGTTTTACTTATCGGCGCCATATTTCCAAAAAGCATTTTTGATGAGGATGTTGCAAATGGAGAAATTCAATATGGCCCCCATAAAACAATCAAAAGTTGACTAATGCCGGACACAATATTGTAGGCTTACAGCTTTTTTGACGCCGTTTTTAGCATTGTCGTATTCCCTTACCCGCATAACCTACAATTTTGAAAATGTTAGCTTTTAAAATATACTGGGTTTCCCAGAAAGAATGAGACATGAGGTAACAGTAGATATCTTACAAGAAGATATTGTTATATGGATCTAACTTGTAGGGGGCACCACTTACCTTTACACTCATTCAAATAGTCAGAACTTTTTTGTACGCACTCGTACATTTTTTCCAAATAAAGAAAGTATACCTTGTAGAAGTAAACAGGAATAACCTTCAAGATCTTTGAACTTGAAGTAATCCATGCATTGTGTTTTTGAATGAAAAAAAAAACGAGAATCAGCATAGAGGGCCTTGAAAACGGCGTTATCATGGTAATTTTGACGGATGTTTGGATGCTCATTGTTTTTTGATAAAAGAAATGAACGAGTGCGTACCAAAAAGTTATGACTATTTGAATGAGTGAAAAGGTGTGCAAGTGGCGTCCTTTGAAAGTAACACCTTTACCAAGACAAGTTTCAAATTTCTCATGCACTAAACTTTATGAAAATAACTTCATTTTTCAAAGTTATTTGAAAAAATCAAAAATTAAAATTTAACTTCCACACCCTGAATCTTTCAGAATAGACAAGGTGGGGTCTATCCCAATATTTGTATGTCAAGAATCTGCTGTTACCTTATTTCTCATTATTTCTGGGACAAACTGTATTTCTTTTAATATCAACTTTTGGAATGGACAAGTTGGTGTCTATCGCAATATTTTATTTTGCTATCACCTTATGTTCCATTCTTTTTGGGACACCTGTATACGCGACTCTCCTTCCAGTTACGCGAAGTCGTATCACTTACCGTTGCCAATATTCATATATCTATCAACTCTATATGGGAACCGTCCCATTTAAACAACGAGCGACGCTTGAAGCCAGGATGAGATAGAAGATCAAGCTGTACTCTATATTTTTCGCATAAATCCTATAAGTCAAACTTTTTCTATGGCCTGGGGACCATCCCCAGGCGATAGAAAAGGATAGGCTTATGCGAAAAATATACAGTACAGCGAGATCTTTTATGTCATCCTGGCTTCAAGCGTGTAGAATTGCTTCCCATATAGTTATTAATAGATATATGCCAATATCCCATATACAATACCCAATACACACTGTACAGTGTGTCCCATATAAGATCCTCTACTCCCTTATCTCGGAAGATATGCGATTTACAAAAAAAAAATAAAAGTATAAAGTCTCATTGCTTTTAAAGGTACTCTATTGTTATACAGTGCGGCTTAAAAAGCCCCTCCCCCCCTTCTAAATTTTGAACCGTTTGATATGTGTGAACTAGATTTAGACACACCATGATATATGAGGATGTTCTGCATTTTTTGACATAGTTGGTGAGAGCTGGAAATGTCGAAATGACAGCTGGGCGCCATTTTGAATGAAAACATCGAATGGAAAAAGGAGTCGAGTAATATTTCATTTTGAAGGACCTTCGACCCTCATAACAACTGCCGAGTTTGAAGCATCTACTTTCATTCCTGTTGATATGAGAGCGTTTTTAAAAAAAATCTGATTTGTTACTTGATTGAAAGTCACCCCCATGAGTTGACTTCTCCAAACTAAGAGGATATGATTTCACTGGATTTTTTCATTCAAAATGTCGCCCAGCTGTCATTTTGATATTTTTAGATGTCACTACTATGTCAAAAAATGCAGAACGTCCTCACATATGCTGTATCTAAATTTTGTTTGCACATATGAAACGGTTAAAAAGTTAGAAGGGGTCGGGACCATTTAGAGCCACACTGTATTGTATACACGTACGTCTTAAATATATCTGTACTGCGGAACCCAGTGGTAAAAATGGTTGCTGCATGGGGACCGCCATATTGGACTCGACGTTAACCAAAAAGTGTGGCTTAGCTTGATTCGGCTGTTTTCACTTCGAAGTGAAAGTGACAGATTTCTGCTTGCGAAACGGGAATCATATGCCACCATCCAAAAAGAATTTGGCGTAAGCGTGACTTTGAACACAAATTTAATAAATATGGTAGCATAAGTATAGCCAAGCGTTCGTTCGTCCGTTGTGTCATTTGAACTTGAGAATTATTATAATTATTGGATAATTATTATTGTTTTGCGGATTTTGTGAGAATTAGGTTTGCCTATTCTTGAGTTGAGTGTTTTTAATGAAATGCCTTTTGGTGATATTTTTGAATTGTTTACGATCCGATCACTCATTCCAAATCTATTAAATGTATTCAATTCATCAACTTTTTATACGTACTACCATATACTGCTAGATAGACTCAAACCATAAGAATATAGATAGAAAGGTATTAGATATTTTGTCTTGAATAAAATAGGAATGGAAATTTCATGCCACATTGTTTCGTATAATTTTTTAGGTAATTTGAACTCATTCATGGATACTCTTTAACATGACAAAAAAAATACATTTATGATTACAAACATTCGCATTCGAGACTTGATGCAAATTAATGGTACAAGACAAGGGTTCGTTTGTACTCACACTTACAACGATTTTGGATACAAATCTGTGAGTTTACATAAGTTCTCCATAACTTCGAATTATCAAGAATTACTCTATTCAATCTTCAGGAAACCTTCTCAAACCGACCATGTTATTCCATCAGACTCCAACCATCACATAATGCATAAACTGGCAGCATTCAACTCAATGATACATGGACTGTTTGCTACCTCCAACCTCTCAAATTTTTGAAGGAACAGAACGCAATATATCAAATAGTCATCAATATTGGATACACTAAATAGTTGATTGACAGACTGATTATTAAGAAAACTAGAAAACTTCAAAGATGTTTGGTTCTTCAACAAGACCAATGGATATCTCCGTGGCAACCCCCAAAATTTGTTTCTTTGAGATATTATGGCCCCATTTCATTGAAAATAGCCAACATACTGAACACTAATTTTGAAAATGTCAAGATTGCCTTCAAGTCAAGTTTCAACCTCAGGAACGCCTTGTCTTCTCTCAAGGACAAAACCCATGCTATTTCAAAAAGTGTCGTTTATCATTTATCCTGTGATGACTGCAACTCCACCTACGTCGGAAAAACAGGACGAGGCTTCAGAACCAGAATCCAAGAGCATATATCCACAGTTAAATCACCAAACAACAACAGTTCAGCATTTGGAGTTCATCTGAAACAAAACAACCACAAATTTGATAGATCGAAGAATTTCAAGATCCTTCATAATATTAAAAATGGCAAGAAGCTGGACTTTTTGGAAGGTATAGAGATAGCCAAAAAAGCTCTGCACTTCAATGTCAGTTCCTTGAAAGATCCCATAGGCAACCTACATCTCGAGGCTGCTCGTATTGCTTTGAAATTTTAGGAACCCGTACTGCACTTGTCTAGTCAGCACCCATTCCTGCTAAGTAGTTAGGTGAGGTTTAATGTTCTGAATTTTAATACGCTGTTTGTGAATTTTTAAAAAGTGCTCCAGTTTTTTATTGTTATTTTTATTTTTTCTATTTTGTTGTACAGTTTTTTGAAAAATGTTATTGACCACCCTCATGAACATTTCTGTAGAGGTTGCCGTAAGTTTTTTAAATCGAACATCTTTTCTCATTGTGTGTTGACGAATTGGTTCTGGCTATTTTAGATATAAATTCCCTTGCCTTTGATAATGGGTATAAGCCCGAAACGCGTCAGGCAATAAAGTGAATTAAAACCTTTTTTTGGAGTGTTGGATCTTCCCATTTCCCATCTTCTATGCTACAGTGAATTCTCTTTAGAGGTGTTTTTTGTCCCTGACATGACTGTACAGGGTGTACAACTGAGGGAGGTCGCCGGCCATATCTCCGTAAGTATTAATCCCACATTTTTGGAAAAAAAAATTATTATTAAAGTTGCCAAGGGAAATTGATGGACATTATTTCCAAGTTCGTGCGATGTCCGCTAGGGGGCGTAATACAAGAGTGAAATGGAAAATATGGGTTTTTTTAAGAATATTGAACGTTGACCTACCAGATAAATAGTTTACTATTAAAGGAGGATAAATTATGAACATTTTTCATATCAAACTTTTTTTTGTAATCCGTCAAATAAAGGGTGGGGGCAGGGTGGAATGTTGATTTTTAATTTATATAATGATTTGTGTCCTTGTTAGGTAATATGTACAGTTGGTTAGCGGGAATGAGGACAAAAGAAAACACTCTACGTTTTAATTTTCCCAACGTTTGGGCCATTTAATTTTTTGCCTTTATCAAGGGCTGGAACAAAATAGACATACGGTAAGATTTGAAATTACAATTACAGTAACTACTTACTTTATTATGTTGAAGCGTGTCAAAAGGGTTGCACATTAAAATTATAAAATAAACTCAACATTTCACATATAGATACAATCGAAACATCGAAAAATTACATCACTTTATCAACAAACAAACGAACAATGACAAAGCAATTCCTACAATAGATGATATTTGATATGACCCTGTTGCCAAAACTTACGGATAAAATGAGTTGTTATCAAATTTACATATACATATCCGAACAGACAATACTAATTTAGAACAGTGACAACATAGCAATCTTATCCACTATAGGTGTTTAACAGGTTTTCCAAGGATGGAATACGCGCCAACATTAAATTGAAAATAATCACGAGATTATATCAACGTAAGAGACAAATTGGTAAAACAAACAGTACAATTATACAATCAAATATTACACTATAATGTAGTTGATAGAAATAGGTGTTGATACGATTGTCTGTTATTTTTTTTCCTTTTTATCCAAAATGCCCTTGTAGATATTGTTGAGCCCCAATGTATCTGTTCTCAAGTTCACTGTATTTTTGGTGAGCTCTATCCACATCATTTCGCTCATTGTTCTCTTCCTGTAATTGTTCTTCACGTCCAAGATTTTCACTCTGTCGAAATCAAAAGCATGATTGTGTCGAAAATGATGCTCTGCTAAGGCAGTTTTTTCCTCCATTACCAAATTCTTTTCTAAGCAATCATTTTTGTGTTGTTTAAGTCTGTTCTTTAATAGTTGTTTTGTTTGTCCAACATAACTCATTTCGCAGTCATTACAAGGGATGTGGTAAACCACATTACTCTAATACGAATCGTTCAATTTATCCTTAAGACCAGAAAACAACTTTCCAACAGTCTTCGTGTTAAAATATACCAGTTTACTATAATAGTCATTTATCCGGTTGCCCATTTCATGCGACAATTGAGGTACAAACGGTATTCTGAAAAATTTGCACTCTATGTCAGTTATCGTCTGTGTATTTCGGTTTGAACGTAATTGGTGCATGGACTTGTTCACAACATATCGTGGATAACCATTATTTTTAAGAATATTCTTAATACGCACTATATGTTATCTTCATGAAAAGACGGATGACATTACTCGATGGTGGAGATTTCTAATGGCGGCGAATTTATGTGAACTGGGACAACTAGAATTAAAGTTCAGAATCCGTCCGGAACTACTGGGTTTGCAATACCAGTTCGTTAAGAGTTGTCCAGATTCCTGCCTGATCAACAATACGTCTAGGAATGGAAACTTCTATTTTCCTCCACTTTTGCGGTGAACTTCAGTTTGGGATGGTATGAATTAAAAACCTACACTACTGTATCAAGAGCATGCGAAGGCACAGCCAAACACGTATCGTCCACATACAAGCCCATGAAAATGACACTAAATGGTAAGAGGCTTGTCATTGATATAATCATCAAATATTGGAGGCATATAGAAGCATACACTGAAATACCTCAGAATACCTTGATGGAATTGATAAACTTCAATTTCGAATATAGTTACTTGCTGTTTAACAACGTTTTCTACAGACAAATAGAGGGAACGCCAATGGGTAATCCGTTGAGCCCTACGTTAGCTGCTTTTGTAATGAATGACTTGGTTGACACGTGCCTGAAGAATTTACCATTTAGTGTCATTTTCATGGGCTTGTATGTGGACGATACGTGTTTGGCTGTGCCTTCGCATGCTCTTGATACAGTATTGCAGGTTCTTAATTCATACCATCCTAAACTGAAGTTCACCGCAGAAGTGGAGGAAAATAGAAGTTTGCCATTCCTAGACGTATTGTTGATCAGGAAGGAATCTGGACAACTCTTAACGAACTGGTATTGCAAACCCAGTAGTTCCGGACAGATTCTGAACTTTCATTCTAGTTGTCCCAGCTCACATAAATTCGCCGCCATTAGAAATCTTCACCATCGAGTAATGACATTGAGTCATCCGTCTTTTCATGAAGATAACATAGTGCGTATTGAGAATATTCTTGAAAATAATGGTTATCCACGATATGTTGTGAACAAGTCCATGCACCAATTACGTTCAAACCGAAATACACAGAGGATAACTGACATAGAGTGTAAATTTTTCAGAATACCGTTTGTACCTCAATTGTCGCATAAATTGGGCAACTGGATAAATGACGATTATAGTTAACTGGTATATTTTGACACGAAGACTGTTGGAAAGTTGTTTTCTGGTCTTAAGGATAAATTGAACGATTCGTATAAGAGTAATGTGGCTTACCACATCCCTTGTAATGACTGCGAAATGAGTTATGTCGGACAAACAAAACAACTATTAAAGAACAGACTTAAACAACACAAAAATGATTGCTTAGAAAAGAATTTGGTAAAGGAGGAAATAACTGCCTTAGCAGAGCATCATTTTCGACACAGTCATGCTTTCGATTTCGACATAGTGAAAATCTTGGACGTGGAGAACAATTACAGGAAGAGAACAATGAGCGAAATGATGTGGATAGAGCTCACCGAAAATACAGTGAACTTAAGAACAGATACATTGGGGCTCAACAATATCTACAAGGGCATTTTGGATAAAAAGAAAAAAAATAACAATCGGACAATCGGATTAACACCTAATTTTACCAACTACATTATAGTGTAATATTTGATTGTATAATTGTACTGTTTGTTTTACCTATTTGTCTCCTACGTTGATATAATTTCGTGTTTATTTTCAATTTAATGTTGGCGCGTATTCCATCCTTAGACAACCTGTTAAACACCCATAGTGGATAAGATTGCTATGTTGTCACTGTTCTAAATTAGTATTGTCTGTTCGGATATGTATATGTTAATTTGATAACAACCCATTTTATCCGTAAGTTTTGGCAACAGGGTCATATCAAATATCATCTATTGTAGGAATTGCTTTGTCATTGTTCGTTTGTTTGTTGATAAAGTAATGTGATTTTTCGATGTTTCGATTGTATCTATATGTGAAATGTTTAGTTTATTTTATAATTTTAATGTGCAACCCTTTTGACACGCTTTAACATAATTAAGTAAGTAGTAACTGCAATTGTAAATTCAAATCTTACCGTATGTCTATTTTCTTCCAGCCCTTGATAAAGGCAAAAAATTAAATTGCCGAAACGTTGGGAAAATTAAAACGTAGAGTGTTTTCTTTTGTCCTCGTTCCCGCTAACCAACTGTACATGTTAATTTTTAAAATTGTTGATAACTTTTGATTGGCTTCACCGATTTCAATAAGCTTAGCTTTGTTCTGAAGTTTTATTGTTATGCTTTTTTATGGTGTAATATCACTTTACGAATTATTTTATTGCTGAACGGTAGAGGGCGCTTTCTGTTAAAATGAATATTTCATCGATTTTTTCAAAAATATTAAATACAGAGGTGTTCTTCTTTTACGTTAGTTTGAAAGAGGGTAAAAATTTATAAAATGGCGCAAACGGCAAGATAATAACTTATTTTGAACCAAAATTAGCAATGAAAACGTGATTAAAGTGTGAATGTTGCCGCGCTGGCGTCACGGAACTCGATCTGTGCAGAGTAGGCTTGGAAAACAAATACCTAATGAAAAAGTCGTCGCTATGGTGAATGCGTATATTCTCTATTGTACGTCGAAAAAAAAATAAAAAAAAAAAGTTATTAACTTGCTGTTTGCGCCATTTTTTATACTTTTTTTACGCTCTTTCAAACTAACGTAAAAGAAGAACACCTTTGTATTTGATTGGATTTGACTTTCTGATAATCCAGACGTTTTTATCTAATAACGCATTGTATAGGAAAGCTTTTTCCTTTCTTGAAAAAATTTGCTGGGATGAGTGGTTATGCTTGAAAAAAATCATTCAATGATAAATGATTTTTTTTCTGGCACAACCACTTATCCCAGCGAAATTTTTTAATAGAGAGAGAAAAACTCCCCAATACATTTAACTAATAGATAGAAGCATCTCTATTATCTAAAAGTCGATTCCAAAAAAAATCAAAACAAAAAACTACATGTGACGTCACTTTTATAACACTTTGGGTTAATTAAAACCGGTCGCTATAGAAACAAAAAACGTAATTTCATGATCCAAGACTAGATGCCAAAATTTATCAGAATCGATTCGCACGTTTTTGAGAAGTTCAGGAAAAATCTTTTTTTTTAAATCTTTTACGCCCTCTGTAGACTTGACGAAGCATTTTTGGATAAAGGGAAGTTTGCCTAGATCGTCTTATTTTTGGCTAAGGAATTTGTGGTAGAACGTTGTACAGTCATCTCAGGAACACCCTGTATATTTCAGTTGATAATTATTTTACATATTATACAAGCTTAAAATCACTTGTGACGATTAAAATAAATAATCGAAAAGTTGGGTTAAGAGTGGTCATGTCATTATGTCCAACTGAAAGCCAAATCAAGCAAGACATACTTTTTGGTCAATGTCGAGCCAACATGGTGGCTCCCATACTGCAACCATAATACACATTAGCAGTACAGATTTATTTAAGACGTACGTGATTGTATGGGAACAGTGTGTCACAGATAAGATGAATACACCCCTGTATTTTCCTTATTTGAAGAAGTCCTGGTTCGAAATTATGCACAGTTGAACTGACCAATAAGCTCCACTGTTTGGGATATTTAACTAGAATTTGAGGGCTAAATCCCGCCTATTACGTTTTCGCAAAGAGGACCAATTCTCGATATTTTGCTTCGCGTCAAAGAAATCGTTAAACGTCGAATCAAAAAGTTCTTCTGGATTATATTCTTACTCTGAATACAGAGTCTTAAGAGAAAATTCTAATTTTCATTTTTATATTTTCCTTAGATGAAATCAATACTTAAGTAAAAATTATGTCTTTTCACAATCTCACAAATAGTTTTTAGGAAACCATGACAGTATAATATTGGAAAGGAGTCAATTTTTTAGTTTTAATGAGAATTATATTGTATCAGACTAAAAAATAAATTCGTAAATGAACAAAAGTGTTTAGAAAAAAAATTAATTTTTCCATGAAAATTGAAGTCCGGGGTGAGAATTCAATCTAGAACAACTTTTTTCAGTGACTTTTTTTCGATATCTCTGACGCGAAGCAAAATATCGAGAATGGGCCCTCTTTGCGAAGACGTGGTAGCTGGAGTTTAAGTAAAATTCCACTTAGATATCATGAAAAGTGTGGCTCAACAGTTTGTACGACTGCACAACATTTCAAATTCCGATTTTAAGTAGTGAAAAAAATATAAGTTAGTATTTCGTGACCCCACTATTTTCTTTGCACAGACATACTTTGATATATAGTTCCAGTTGGTTGGTACGAGTTGTACAACTGCCAATTATACAGGGTAATGTCAGAAGTTGAAACCAAACGGAACATATAAAACCACCAATAACTCGAAAATCTTAAATAGAACACCATGTATATAGTTGCGGATTTTGATTGTTTACCAAAAATAAAGGCGAGTTTGTATGAAATAAACCTATATCTAGCCGTTTAGACAATATGCGCTATCCAATCTTTTTTGTGCAAAAAATGAAAAACATTTTTGTGCAAATTCAATGAGAAAAAATGAGCATGTATTTACGCAAACCAAGCATATTCATACATATAACAGTCATAAAACGAATTAACCAATACAAAAGTGATGTGAATGTCCTACATGTCCTTCATTCTGGGCGATACAAGTTGAATAGATGATTTTAAGTTTTCTTAGGGCATCTCTGCTCTGACTGAGCGAGTGACTGAGTGAATTCTATTGAGAATTTGGATTTCTTTCCTCACTCTATCCATAAGAATATTAATGTCTTGAAGCTTTTTTCATTAAATTTTTCAAAAGTTTCGTTTTTGCATAGAAAAAATTAAATAGCGAATATTTTCTTGAAGGCTATAGATAGGTATAGACTATTTCAAACAAGCTTATCTTTAATTTAACTCAATCCGTGGACACACTGTATATGTAATAGGACAAAATACAAAGCATATTTCGTGATTTTCGACGTCAAGAGAGGAATATCTCCTTGTTGCAACTTATCTATGATTTCTATTACCTGATCAATTATCTTGAAGAGCCTAATGTTCGCGCCGATAAAATCACTTGAAATCTCCATCTCTTTTTTGATCTTGATATTGGTATTCTCAAGCTCAGTGATCTGTCGCTGAATGTCTATATTTTTCATTTCAAGTTCCTTTGGCAATTCTCTGCTCAGATTTTTCAACTTGTGAATGTTAAGATCCAATGTCTAAAATAGTTTAATAAAAAAAATGTTTTCTGGAATAGGTCGGATTGCACATTTTCAATGATAAGTTATAAATGTGCAATAACCACAAGTGAATTCGATTTTATGTCAAAGTATGAAAATTACCAATAAGAATACAGTCATTGCTATGCAAGTCCCTTGGAACCCTTTTGAATTGAAATTTATCAAAAACATTTAAAAAAAATCTATTTTGTTATCGATGTGACGTCTGTGCGGTGGCATACCTCCAAAACACGTGTTAATTGTTTAATATTTTTAAAAGCAGTCATAGAACTATTGAGCGATTGTGTTGCCTCATTTCTTATTACTTTGATCTGGATAGATACTTGTTCCACTTCTTTCTCAATTTTGTCCGCGTCAACAGATATTTCACAAAACTGTCGATGGGACATCAAGTTATTATGACACACAGTCCATTGATTCTCAAACTCATGTTTGCGATATTCCAGGACTTGCTTCAATTTATCGATGTCTTGCTGAGCTAATTTGAGTGACTCCTGTATAATTTATTATCAGTTATATAATGATGAAGATCCCTTTTAACTCACTTTTTCTCTTATTCTCTGTCCAATTTGATTACATCTTTCTTTAGCGAATTTGAACTGTTCCAGGATAGTTTCTCTGGTAACATCAAATTCCTTGACTAAGGTGTCTAAATCACATGGTTCATTTGAATCCAGTGTTTTTTTCATTTTGATAAAGAGTTCTTCAACTTTTACATCGATTTCCACAAGATTCTTGAAATACCCGATAAGCACCTGAAATAAAATAATACGTATATATAAAATTCAACCAATGCACAGATCTGAACACATATAAGAAAATCAGCATTTTTATATGGAGAATAGTTAAATGGAAAGAGAATCGAACAACAACTCAAACACATTTTTTCTTTTTTCTACTTGTAATTGATTTGAGAATTATAGTCTATGTTGAATAATACACTACAATTATTCATATCGTCAATCAAATGATAATATATTGATAAGCTTGATAATATTCTCACTGAATAAATTTTGATCAGAATACAATATCTGCTCAATAAAATATGGGAGTCTGAATTACTTGATTTGCAAAACGCAAAAACAATACAATTTCATCGGCTATTGCAAAATTCCGAATAAGAAAAATACCTTTTGAATTAAATACAGAAGCTCCAAGGTCCATGTTTCAAAAAAGTGAAAAAAAAATTGAAAAAAAAAAATTAAAACAAAAGAAAATTAAAAAAAAAATAGAAACCATGAAAAAAGAGAAGAATTTCGCGTCACTATTTTCAAGGAGCAAAGGCTTATCTGAAAATGAGTTGAAAAGATGTGGTTCTTATCTGAAAAAAAAGAAGATGATGGTTGCGAGAACTCGAAACGTCGAATTTGCATTTCGAAAATGCTTGAAGAGCAAAAAAGTCGCCATTAAAATGTTTCATCCGTTCTCAATTCTTTCTTCAAAAAAATTCAGAACAAAATAAAAAATAGTTTTGAAAAATCGGTTATTGTTGGATATCTCCGTTAGTCTTTGGAATTTTCCGAGTTTCGAATCGGCATTTTTTTAAATTGAAATTGCTCTCCCTCTAATTAACCGACCTTGTTACTCTTACGGTTTACTTGATCTCCATGCATATACTCGAATTTGTAATACCCTGTATAATAAGTCTTCCATACAATATTTGAAAGTCATCAGCAAACATTTTCTTGAATCGGTGATTACTACACTAATGGAAGTCGTAGGTTGATTTTTAGACATTGATGGCATCAGTACTTACTAATCATTATATTTTTCATATTTACAAAAAATGTCCAAATTGTTCATTATTCGATTAATGTGGAATTATGGATTTCTGGTCTCGAATCTCAATCAAGTTATTATTTTTTTGGTAATCACATAAAAACCAAGGTAGATCAGAGTGTTACAGAATGTTGTAGGGAGCATTTAAAGCCTGATTCAACATCCAAGGATATTAAAAAAAGTCCATACAGACATGGTTCCGCAAATGATCCGTTTTCAAGATCCCAACCCAAACTTGTCCATCTTCAATAATCAATTGTACCTTGATCGAAACCACGTTGAGATATGAGATGAGTTTCAGTAAAATTTGATGTACCATTAAAAGCCACATTCACGTTCGCAAAATTGTTCTTTAAAGCATCACTTTCCAGATATACAGTATGGATAAACTTCAAATGGAACATTGTTTATTAGTAATAGACTTATTTAAATCCAAAATATCTATATATATATAGATAATGAAACAATTAAGCAAATATGTACTCACTTTTAAAAAGACTTCATACTCCGAAGATACCTGTTGCAGCTTCTGACTCAAATCGGCAAGTTTGTTCTTGATTTGAAGTGCTTTTTCATCCGTTGTCTCTGTTCTCAAGATAAGTTCATCTGCTCTTTTGATTTTTTGTCCTACTTCAGATTGTGCCGTCCTGATATCAGGTATCACTTGAGCAAGCTTATGTTCTAGATGTGATACTATTTCATCTGGTTTCAAAGAGTCAATAGTTATGACAGGATACATTTGTGAATCCAGCTTTGAAACCCAGTTAATAGTCTGAAATAAGAAACAAGCTAGAAAAGCATATTGATTAAAATATAAAGAGCATATATTTTTTATAATATGTGATGTGATGTTTTATTGGAAAATAGATATTGCAGTGGGGGCCGATTCTACAATTCAAATATTTTCTTGGAATAAGCAATACTTCGTATAACCGATCATTAATATAACGGGGTATTGCTCATTGTAAGGAAATAATTGAGTTGTAGAACCGGCCAATTATAGTGAGTTCAAATACATAGTCGTCTTTTTCGATTTTTCTTCATCACTTGTATGATAAACCTATACGGATGTTGAAATTTTTGAAAATTAGCGGTTATAAAAGCCACGCTTATGAAGTGATTAGCCTCAGCAGCAATTTTCAATCAGCGGTTTCTTGCGAAATAGACCTATTGTGAGGCAGTTGTTCCACTAAAACTATGAACCAAATTTCAAAGAAGAATGGAGCGTCAGTGTGGTTGCAGAGGAGACAGTTATAATATTATCATTGTTACTTTAGATTAAGAGTCACACAATTTTTCAAGTGCATTATCAGCGGTTATCATTTTATTTATCGTATTTCCCAAACGATATTTATTTGAAAAACAACAAACTAACCAGTGGTCAATAAGTTTCAGGATATTTCAACAATAGTGATACCTTGGTAAGCGCGTCAAGAACGTTTAGTTATTATCGTCAAATTGTATGTGAGCCAATGTTGCATTATGAGTATCGCGCGAAAAAACTTTATAAATTGTTGCTATAAGAACTTGCTGACGATTCAAATGTATCGAATATTTTTGACCGTATTCAAGAGTGGAGACTCAAAAACAGGTCACCTTGGCGGATTGCGCAAGTCTTTTGTCACCCGTACTATAACATTCTTTTGACCCAGAAGAAGCTGAGAGACCTGATAATGGCTGGGTCCGAGAATTTGCTGCTTGAAGTTAAAAATAACTTCAAAGAGATTCTAATTTTGCAAGTGAAAAGACCGTCTTTCAAAAAGAAGCTCATTTTTCATTTATGGATATGTTAAGTGGAATTATAGTATTCGCTGTTTCAACCAAAAATTAATAAAGATATGTTTTAACGCTAGGAATGTAGGATAGGTGATTCATGTTAATCGGATCCGCTTGCCCCACAACTGATGAAATTCTCGACATTTATCCTCAAAAGATTGACGAAAAGATAATTTTGAGAATCGCAACTTGTCACTGGTCTCAAAAAAACTCTGATTTAAGTCCCGTAGACTTTTGTGTGTTGTTTCAAATATTTGCAAACCGATCACAAACACTAGATTCGTCAAGATTCAATATTTGAGAATTCAACGCTGCAATCTTTGGATCACTTGCGACTTTCTGCATGAAAAAACTTGGGTTTTTTGTTAAACTGTCTAGACAAAGTCGAGATGGGTATTCAATATCTGTTGTTCAAAGATGGATTGTATCAACTGTAGATCGAGATAACATAAAAAGTTTGGTGACATCTGAATAATGTTATTTTCATCTCTTTCAAAATATTATTGTAATCAAACAAGCACTCCAACTTTTAACTACTTCTTAAAAAAAATCTTTTATGTGAAAATTAAAATAGTGAAATTCAAAATCATTTATAAGTTCAACTCACGCTCTATGCGAGTGTATGTTCAAACGATAAAATAAAAGTGCGACGGATATAAATAAAATGAGAAACATGCCCAACAAGATATTCTTGGAGTGGTGTCTAAAATAGTGGAATATATACGCTGCTGGATAATCTTTGGTTTTTAATGACTAGATATATCAAGCGTTTCTTGCAATAGAAGAGATTTGAATTGTCATATTCTTAGTGATTATTTTGTTGATATATTTATGAATCTCAACTACGCAATTTTCAAACAGGTTTCAGTCTTTACAAATAAAATATGTCCCTATTTAACTACAAGAATTGTTATGAAAGAGCAAGCACTTTTGAGAGGTATAAGATTAATTAAACACTCACCCTGATACTTTCCGACATGGCCGTCTCGAGATAAACAAGAACTTCCCGCTTTTCTTCCACTTCGTCTCGTAATGATTGCCAGGATTTGGTTACACACAATTGTCGATTCGAAAGTCGTTCCAAAACCGACTTGGCGCACTTACTAGCTCGCTGAGTGTCAAGATGTGGATTCGAGATCTGAAAACAAGAAATAGACAATTTTAGATATATGGTGAACATATGATAGATAATTGATACCACTTTATAGACCCTATATAGCTATAAAGATAGACGAAACTGACTCCGTCGACTATTCTGGAATTCTGAGCATCAGTTTTGATGAAATTTCCGAAATTAATCGGGTTGGCATAAAATAAACTCAAGAGCGCAACGCAAACTTTATGTAAATGCCTACAAGCATAGACCCCCTTCCAATATCCCATATTTGTTGTTATGTGGAATCTGATGGTCATATATATTATTTTATAATATCATAGTGCACAGGTTTCACTAATACCCACAATATCTAATTCTTCACTTTCGATCGTTGATGAATTTCACAAGAAGTTATTATATTCTGTGATGAAAGGTCAAGATATGCCAACTAAAAGATTGGGAGACGATGCAAATATTACATACCGAAGCAAGAAAGTAGATCGGAAACAGTTGCGTCGGATCTATTTTTCATATTCTATTTTAATCACTTGTTCAATAGCAGAATCTAATAAAAAATGGTCTCCAGTTTTCAACGGGGTCAGTTGTCTGGAGTCATCTTGTAACACAAATATTATTCTGTCCATGAAGTTGAAAGGGAATCAATACTCCGATATATTTAGTTTTGATTATTATGTGTTTGTATATAATTATTAAACTATCAGTGTCAACTTGCGCGCTGGCGTCGAACATGTAATGAGGCTGAATAGTAGGTTTAGGAAGATGTAACATTTGAAAAAAATATTTCTTCTTCTTCACGTAGTTTTGTAAGGAAGTGGAGTATTTCTGTTAACCCTCGAATGAGTTGAACCAAACAGAAAATAGTTCACAGAGAAATGATCATTGCACTTATCCCCAAAGCAAGTGGTTAAAAATATGTTTTCTGGTCTCACAGTTTCTTATTAGGTTTAAAAGACATGCTTTGATAAATGATGTAATATTGACACATTTTTTGGTTGAACGTTATGAGGAAAAGATGATATAGTATTAACGGATTGATGACATACATTAAAGTTACTTACCTGGAGCCTGGAGAAATGGTGTTTTTAATCAAAATAGACCACAGGCAGAAATATAATCGAAACGTGAATTCCATTGATATGATGAGTGATATGGAATGGAAAATGTTTGTTTCTTTAGATTTTCTTTTCTTTTTCTATCTCTTTTTTCTTCCAAATCCTCACAATCGATTATTCACTGATGTGAAAGTTCAGTTAAACAGATAATTGCTTTTGTTTTTTGTTTGTTTTTTATCACGATACCTTCCATTGTATTGCATTCATCACAATAAATGTTACAAATGATTATATTACTTTCTACAGGTTGTTGATCAAGTACTTGTAAAAACTTCAAAGGGTGAATCTTTGACTAATTTCAAGACAAAAAGTTCCCATGAACATGGGTCCCAACGGCTTGGTTTCTCAGATACAGGACGATCAAGAAAACCATTTTATTTGGTTTTTTGCTGATATTTTTGTTAAGTGACATGGTAAAGGGACGAAATTTGAGATACTCCCAGTATATTGATGTCGAGAAACTCAAATATTAACTGAGTTTTCGGAAAAAAAACAAGCCGTTGTGGACCCAACTTCATAATAGTCTAAACTTTCTGTCTCAAAATTAGTCAGAAATTCACCCTTCAAAGTTTATACAAGTACTCAATTAACCCCCTTATAGTATCACTAATTATAATGTAATGAATAGTTCTGTGATTTATTCAATTTTATTATATTTTATCATCTCCGTTTCTTTGTATATTTAATCCATGTTTATTTCACCATTGCTAATAGGCATTTTAATACTTTGACTACCAAGTGTATAGCTAGTTATACACCCGGCATGAACCGTTTGTTAGATGTATCCGTGTATCGTTGAATTCCACCGTACGGCATCCCATTACTTCAATATTGCAATCCGCAAGGCGAACTTCGGCTTGGGGTGATCATTGGCAATCATATCATGATAAAATAAAACGTCATATTTTGGGACGTCAATGAGCATTCTGTGATCGGTTGAAATTCAAAAGTGAGGTTGAGAAATAATCTATACGTGTTCCATATTTTTGACAAAAACAAATGCCACTGTTGTTATAGCTTTCCAGAAAAAAAACATTGAAATAGTTTATTCAACAAGTTTTGACGTTTTCACACCAATTTCGCATCTTCCTTTTTAGGATATGTGAAATAATGACAACATGCTCAAAATGGGTGTATCGCCATGGATACACCCGACTTGAACCAAAAAGAAATCATTCTAGGCCGTGTTTATCGTTAGCGATACACCAATGATAAACAGACAAAATATACAAACATTATTCTAAAAATATCAAAATAATGCCATCTCACGAACTTTCAAATACTAATTTGGTGGTTTTGTCTGGGGTGATCGAGTCCAATAAACGGCTTGGCAGTCAAAGTGTTTTAAAATGTTCACCAAAATGATCTCCTGTGATATCAGATAACAATGTTTAGAAAGTGATATACAGATATCTCTCCCAACAGATTTGTTATCGAGATAATTTATCATAATCTTGAATTTGTTGAAAATGTAGGAGGTATATTGGAATTGAATCGCGAATCTACCCCTCAAAATGTAACGGAAAATAATTTATTACCAAGAAAATACCGAAAGAAAATATCATTGTTTGTAGCTTATAAAATTATCGATGCTGCCAGAATTAAAAACAAAAGTATGATTTTTTTGAGAATAAATATTTTACAACTTACACCGGGTGACATCGTATAAACTGACACCCCCCTAACTTTTTTATTTTTTATCGTACAGCAAAATGAAAAATACTGACTTCAAGACGAAATTTTTTGCAGTTTGAATATCATTTGTTATTTTCTGTAACCTCAAAGCTATCCGGGGGGCGTGAGCGACAAAAAGTATTTTTTTTTTAAATGGAAAGCACCAATTATGTCTAGCCCGAATGATAGATCTTCCTTTTCTGAATTCAAAAATACTATATTTGTTGACAGTGGAACGTTTTTCAAATCAGTGTATAGGGAGTGCATAAGGCAATTTGGAAAAATATTTACTCTGTTCAGATTCTTGTTTTGTTATGGTTCTCTAGTTTTTGGACTTTTGTAATTTTTATTAATTATAATTCAACTTTTGTTTTAATAAAACTCTGGGGTAGATTGAGATTTCTTCCGCTGCTATGATAACCATGGCCAACTTTTCGAAAAGTCGTTAGTTTTTCACGGCGCGGTATTTGGCGAGTGATGCAAGGCATGGCATGTCTATGAGCCGTATATATTTCTTGAAGGCTAAGATCACGGGCAGACTATGATGCGGGTGGGCGACAAGCGAGCGAACGATTTTTTTCAAGTTCTAGTTTATAGATTCAAGTATCCACACCGACTTTTAGCGGGTGGGTGAATATTTGGTTAGAACAAGCTTTTTAGACAGCGCTGGGTCTATGAGACCGTTGGCTGCAATATATGTAGACACCTACCAGAGCCTGGTCTTTTTTTCCAAGGTGGTCACCAGTCGCAAGCGACCAAGACTCAGTAGCGGCGACCGATTCGTCAGGACATATGCGATGCTTTTAAATTATTGTAATTGTTCTCTCACTAATGTCTAAGTCACCCACGACTATTTCGCGTTGAATTTCAGATAAATATGTTGGTGAATGAGAAAATTGATGAACAACGTGTGGACTGAAAACTGAAATTTTCCTTTTTTCACGTATGATATTATAGCAGTTGTATCATATCTTAGCAAAAGCAGAGGCATAAATTTTTACACAGCAGATTCATTGTGTTACCAATCGGAGGAATACAGAAAGTTCAAAGCAGACCGGCGACCACTGAGCTTTGCAGATGAAGCTGCAGCAAAACCGAAACTTTAGCAGACCAGGAGAAAACTTCGCCTTGTATACAGTATTCTAAACAGTCGATTTCATAAACAATCAACCTTTTGAGATTCAGTTGACCAACAACCAATCAAGCAGGGCTTGTTTTCAAGAAGACGACGGCAAACATTTTGCTCAGACGTCAATACGCGATAAAGCTATTTTGGGACAAGCTCATCCATCTCTTGGAAAGACCAGAGACACTTTCCTCAGCGACGGCGACGTCATCACCTATGTTGAATCACTAGGCTTGACGATGAGCTAGAGGCGGACCTATACGCTTTTGTGGAAGCGCACCATGGGTTCCCTTACTCACAGATCGCAAGTAGAACAGCTTATGATCACTGATTATAACTTAAAACACTTCAGTAGTCGCCTTGGTAGTAGCTAACCAAACGTTCAAATTTAAACTTAACTCTCTCGAACACCGCGTTTTCTAAAAGACTAATGCTAGAAAAATCCGCCATAAAATCTCAAATATTCCTATAATCAAATGAGAATTATTTATCTGAAAATATCTTCGAAATGCGTTGAGACTTAGACCATCGTATCAAAGTCTAAGTCTCTAAAGAGAAAAACAACTTTTCAGAACTTTTGTTATTGGATTGCATAAGAATGACTGATCCAATAAATTTAATGCGGCTGAGTAATATTTTCGAATCATTTTTAAATACCACTCACTTTTTCTGTTTCTTCAAAGAAAGTGATTCCTTTATTTCTTGCAAACTGATATAAGGAAGCAAGTGCTTCAAATTTGTCTTCAATAATTCTCATTGTTCCGTCATCAATAACACCGTTGCTTTCAACTTCCAACTCATCCATTCCTCTGAAAAATCAGAACAAACCATCAAGAAACTAGCAAAACTTATTTATGAGAAATGCATACCTGTTGAGCAGGTCCGCTTCCTTGAGGAACTTCACAAAAAGCTTTGATAACGCCAACCTTGATTCAACATCATTCTTAAGCCGCATCCACTTATCATGTAGCACTTCAACACTGCTATCAACATCCTTTCTTGTGCTTTCATCAAAGAATTCCAGCATAGGAGGTAATGTGAGCAAAAGTTGATTGATCTCATTACCCTTTGCCTACGAAAAAACAAAGAATTTATTAATATAATATTGGTAGTAGTTGATAGGTCGATGATGTAACCATCCTTACTTGAAGGTCATTCTGCAATTGATTATGAAGCTCTAAGAAGTCTTCAGCTGAACTCAGGTCACTACCCATATCTGGATGAGTTCGCAGAAATGTTTCAGCAATAGATACCAACCAACTATAAATGTCTTTATGTCTTTCCAAAAAGTTTTGTTTGGAAGATTTTATTTGTGCGTCACATTCCCTGTGAGCAGTGCACAGATTTTCAAGGAAAATCTTGAGGTTCTCCAGTTCTTGAACAGTTTTCTTTACACCTAAAATAATATTCTGACAAAAATGTGTACACATGTCAAATAAATACCATGAGCGTCTTCAACATCATTCAGAATAGCATACCCTTCGGTTATCGGCCCAAGTGTAGTTTCTTCCAGGGTGTTGTCACATTGACCATACAGATCGGCTAGTTCAAAAGAATTTTTGAGAACTTCTGTATCCTTAAGTTGTTTTTCTAGTTGATTGATTCTGCCGATCATCTGTAATCAAAAGAGGTCAAATACGCTGAAATTGCAGGATGCAAACAATATGAACAACATTATCCAGTTATCAAATGAGAGTCCAATATTATGGAATGCTCTAAAACGTGGTATTCCCGAGCACTCCTCAAGCAGTACGTAGCTTAATACAAATTCCGTACGCCCATTCATGTATGCTCCATCACAGACCGCTGAATTGATTAAAAAATATTCGTTGTCTTGAAATCGTATCATCGTAAAATCTACACATGAGGGATCACAGGAATAAGAATTTGTCCATATTTCTCCAGAAATCTCCCAATCTTTAATAAATCAAATTTGCAGATAAAAAAAACTGATGAAAATATTTAAAAAATTGCATCCCCGAGGCATGAGATAGCAGTACAGTTCTATCGCAATTCAAAATCATTTTTACGTGAAAACCCTTACCTCATCAAAATTAAAGAAATATGTGTTTGAGCATAATTGTGGGATCCTAGAAGAACTACCTGTTTAATGAAATCTCACGATAAACGACGTGGAAAATATCGATTTGACCAACCTCCAGAAATTATCGTGCAAACGCGAGCTTTTTTGTCTAATTTTTCTATTTGTCTAGATTGACTTTTCACAACAAACTGAGAGGTGCTAAAGGTGCGATACAAAAAAACAATGTGTTCACCAACCATCATAGAAATAAAAAAAATCATCATTTCTGTAGGGACGGGCTAACATTCTATTCGCAGTAGATACAGGAACTAAACGTATCACTCAATCTTCGACTGGTAGAACTTCAGTAATTCGTCCAATCCTCTTCTTGTTATCATTGCCGACAAGCACAACTCCACCGACTTTGCCTGGTCTGAACTTCTTAACACCAGCGACGTTTCGAAGGTGTCCTAGGTATTCATTGCGAAATGTCAACCTTAAATAATCAAGAATTTTCTGCATTCGCTTTATTTCTTGCATATTGAAGATCGATCAACCACATCACATTCGGGCAAAGTTTCTTCCGACAAGTCGCGTATGAATATAACAGGCGTGAGCCGTACCATTTCACTGGCGTCTTCGGATATGTATGTCAGGGGTCGAGAGTTTATGATTTGCTCACAGTCACATATCGCGGTTAGCAAATCCTCATATGTAAGCATCGCAAGTCCAAGATCTCTTCGCAACATTCCCTTCAAGATGCCCACTAGCCGCTCCCAGAATCCACCCCACCAGGCTGCTGTTGTCGGGTTAAAACGCCACGTTATCCGTTCCACAGCTGCATATGTTTTAACTTCATTCCTATTCAGTTTTTCAAACACATTTCCAGTGCCAACAAAATTGGTTTCATGATCACTGTATACTATTTTTGGTCTTTCTCTTCGGGAAACAAATCTTCTCAGGGCCTTCATAGAACATTCAGTGGACAATGAGCTAGCAAGTTCCAGATGCACCGCTCTATAAACGGCACATGTGAAAATGCAGATCCAAACCTTTTCACTTGTTCGTAAATATAAAGGACCAGCAGAATACTAGTGACTTCAAAAGCTGAGGCTTCCTTAACTCGGTCTGCAAGAAGCGGTGGACTTGACTACACTTGACTTGCCTGTTTCTGACATACTACACATTTTGGAATCACACTTTTGATGAAGCTCCGTCAAGAACGAGCCTGCACTCACCACATGACGAGATGGTAGCACTATTGGCACGCGGAAGAGTTCTGTGTCTTCACGATTTTCTACACGAGACTTCAACCGTATGATGTCAGAGTCATCCTGAAATACATGCAGTTTTCAGACGCTGATCATTTCTAATAAAACTTTCTTTTTGAGCAGTTTTTGAAACGATGTTTTCCGCTTGCTTCATTTCTTCAGCGGACAACTCATCAAATTTCTCATCTTTCAGATGCCCAATATTATGTTTGAATCTAAATATCCAAGCAATCTACGTATGTTTTCACGTGATTCGAAAAATACGTCAAATGCCATTCCACTGTACTTTCAGCGACACCAAACTGTCATCTTGGGTGTTCCAGACAAGTCCCAAGTTCCCCATGTGAGAATCATGCTCGCTCCCATGATCACAGACTTTTCCATCCATGGTGATCATAGGTGAAGAAAATTTTCCGGCACTTTGAAATTCAAGCTCCTTGAATTTTCTTAGGTTGGTATCACAGCTGTCCATATCTGCCTCCAAAACCACCTCACTTGCATTATCTTTTACCAGTAAATTGAAGTACCCCGAACTTCAATTCAATAAATTTGTCATTGAGAATGTCACGGCACACCTTTATAGCTTGCAAATCGGCTCCAGGTTGCGATAAAAGGGTTTCGAGATGATTCGCATATTTTGTAAAAGAGCCACGGATCACCGCACGTACCATTTTCTTGCTTTCTGTTCCAGACATTTTCGCTTTTATCACAACACGTCGAACTTTGGTCTGGCCGGCCTTGAAATCTACAGGCACACAAGTTCAATATAGCGACGAAAGTCAATTCAGGATTTTTTGGTCACCAATAAATGTGGGATCCTCGAAGAGCTACCCGTTCATTGAGATCTCACGATAAACGACGTGAAATATATAGATTCGACCAACTTCCAGCAATTATGGTGAGATACAAAAAACAATGTATTCACCAACCATCATAAAAATAAAATGATCATCCGTTGCTGTGAGTTCCGACAATGATTTTGATAATCCGACTTGGATGGTTACGGTAGACTCTGTGGATACATTGAGAATCAATAGATTTTTCAAATAAATAAATAGACACGGCCACCCTTTCATGCCTTTCCATGAACGTCAAAAACTCAATTATCTTAAACAAGTTCGAAAATAAAAAAATGAATATTCACGTCATCAATATAATATGACTACTCACAGAAAATAGTTGTATCGGTTTGTAGTTTTTTTTCTTAAGCATAATTTATGATTGCATTGAATTACAATTTCTATTTTGATTCAGTATTCATGTGATCAAGGTCACTTACTTTTTCAGCTGTTTGGAAGAAATTGATCACTCTTTCCAAACGCATTTGTCTGTTATTCAAATCGGTGAGATAGTCAGAGCTCCATGATAAAATAACATATGCACGTTCTGCTTGTTGCTTTGCAGTATAACATCCAGATGGTAACAATTGTTCTGAGGTTTTGGCGTTTATCAGAGCTTTTTCTTGTAACTGTTTTGCTTCAGGAAACCGCTCTTTGTGTTTATTCAGTAGCCGTTCCGCGCTTATCAATGAGTCTCCTTGAAAAGATACATAGAAATCAGTTGATACGAATCATAAAGTTATATTTGTGTTCACTCTCACTAAGTCTTTGATGAAAATACGAGAAAAAATTATTATGAAACCAACATACCCAAATACTTGCTTTTGTTAAGCAATTTTCGGCTAGCACGTAGTCTTTTTTCAAGTTCATCAAGTTCAGTAGCCACTACAGCGAGATCTAAACACTGTTCCAAATGAGATTTTTGATCGTTATAAACAATTTCCAGATTTTGCCTTTTGATATGAAGCCCATCCATCCAACCTTGTACTTGTGATATCGCTGTAGAGAAAAAAATTGTTTGAAATATATGAAGCGATCATACAATGTGAAGATACCTTTCTTAACGAAAGTTAGTATTCGCTCGGGTCGTGAATCGAGTGTGTCATCATCTCCAATTTTTTTGAGTTTCGATAGAAGTGCATTGCCAGCTTGAAGTGCGTTCATCAGTGTTTCAAGCACAGTCCTAGAAAATCACTCACATTATTTCTTATATCTATATCATTCAGATGTTTCATGATTATTGAAGCGGTGGGCTCATGATGTATATTATTTTGATATTATTTTCTTTAACTTCATTTATTATCCCGTGTTACTAACTAGTTAACAAGAAGTTCCTAGCGTGCGTGCTATCCTGAATACAAACCTTCTCAAAACACAAATTGTGGTCAAACATGTTTTTATGTCATCTTTTTTGAAAGGAACATCAGAAATAGTACATGATGCCTGCAGGTTTGTACTTCTTGCAAAGAACTCTTTTGCTTCGGTGTGATATTGCACATTGAGACCCAGAATAACCTGAAACGTGAAAAAATCTCATCAGAAGGATTGATTCACCTACAACTACTTTAATATAGATTCAGTGAATTCAAATAATAGCCATTCAATCTGACCATTGTTATATGCAACTTGCTGCTTCGTGACTGGCTACAGTAGAATCCGTGACGATTTCGTTGGGATGAAGTCAAAATTAACAATGTTGCGGTATTTCTGAACAACGATTCGTATCAGTTGAAGTTTTATTCAAGTTTCAATAACATGTTTTCATATCACATTTCAATCGTCTATGTGTAAGCTGACTTCTTATTTTTACTCTACTTTCGTGAGTTTACACTCCAATTATACATTGGAAGTAGCCATATTATTTTCTATGTAGTAAGTCCTGAAAAAGGGAATAATGAATTCTCGAAAGCTTGACTAAATACCCACGAAAACATCGTCACGGATTCATATGTAAAATCAAATTAGCCTTATACTGATTATTACATTCTTATTATTCAATAAAATAATTTTATTGAAACTAGATTTTTAAGCCAGATTCACATATCTCATAAATGTCTCGTCTATACATCTCTCAACTAGAATATGAAATCATTCAATTATTATTACTGTGATGAATTGGAAGGTTTTCGAATCGATCCGATCACTCATTGACGAATGATCACTTTCAGAAGCTGTAGATGTAGATGTTTAAGTGGGAGGCTCACGCCAAAACCTGCTTTGGCCCTCTGGGACCGTTCCAATCTACAAGTGATTAAAGTGGGACTTTTGAAAGCACGACGCTTTTTTTCTATTTGTATTAATCGGATGATAACTCAATCCTATGATTTTTACTGATACTTAATCAGTCAGTATTTCTCCTAGTTTCATGTTTTTTTATTAAGTGCACCCAGAGAACTAGAGGTAGGAGAACGAGGTTGACATTTGCGCGAACTCGGAAAAACGTAGACAATTTAAAGCCGCCATTTTCTAGTCACCTATACGAGGGCCGATCAATACATTCTATTTTGTCTACAAGGATATGTAAAAAGTACACAATGATGTGATTTTGGAGATAGGTAGTCGGTTAAATTGGGAAGAATTTGTCCACTTTGGGAGTCGAACACGCCACTTACTTATAGAACATATTCGAGAAAACAAACTTTTTTTTCATTTTATCATATAGAAATATAAGAAAATTGAAGAGACAACGGAAAAGTCTCTTTATTTCTCTAGAAGGCGTATCTTGATTTAGAAAAAATAAAAAAACTGGTGAGAAATAATTATTTTTTGAATAAAAAATTACGTGTCATTTAGGTACTAACCAAAATGATAATTGGGACTTTTCAAAAATCACACAAAAGTTGATCAAAATTGGTAGGAAGCAAGAAAGCACCGAATATTTTCAAATGGGATTTCTCAGATTATTGAGTACTTACCTATTCTTGATACCCACCTAAATTTTGTTGCCATAAGCCCAACGATTTAGGAAAAGATGAATACTTGATATCATGACAAAAAGATATAATTTTTCACCTTCTGAAATCACAAAACTTTTTTCTTTTAAATGTTTTATTTCTGAACCACAAGAGTTCACTCGCCTTCCTATCAAGTAAACCTAATCATGGGAGATCTGCAAAAGTGTATACTTTATGGAAATTAGTTGACTTTCACCTGAAAACAGTTTAATCTTGAAAGCTTTCTCAGCTTTCTGTTAGGTATTTGAACAATGTTTTAGGGAACAACACGCCATTATTAAACACCAAAAATGAACGCTAATCGACCAATAATGTTTTTATAATATTAATTCACGATTTATCACACAAAATGACAAAATACGGCGGAAAAATTCATAAGTTTTCAGAAGATCCTGAAAATCATTTTCATAATGTCAACCATCAACATAACCGCAATTGCCAAGCATATTCAAACCAAGCAAAGCCAAACAATGTTGTCGGACTTGAAAATTTTCATAAAATTCAGTTTCATATGAACATATTTACTAAGACAAATGAATAGTTATTGTCATGCACGTTATTTGTAAAACACGAAGGTTTATGCAATTTCAACCATATCGAATGTTTCAAAGCTCACAATAATTTTCGATGCTTTGACATATGAGCACATTGGCAACACATGCCTAGAAAATGGATGCCCCCATAGTGCCTAAGAAAATTTGGATGCGCAGTCGTCCAAACTCATTCTCGTACCTCTATATCTCTGAGTGCACCTCACGTGTTAAGTTACTTTACAGCATAGTGTGCGGGTAAGTTACTCTACAAAACCGTGTGCGGTAAAGGGCTTTAGTATTTCAAGTCATTTATCACAAATCATCCAGTCATTTATTTCGGAAGTATCTTGACACCTGTCACAAATCGGTATTGGTATGGGTGGGTGGGAAAACCACTGCCCGGCGAGTAGGCCTTGAAGGCCCTTTTCGCCAACCCCAGGACCATTGCAGTTCTAACTAAGTTGATGATGGAGAACATCACCTAGTTATTTATTTGAACTAGCGGGACCAATTAATTTAGGCTAATTATTTAAACTTTTTGACTGTCAGTAATTAATAATACTGCAGTCTACTCAGTAACGTTAGCCAGTGGTAGTACCACTAAATGTCGAACAGAAATGATTCCTGCTCACTTCGGGACTCGAACACGATCACCGCGAACTACCTCTCCGGTGACTTTCGTCGAATGGCGCCTTGAAGGCGCCTTAGACCACTCAGCCTCAGACCACTCAGCCACCTAGTCACACATACTCAAAAGTTATTCAATTTCAAATTTTTTGATAGGTAATATTTGACATTTATTATACATACATATATAGATATATATTCATTATACACATTGTTTTTCTATGTATAGTAACCACCAATGTTTCTAGATACCCTGAGTAATCATCATGAAATGAATAACAATCACAATTCTTTGGTGGTTCCTATGACAAAATTATGGAGATTATAGGCGAGTGTAGATGAATTATTATACGGGTTTTTTAAAAATGAAAAAATTATATTTCTGAAAAGTGCAAATATACTTCAAAATTGACCAGTTTCACTTTACAGCATAGTGTGCGGTAAAGTGACTGGTCAAAATCTTCAAAATGTCTAATTTTTTAGAAATGGAGGATAATGCCTTCAACAAAGATGCTCATAGGTAGAGTTTTGTACCTAACACATGTGGAAAGGGCCTCTACCGCCTTTGACGTTGTGACCGAACTTTCCACATTTGTTTGGTTAATAACTATCGCAATTGGATTACAGATACAGAGTCAAACAGATCTTACCTTTCTCAATTCCAATGTTGAATTGATATCTCTCCAGGTACTTCCTAGAGATTCGGCCATAGCGGCATAGACTTCAGCTCTAGGTCTTTGCGTTGCTATGAGTTGGTCAGCTTGTTTTAGAAGTTCCTCAACAGGACTTTGTTTATCCTAGAAAAAATCTGATAAGTATTGATAGGGTAACGTTTCACGTCAAAAAAGTATGCTAATCACTGTTCGGAGGATTACAAAAAAAAGGGTAAATCTCACGTCCACGTAATGAACCACCAAAGGGATAAAACTATCAGAACATTGTATGATCAATATCAATCTTTGAGATGTTCAAAGATCGTGAATAATTTAGATTCCCCTTCCATGGAAAAAGTCTAGCACCAACAATAAATAACCAAATCAGTGCAATTCGCACTTTACCCATTTTATTTAATCAAGAATATACCCTCGTTAGTTAGATTGTTAGACCAGGAAATATCAGGCTACACTATGTACCTACTATCCTGAAGATGGAGTGTGATATGTTGACCCCGAATCATGTGGTTTGATCAAATAAATAAAAATTTTTGGAATCTGTGAGATTTTTGGACCCGTTTCTGATCATTAATATGATGAACTCATATCTGTTATCAACCCATTTAGAAATAAGGTATTATATAAATGAAATACATCCACTTATAAATTTTAGTTTTAAAAATAAAAAAAAAACTACTTATGAAAAGTACATATTATAGGTTAAATTGATTCATTTTTATCCAATGAAAAAAAAATGTTAAACTATTTTTTTTTCTTTTTCAAAAATTCTAAAATGTCAAAAATTTGACAAATCTTTATAAAGAACGTTGCTATGGAATCTCAAGAAACCTTGATCAAGGTTAGGTAAGGTTAGGTTACGAAGGGGCCCTGGTCCACAGTTTCCTGGTTCGCAGTGCTTTCACTCGGAGGTCAGATGGCCCATTGTGGTCCCTTATTTTTGAGGAGGTGTCCCCTCGGTCTAAACCTGCAAGCTTTTTACTCTTAATCGTTCTTCAACCATTGCATGGTTTTTACGAAGTTCCGAATTTAGCACGAGGATTAGCACGAGAGTAGGGAGGGGGGACCGGTTTTACATTCCTTGCAATGGGACCTACATTTTAAAGTGGAATCCGAACCACTGTGAGAATACCACTAAATGTCGAACAGAAAATAGTCTCTGCCCCCCTCGGGTCTTGAACCCGATCACCGGCCGGTTCCCATCTACTGACCCAACGCTTTACACGTTGCGCCAGCCCGGCCATCTTGATCAAAGTGAAGTGAAATAGTTTTGAGGCCGAGAAGCACAATCATACAATACAAACATCGTCTCTCTCATTATGGTTCTAAAATATACATATAATCAGGATACTTTTTCCACAAATGCCCTCTTGAAAAATATATCAGTTGGTCTGTAAGTACCGCAGTTTGAGCAACGAGCTTGAATTCACCAATTTCATAAAAACGTCGAGTCCGGTCCCTCAACCCTTTCAGTTCTGTTGCTTGATATATCTGCCACAAGGAAATTTGGCACACAGGCGGCTGACCGATATATATGCCAGCGCGTTTTCCATACCCCAAGGACGAATGTCATGTATTTCGGACAGCTTTTATAAATCAAATTGTTGCCATAAATACGGCTGACCTATTAATCGTGACCACACATCTATGACATACCGACGAACGACCACTTAATCCGCAGATAGATATTATGCCAGATATTATCTGACTATAGTCAGATAATTCTGACAATAGTCGGAAAATAACATCGTCACACAAGCGCACAACCACATACAGGGTGTCTCACTTAAGATGGATACAAGTCAATATCTTGGTTGTGTCTTGAACGATATCGTTTTTGGTATGGAGATGTATGGGCATAAGGCTCATATTTTCCTCCAGGTATAAAGTATGATAACTCATAGGCGTACTTTATAAAGGTGATATGAAGAAAATATGATATTTTTGAAGTGAAAACTTCTTTTGGCGCGCTGAGCACTTTATTTTGTGGGTATTGAATAAGACTGAGCCGTCGCGCTCGGTTATGTGACGCTCCTTCAGGTAGAGTCGAGTAAGTCATGGCCGCATTCAGAACATTTTTGAAGAAGCGGAACACAGTGTTAGTTTGCATCATAGTTTGCAGTGTTGGATTTTGTTCAAACTAAACGGCTGGACACTCGAACTCATACAATACATGCACATTTTTGGGTAAAATTCAAAGTACAATATCTTTAACGAGAAAAGAAATATTTTGATGCGGTTTGGGGATTTCTGAAGCCAGTTTAATCCGGATTAAGTTGCATGGAATAAAAGTTTTGTAGAAACAAAGAACCATGATGAACATGTATGAAATTCCACAATCACTGAACCCACCAGGTTTGAAATTTTAAACATGGCAAAAATCACAAATCTTTCATGCTCTCTTCAACATATTGCCAAGTTTCATAGCTAGACTATCTATTGTGAAATGTCTGATTGGTGCTAGCCATTTTTATCAAAAGTTACACAGAGAAAAGTTTCATTTTTAACATCTTGATGTAATAATAAACATGATAAAAAGGACATTTTTTTCAAAAAAACGCCTAGACCCGTAACTGTTAAATATGGATTCAAGTTGTTAAATACATCAATACTTTTTTGATAACTGTTGTTTCATCATATTTTTATCCAATTCTACGCTAGTGCTATTATTCTGACCATAAGTGTTAGTCCCTTATCGATAAAAAAAAACAAGTTTATTAATTTTTTTTTAATCAGTGAAAATAAGATTCTCAACACTGCAAAAATCGTAGAAATCCGCCAATCACTTGCAAAGTTATAGGATTTCAAACATTCTCTCCTACTTTGATGTTTGTTAGCGTATCTGATGACAACGCGCTTGAATTCAAAAACTGACAAACATGACTGGAGATATCAACATTACCATAGTAACAAACCATATTGTATTGCCTAAATTCAATGCTCACTTATATGGCACACTTTTGATTTTGATTTTTCGCATGAGTTCATGAATCACCCTGTATATCATGATTTTTTGTTTCTACGAAACATCCATTCCGTGCATCTCAATACGGACAAAGCTAGCTTCCAAAATCCATAAACCGCATTGAAATATCTCTATTCTCGTTGAAGATATTGGACTTTGAATTTAACTCAAAAAATGTGCATGTGTATAAGTTCGAGTGTCCAGCAGTTTAGTTGAATGTGTGTTCTATTTTGGATTTGATAAAAAAAAAATTAAAAAATGATTTAGTGAGGTTATATTTGCAAAGTTTTGTGACTATCCAAAAGATTTTGTTCAGATTAGGTATATAGGTTCTCATTTGGAATTTGATCAAGACATTTACAAAAAAAATTATATAGTGAGGTTATGTTTGCATGGTTTTGTTATTTTCCAAAGGATCTTGTTGAAATTAGGTTTGCATAAAGTTCTTATTGGGAATTTGATCAATAAGTTGAAAAAAAAATACATGGTGAGGTCATGCTTGCATAGTTTCGTGATTTTCTAAATAATGTTGTTCACTTTAGATAGGTATGTAGGTTCTTGTTTGAAATTTGATCAAGAAATTCAAAAAAATACATAGCTCGGTACTACATAGTGAGGTTATTTTTGCAGAGTTTTGTTATGTTCCAAAAGATTTTGTTCAAATTAGGTTTGTAGGTTCTGACTTGGAATTTATCAAGACATTTTTTAAAAAAATTACATATTGAGGTTTCGTCTGCATGATTTTGTTATTTTCCAAAGGATCTTGTTCAAATTGGGGTCTAATTTTTAATTTGATCAAGAAATTTGAAATAAATTACACAGTCAGGTTTTGTTTGCATAGTTTTGTTATTTTCCAAAGGATTTTGTTCAAATTGGGTATGTGTAGGCTCTATTTGGCATTTGATCAAACAATATAGACAAAAAATAATATGTTGAGATTATGATTGCATAGTTTTGTTACTTCACAAAGGATTTTGTTCCGATTGGATATGTGGGTTCATTCTTGGATCTGACCAGAAGAAGAAATTATGTAGTGTCAGAATTAGCCAAAATAAAATCAACTTCGTCTTTGGGTCTTTTATAAGCTGAACTGAACTGTAGAAAATATCAAAATTATCTATCTTCGGCAATCTGCAAGTCTGAACTCATTTTTCTATCAATTTCACTGTCCGTTAACCTAATCCTCCATAACGGTTGTGTCAAAGTCCTCCTTCCACATACAGATCCGGCGGCGCTGTTGCCAATACACCCCAAAACGTTTTTAACAATAGTTATTATTCCAACATTCGACCATCCTGTTCCTTCTGTTGTCCTCACCAGGAAAGTTCGTAGGTTGGGTTAGACTTCACTAAATCTTCATTGTCATTTTCTACTCTGAAAGTTTTTTTTCATATTTAGTTTTTTCTTTGCACCTGCGCCCAGAGATTATTCATACTGTCTGGTTTTATTTTATAGTTTTATTTTAATGGTCATTTCTATCAATGCCAAATTTTATTTCAGTGTTTTATTCAAATGGTTATTTCTAAGAATGCCAAATTTATTCGAGTTTTTCATTTTAATGGTCATTCCTACGAATGCCAAATTTTATTTCAGTGTTTTATTTTAATGGTCATCCCTACGAATGCCAAATTTTATTTCAGTGTTTTATTTTAATGGTAATTTCTACGAATGCCAAATTTTAAAAACTTCACTTACTCGAACGGCTGGTCCGAACTACCATTCAAAACGACTCACTGCTTCAGGTTATCCACTGCAGCTACCATACTGGCTACTCTTTCACCTCTTAAGTCTTGTAGAACATATCTGTGATTTGGAAGGACATTGGTTACTCGAAATGGTCCCTTGAAGACAGGTTCCAATTTATGGCTCATTCCAGTAGCACTGACTTGGGTTTTGCGATGCATGACCAACACTCCCACATTGAATTTTCTTGGCCTACATCGTCTCCGGTCAAAATACCTCTTTTGCTTTTGCTGTTCCAAGTCAATTTGTTCACTAACTTGTGCTCGAAGATCCGATAGATTACTTCGAGTTATATTTTCTCCCACTGTATTTAATATGTATGAATCAGCCCAATGCTTTGGCTCTATGCCCATCAACAATTGGTACGGCGACTTCCCAGTTGTTGCATTTTTATGAGTGTTGAGGGAAAATTGGATCTCTTTGTATCCCAAGTTCAAATTCAAAATTCAAATTCAAAAGCATATATTACTAATTAATAGGCAGTAATCACATACTACAAAATATTTAATCACAGAAATGTTAGCACCTAAGCTGAGCTTGTATTGCGCCCAGGGTTTAATTTATATGAATACAAATTATTTTAAATGCTTAAAACATGCTTATTGAACTAAATCTCAATCTATACAAAATTGCTAAACTAGACAATAGTGTTAAGGAATCATGATTTTGCAATAGATGACTGTGCTAAATGGACTGAAGAGACACCGAGGAGGGTGCATGTGCTTTTTCGTTAAATACATATTTTTATATTATTGAGAAATGTTATTACTTATCAAATTGATGCTGATTCATCAGTATCATTCACAGTTAGACATCTCAAGGAATCGAGAATAACTTGATTGAAACGCTCAAATTGGCAATTTGCTTTTGTCGCTGCCACCGCATTCAAAACATGTTTTATGTCAAGTTGCTGACAATATCAATTTCATGGACTCTGGAGTAAATGCAGATCCACGATCTGATACAATGCGAGTAGGAACTCCTAATATTTCGATAAAATTCTTTAGAGCTCGAAGTACATATTTTGCACTCGTTGTTTTGGGTTCTAAAAACACGAACTTAGTGAATCCATCCACCAAAACAAACAATTGAGTGTTTTTCTTCTGAGACTTGATAAAAGGCCCCAAATGGTCAACATGGATGGCTTCAAATGAAATTGTGCTCTTCGTAATTGGATTCAACAGTCGCGGCTTCATACCCTTTCTATTTTTCATGTACATACAATTCAAACAAGCTGATACATATCTCTTCACAAATTTCGTCATTTGGACAAACCAGTAAGTGGTGCTTTTTAATTTATAATAATAATAAAAATAAATTGTCACGGGCCGTTTTTGACTCTACGTATTTTCGTTCCATTATGGTTGAGATTGAGACATTTTAGCTCTACCGTACATATCAGGTTGTTGCACTTTTCATAAACTCAGGCAGTATGTAGAGTTACTGCTACTTACTTGGTCGCCACACCTCGTGATAGCATCTTTTCTCCTAATAACTTTTCTTGAAACTTAATCTATCCCTGTTATGAGTTTGACTGGCACCTGAAAGTGTGTGTGTATTTACACACACACTTTGTCAGTCTTTGTGAAGCTTGGATGTTTCCTAAGCATTTTCAACCTTATCTAGGGATTTTTGGGAAATTAATCCACTTTTATATATTGCATCGTGTTGAGTTTTGTGTGCTTTGTGTACCTACCTACCTTGTTGGCGATGCAATAACCGTTTTATACGGATATTTTGGTTTCACGACCGTTGGGTAAGTTGGAGGGCGTGATTGTTGATTTCATCTTCGACCGGGTGTCGTTGGAAAGTACCTGGATGAATTCTATCGTGCTCCCTCTTTTCACGTAGAAAGGCAAGAAATTGCTGATTCTGTTGGAAACGCAAGGGTGGACTGCAACCTACCAGTTCTAATACATTACCACGCAGTTTGAACAGGACCACCAGAGCGAAACACAGGGAAAACACCACCGTGTCTACAAACCCAGAAACCCTGCAGAACTCAGGTATTTTACTGATTTCTTCACATGTTTTTTTTATCGAGTGATTTTGTCACAATAAGGGCTTGTGGGGTCTTCGACTGTACCCTACCCTTATTGCGCGCTAGGGACGTAGCACTCAGACAGAAGGGAAACTCGTGTCACTTCACAACATCTCTATTTTCTTTTACGGTCAACAATTACAGCCGGGGGATCAGCATGGGCCGATGGCTCGAGAGGGAAAATAGGAATTCTTGCCAAGCTAGAAGCTTGACTGACACTACTTTTCCCTCCTCCCGAACCATCGTTCCGTGGCCGAATTTATATAAAAAAACTGTTGGGTCAGCATTGTAGGTCATGCGTCATAACATCATCGTAACATAAATGAGTGGATTTATTCAGCGTACTTTCCACCCCATTATTACGATGACAATATTTGAAGTGGCAATTGATTTTCATGATTTATCTGATCATTTGATTTAATTTTTCGCCACCAAGAGTAATGATTTGTCGAGGTTTAAATCAAACTCAAGCTCTTTTTCTTGTTCGATCTATCAAATTTATTGTTGTCCAAATTTATAATCGTAATTTTCATTCGAGTTTTGTTTTATAACTAAGAGGACTATGTTACAACCGTATTTCTTCTTGGGTTTTTTTTTTTCTGTTGGGGTTATCAATCACAATTCAGGCGGATAGCTTGTTGGTCTGATTAGCAGCCCTACAAGAGCTGAGACTGCTACATCATTGTTCAGTCACTTTCCACTGAAGAAAGGCTGTGTGACCGTGATTGACTTATTGGTATCTTTATTAGATTTAAGATTTTTATAATCTATTTTTGTTTCAAAGTGTGATCAGTTAGGGACTTTACTTTAGGGATAAAGAAATAGATTTTTATCCATTGAACTTCTAGTATTTTGATTTGGTTATACCCTCATTGTTGTTTTAAAAATTATTTTTTTTTCCTTTTGATAATTTCTGTGAATGGGAAGGTGCCCGGAACATCGGGAGAATTCCGACTTATTCAGTCTTGAGTCGGTGGCGCTTAACCTACTATTCTCTCCGGCATTGAGCTAGGGCCTAATTTGCTCACGCAGTAAACCACCCTCTCATTCCAGAAATCAAGTAACTTTCTCTATCCTTTGTTACCTCATTCCTTTTTTTTCTTTACTCTTAAGAGTAACAAAGAGCGTGGCAAAATGCCTTTTATTCATACATACAAAAATTTTGTCAACGATAACAATGAAAGTTGACGGCGAGATCTAGCTATCGCTACTCCATCTTACCGTCTTATTGGAATGATTTATGATTACAGAAAAGTAAGATACTTAATTATTCTAAAAATACAGATTATAATTTTTATTAGATCTAACTTAAATACTAACAATCTATTGATTATGTCGTCGGCTATAAATGAAGAATTTCATAGATCTTTTGAAGACATGGGCGGAAGAGCTCGATTTTACATTGTTAGGTAGGGCGTTCTACAGTTTCGCGGCAGTTAATATTTCTTTACGCATATAGAGTAGTTTGAGTCTGTAGTACGCTCGTTGAAGAATGGTAGAAACGTGTTCCTCAAACCTCAGCGGATTGTCAAGATAGATTCTCAAGTTTCTCTCACATTTCGTTGGGTTAAGCATCAGCCCATCAATGGTGATTTTGAAGTTAATCAGTGGTCCCGTACCAAATATGAGCATCTTGGATTTGCGTCCATTTAAAACCAATTTGTGTAGACGTGACATATCAACAACTCTCTGGATGTCTGGGATTAGAGCAGATTATGCAGCTTCGCACTGATCATGTTGATTGAATGAAATATAAATTTGCAAATCATCGGCATATTGATGTGAGATACAGGAATCAAGGCAATCACATAAGTCAAATGTGTAGAGAGAAGATAATAGTGGACCCATGACACTGCCCTGAGGTACCCCTCTATTGATTTGATGATAATCCGATGCATGGTATCATTCTGCACATTAGGGTGTTTTAAACCAAGGTACCTCTGGCTAATGAAAATGTTTGAGTCAACATCAACGTTTGGTACACTTTCAATGAAGAATTAATTTTGTTTTGAAGGAGTAACCATCATATTTTGAGAAGAATTAGGCCTATTGCTTATGTTCAGTTTTCTCAGGCAAGTCCAAAATTCTTTAGGATCCGTCCTGAATTTAAACTGCAGATACGCCTTTTTCTCCCTGCGAACAGCTGACGTCACCAGATTGCGAAGCTGCTTATATTCAGTAAAGGATTCAGCAGTCTTCAATTTTTCATACTTTGTCAGTGATTTTTGTCTAAGCTCCATCATAAACTTAACATTCTCGGTTATCCAAGGAGCATATGCTTTGGTTATTCTAGATGTCTTCACTGGTGCATGCCTATCAAATACCTGGAGAACCTTTTCATTGAAGAAGCTCATCATATCATCCACGCCATCCATACTGTAGATTGAATCCCAGTCTACATCAAATAGGTCACTTAAAAAGTCAGTGAAAACAAATGATGAATAATCTCTGTATGTTCTGTATGATACTGGGACTTTAGGTTTCTTGAATTTCATTTTCACGTAGACTGAATGATGATCTGAAATGTTATTCATATTTATACCTTGTGTACTATCTGCTAAGTTTGGTTTAGAAGTAAAGATATTATCGATAAGAGTGCTGGTATTCTGTGAAATTCTGGTTGGAGAATCCACAACCTGATGAAGTTTATATTTGCCGAAAAGTCGACTCAATTGTATATATCCCGGGGTATTCAAGTTCAAGAAGTCAATATTTGGTGATCTCACAATAAAGTGTACAAAGCTAATATCACTATTCATTTTGCCGTTATAGTTTGTGTTGATGCTCCGCAAGTTGAGAGTTTTTTTTTTCTCAAAATAGAATATGATAAAATTACCAAACATAATTAAATAAAATTAAATAAAACGTCTTTATTATATGAAAGTATAATGTGAAAAAGTGATAGATTTATTTAAATTAAATTCCCAAATAAACAATCGTCAGTAAATAACCATTTCCAATACAGATATCTGCGGCAACACAAAGCAGAAATCGAAAAAAAATTGTACAAAGATTGTGATCTACGCTATGAGTCTACCGTACGACTGATTTAAGTAGGGAACTACGACCAAATAGCGTAACCATAATAACATTCACTTGATGTCAGCCTGAGACGTGATTGAAACCTTCTTCTTAGACTTGGAGTGGCAGTAAAAAATTCTTCCAGATGAAGTCCACACATTAGAAAGGGCCCTTTGAACACTCGCGAGTGTGGTTTTCAATGATAGCGAAAACGCGATAATTTTTTGGTGATCTGTTGCCGGTGAGTCAGAACGTTCTCTTGCGTACTACCTTTTTACCAAAAGTAGCGATGTCGAAAGGTACTCAATGCGGCCTATCATGGTTATATGACAGGCCAAAATACCACGCGAAAACTTTATTGATAAAGATTTATGAATTGATTATTTTGCAATGTTTGTTGCTCAACCATTTTTTACCCAAACATAAAAAGTAAAGAAGAATATTATATAATAATTATTCAACATAAACTAAACTTAAAACTAATGTGTGGGGACGAAACATACCGCCCACCAAAATACCTATTAGGATTTTTTATTGAATAGGTAATGGACATAGCTTCACTATAGGTCTTTGCATAAGCCCATGTAAAGTCTTGACTGTCACCACCCTGCTAATACCATCAACTCCTGGGTGCAATTCCACAACACGAGCAAGTCGCCAACGCAAAGGAGGTGATTGATCATCTTTGATCAAGACGAGGGTGTCCACTTCAACGTTCGGGCTCTTCTTGGTCCATTTCGAACGTTGCTGGAGTGTATTCAAGTATTCCGTGCTCCACCGACGCCAAAAATCTCTGATCATCCGTTGGACAAGTTGCCATCTTGACAGTCTATTTAGCGGCACTTCAGAATAATCAGGACAGGGAGCTGCGTTGAGAGGTTCCAATATCAAAAAATTTCCAGGAGTTAGGACCTGCAAATCATTTGGATCGCTGCTCAGTGGACACAGAGGTCTGGAATTCAAAATGGATTCGATTTGGATCAAAACCGTGTTGAACTCTTCATATGTCAGGATCTGGTCTCCGATCACTCGAGAGAAATGAGTCTTCACACTTTTGACATTGGCTTCCCATTATCCTCCAAAGTGAGGAGCGCTTGGTGGATTGAACGACCAACGGATAGCTTCTCTAGTTGTAGCATCTTCCATACATTTCTGAAGTTCTCGATTGGCTCCAACAAAGTTTGTTCCCTGATCACTGATAATATGATTACAACGGCCTCGTCGTCCAATGAATCGCCTCAAAGCCGCAAGAAAAGTATCTGAAGTTAGATCTGATGCCACTTCCAGATGAAGGGCCTTTGTTGCCATACAAACGGAAAGACAGATATATGCCTTCATTGTCTTGCTGCCACGAGTCTTCAACATAGTAATGTAATATGGTCCTGCAAAATCCACTACTGTTGTTTCAAAAGGCTTGACAGCTCCCAGTCGATATGCGGGTAAGTTTTCCATCAAAGGTTCCAGAGCTTTAGGTCTAATTCGGAAGCATACAATACATTTGGATATAACAGATAAATAAATAAATAAATAAATAAATAAATAAATAAGCCTTTATTTCCAACAGGTAAATACCCACTTACAGGAGATTCAAGTACATAAAACAAAAAACAAAAAAAGTAGTAACTTAATCTTAACAACCCAACTTAAATAATAAATATTAGCATAAACAATGAACGCAACTACAACGAGGATTCAGAGGACCTATCCGAGATCAATATTCATAATCGAATTTAACATATTATGAAGTGAGTCTGCACTTAAGTCATTCACGTGAGAGATAGAGTTAAATACGTTGCACATAAGATAGATGGGACTCTGCTTCATAACGTTGGATCTGATCGTATCAAGATAGAAAGTTGGAGTCTGTCTTGTACCAGCCCTTGGAACCCGAAATTGCAAACAATTCAACAGAAATGGGCAGTCAACCTCATTGTGATATAAGTTGAACAAAAATTTCACAGATTGCATTTGTCTTCTCGTAGCTAGAGGAATTTCACTTAACCTTTGCAAAAGTGAGTCGTGATCATACCCTCTAGTGGGATAGAATCCGTCGCTTCTAAAAGCCAAATACTTCAAGAATCGCCTTTGGATTGATTCAATTGCTGTGATATGGCAGTTATATATGGGGTTCCAAATAATGGCGCCGTAGTCTAGCTTAGATCTGACAAAAGTATAATATAAGAGCTTTATGGTAGAGGTGTCACTAAAATATCTACTATTTCTGATAACAAAACCAAGTGTCCTAGAAGATGCTGAAATCAACCTATTAATCTGGGGTATAAAGGTTAGTTTACAATCAAACAGGATCCCCAGGTCCATGAAGTTGCCATCAGATCTGTTCAGTCGAGCACCATCCAGCTCATATGCATATGTAACTGGAGTAGTTTTACGAGTAAAGGTAACAACATTGCACTTAGATATGTTAAGAGTTAATCTATTTTCTACACACCAGTTATGAACTATGACCAAATTCTTCTGCAGATATTCGCAGTCCGAAAGTTGGGCTATTTCGCTGAACAATTTCAAATCGTCAGCGTAAACAAGTTTGTCACACTCAATTGCATCAATTAAGTCGTTAATGAAACACAAGAATAGCAAGGTCCCCAGGTTGGAACCCTGTGGTACACCCGAGCTGGCAGTAAATGATGTCGATCTGAAGTGCTCATGCTGAACGTACTGAGCGCGGCCAATCAGGTAAGATTCGAGTGATGCCAGCAATCTTGATGAGGCACCAAGACTCTCCAGTTTTGAAAGCAGAATAAAGTGATCGATTTGATCAAACGCCTTCTGGAAATCTGTATATATAACGTCAAGCTGGCCGCGCGAATCAAGTGTCTTGCAAGCAACATGTGATAGTGAAGCCAAATTCGTTATGCATGATCGATGATTAAGAAATCCGTTCTGGTATGGCGAGAGAAGACTGCTGAGTTCGGGATAAATACGGTTGTGGATTATAATTTCTAAAATTTTTGAAAAGTTACAGAGAATAGCAATAGGCCTATAGTTTTTTAACAAAAATCGAACACCCTTTTTCAGTACTGGAACTATTTTCGCTGTCTTCCAAATATCAGGGAACCTACCCTCACTGATTACCAGGTTGTAAATATAAACTAGTGGAGTGACTAGAATACAGATACTGTCTTTCACAAGGAAACTAGGAATGTTGTCCACGCCTGCCGTTAGTTTTGGTTTCAGCCTCTTACTGGCTTTCAGAATGTCATCAGCAGTAATATCGGAAATGTCAATATTTGCACCATTAACCATAGGGATTTTCACACGGCTGTTTGGATCCGAACCGATGTAGACACTGTGGAAATAGTCAGCAAAAGCATTAACAATAGCCTGTGGACCATCATACTCATTGTTATCATCTTTCAAAATACCCGGAATTCCAGTTCGGGTTTTCTTGTTATTAACAAATGACCAAAAAGCTGATGGGTCAGAGCGGATGTCACTTTCGGCGTTAGCAATGTATTTCTGATATGCATGTTTAGTCTGAGTTTTGATCACACGCTTGATAGAGTTAAGCTTTTCTCGATAGTACTTAGTTTTATGTAGTTTGAAGTCCTGAAAGGCCTTTTCTTCTTTGACGATATTTTTTATTAACTCACTTGAGAACCAGGGCGGGAAACGTCGACACCGCCTGGTCTTCAAGGGTACGCACATCGCAAAAATGTAGTATAAAATCTGGTAGAGGGCGTCGCAGGAGTCCTCCACACTTGGTGAGTTGAGAACCGGCGACCAGTCAGCGTCAGAGAGTAAGCTGTACATGAGAGGAAGGTTAGCTTTTCTAAAATTGTACTCTTTCGGATGATTCTTATCAAGGCCAAATTCCTTGACATGCGGACCACTTATTGCAGCCGGAAAATTGATTAAGAGGGAAGGATGGTACGGATCTTCATTGACGAAAGGTGCCTCTCCGTAATGATCAAGGTTGCATGCGAAATTGGAAAGAACAAGATCCAATAAGCGGTTACAGTTATTATATACATTGTTCACCTGGGATAGATTGAGTGTGTCGGTAAAATTAGAAATTAGCATACGTTTAGGGTCAAACAGATTTTCAGACACATATTGCGGAATATTAAAATCACCCAGGAAAAGCAATTTACCTTCATACTTCAACGTCAGGAGGAGGTTAATATGTGGTGGAATGTAAACCAAAATAATATACAACACTGAAAACTTGGCTTTGAGCTTGCATCCCACAACGTCAATAGCCGTCACTGAATTCTTCAAAATATCCAAGTTCAGATGCATAGGATTCAGGTCACACCTCACCCCCATCAGCACGCCACCTCCTCTAGACACCCCCATCAATTCAAACTCACGATCGGACCGGAAAATCGCATACTCTGCAGTAAAAAGTTCGGAACTGAGGATATCTGGTTTGAGCCATGATTCCGTGACTGCTATGATATCCATACCACTGGTCGAAACTGCATTAAAGAAGGAATGGGTTTTTGTATTCAAGCCCCTCACGTTTTGGTAATAGCAATGTATAAGATTAGTATTATTGCTGGTTGAAGATCTTAGTTTTTTGCGGTTATTATAGGATGTCCACCAGTGAATCTTAGGACGAGATCAGTCTCACCATGCGCTCGCCGGTCACGTAATTGATTCTTCAAGCTATTTAACTCACTTAGTTGTGATGACGTTAGATCCGCCTCAATAAATGTTCTACGGAAGTCTTTAGCTTTGGTTCTATTCCTAAGGACCTTGGAGACATCGTGAGGATTGCTCAGCACTATTTTTAAAGGCTTCAATCCGTTTTTATTGGGCTTTCCAAGCTTGATTACATTGTTGACATATATCTATATCTTGACTACATAATTCAGACAAAAAGTTAGACACCTGGGTAACTTCATTCTCGTCAGCCGTAGCGTTGAAGTTAAACAACATAATATTGTTTCCACGTCTTCGCCTTTCCGCCAGCTCAGACAATATATCCTGGTTCGGAGAGTTTGAAGGCACAGATGATGAGTGGTTAGTGGATGTGGGAGTTTCAGATGCTTTTTTAAACTCGGTCATCATATTCTCCATACGTTCCTCAAGATTTACTATTCTTTTCTGCAAAACTGGGATCAGTCGTACACCTTCCTGACAGGCGTCGCAGAAATATTTCAAGCTTCTTTTGTTTTTGAGTTCAATAACTCGGATTTCAGATGGGATTAGATCCGAGCAGGTGTAATGAAACTTGAGTCTGCACCCATCGCAGGGTACGTATTTTTCACTTTCGTTGAATAAAACATCACATTTGAAGCACGAAGACATTGTGGTCACGAACGGGTTATTAATCGAAAAATAAAATCAAATAATATTCAGATATCTAGCCCCCTACTCAGTTCAGGGTCACAGACATCTGCAAATCAAAGTTCCAGTTTATCGTACAATAATAGCGTTAAGCTACAAAAACTCTAAAGGTGCGAAAAGTACTCAAATATCTACTATAGCTGATAACGCCACCATCAATGTACTTGGAATGTTGTTTTTAGCTATTTTTTGTGCGTACCTGCTATTGTTCTCAATGAAAATTACGATAACTGGCTAGGTTTACGGAAAACCGTATTGCTGTTTTCACTACTATGCAGCCCACAATGTTTGAATTATTTTGACATAAAACACAACTATACTGATCATAAACGGCACTAGAAAAATCGAATATAAACGCAGCGATTTGAAATCACGACGAGCGAGGCGAACTGGTGATATCAAGGCGAAACGAATAGCTCTTTGGGAGACAAAATCCAAAATTGTTGAGTCAATAGGTATTGTAAAGTTTGCATTCCAGGATGTAGATTTTTTATGTGAACATCCTCTATGATTGAATGTGTCAATCGATGTTTATTGGGAAGAAGAATGGGATGAATTTTGGCAAAACTCAGGTTGGCATGAGCAAGTCGACCACCAACTCTCAAAATATTATCTTCATCCATAAACGGCGAAAGCTTACGAAATGATTTCGGAAGAACTTGTTTTTTATCTTCAAAATCTCTTGAGAAAATACGCTCTGCTGAACGTGTCTAACCAGGATAAGTAAAGATGTGTGATAGTCAGCAGACGTGAAATGTCTCAAATTTCTTTCATTTGTCGGCAAACGGCAATTGTACAGAAATCGGTGTAAATAGCAAATGATTTTCTTGATTCTTGAAAGTGACGAAAATTTCTCTAAAATTGAATCCAACAAAGGTGGCGAAGTGGTATCTTCTGTTGTCACCAGCACAACTCTTCTTTCTTCAGTGATGACTGTTGAAGATGGAGACGATAAGGAATTTTTCGGCCAGTTCTCTTCAAGATCGGCTAACCAGAAAGGCCCCGCCCATCATTGAGAACAGTCTAATAAGTCACTTGGAAGTAATCCTCGAGATGCATGATCAGCAGGATTGAATTCTGACGGAACATATCTCCACGATGATGGCGGTACACGGTCTTGAATATGGCTAACTCGATTAGAGACAAATGTTTTCCATCGATACGAAGGTGCCTTTAACCAATTTGAGGCTACCATTGAATCTGACCACGCAAAGATTTTCATAGAGTCCAATTTATTTATGTATGCTGTCTGGACCAAGGTAATCAAATCAGCTAATAAAACTGCTCCACACAATTCCAATCGGGGAATTGATATTTTCTTGAGCGGTGCAACCTTGGATTTAGCACAGACCAGGTTGCAACTGACAGTGTTATCGAAGTTCACCACTCGAAAGTAAATAACTGCAGCAAAACCCTTTTCCGATGAATCGCAAAATCCGTGCAACGAGCAATCTTTGTGGTTGTCGCTTAAAATTCTTCGGGGGATTTCAAGTGTCGATAATAAGTGAAGTTCAGAGCTAAAACTTAACCACTTCTGCAAAACGTCATCAGGCGGCGCATCATCCCAGTCCAAACCTAGAGTTCAAAGATGCTGAATCAGGTATTTTGCAAAAAATGTCAATGGTGCCAAAAGTCCTAAAGGATCGTAGATTCTAGCTAATTCCGACAAAACGTTTCGCTTCGTGCAAGGGTGATCAATTGAATTAACTTTGTACGAAAAATAGTCCAGAAAGGGGTGTCATTGAAGTCCAAGAATCTTGATGGATGACATATCATCAGAGTCAAAATCCAACGATGATAAGTGACTGTTACACATTGATTCGGGCAAGTGAGATAACATAGATCCGTTATTACTTGACCATTTTCTAAGGTCGAAGCCTCCACCTCTGCACATCTCAATCAGCTGTGATTGAACGAGTAGAGCCTCTTCGATGGATTCGCAACTGCTCACGCAGTCATCGACGAATAGGTCTCTTTGGAGAACTGACGCAGCTAATGGAAATCTCCCCTTTTCATCCTCAGCAAGTTGTTGTAGAGTCCTCAATGCTAAAAATGGACTTGACGTGACTCCAAATGTTACAGTATTGAGAAGGTAATCCTGGATTGTTTCATCAGGTGAAGGTCTCCAAAGAATCCTTTGATAGTTTCGATGGCTAGGATTAACCCAAATTTGTCTATACATCTGTTTTATGTCTGCAGTGAAAGCAACAGCGTGTAATCGAAAACGAGCAATATATCAACAATATCCTTTTGAAGTTTTGAAGTTTTGGACCAGAAGAAGAGGCAATCATTCAACGAGTAGCTGTCTGATGTGGACTTGAAGCTGGCATCGAAGACAACTCGGAGTTTCGTGGTAGAACTATCTGGTTTCTCCAAACAGTGGTGAGGTATATAATAAGTGGCATGAGGCGAGATAGGCTCTTGCACTAAGGTCATGTGACCTGTTTCTAAATAGTCATCCATGAAGGTGCGATAATCTCGATAGGTCTCTGGATCTGAGATTAACCTTCTTTCCAATGATAAAAAACGACGAAGAGCACATGATCGAGTGTCAGGGTGAAACGTAGGTACTTTGGATTTGAAAGGTAAGTCAACTGTGTATCTCCCGGATGAGTCCCTTGTAGTTGATTCAACAAATATTTTTTCAGCTTCACATTCAACGTGAGAAATGGGTGTGTTGTGACTGTTGTGAGGGATCTCTTCCAATTCCCAGAATTTCTTCAGAGTATTGTCCAGGGTTGGTTCATGAGCCACAAATAATGAATGATACGGCGATTCAGAAAATCTAATTTTTCCCATAACAATCCAGCCGAATACTGTGTTGATGGCAATGGGGTGTCCGGGTTTTCCTTCAACTCGACCTTCTCTCAAAGCAGACGCGAACACATCAGCTCCCAACAGTAAATCTATTTCTGAAGGCATATTGAAAGCAGAATCCGCAAGTTCCAAGTTTCTGATGTGCGTCCAACTATTTTTCGAAAACTACGAAAATGGCATATTTGAGCAAATACTGGGTAAAACGAGTAGGTCGACTTTTAACTCTAGAGTCTTGCTTATGGCGGGTCGAATGGTGCATGATACTTGTCCGAGAACACGAGAAGATTGTTCTCCCAATCCAATAACTGAAGCAGTAGATTTGGAGCGACGTAGACCGAGACGCTTCAGACATGTTTCAGTGATAAAATTAGCCTGGCTTCCTGAATCCAACAGACATCTTGCTGATTGCACTCTGCCCCAATCGATCAACACTTCAACTTTTGCGGTGCTGAGCAAAACTGTAGTTTCATAGGTAGCGACATGATTGCAGTGTTGGGTGCCTTCCTGATGCGATGTACTTGGAGTGGCGGACCCCTCTTCAATCATTCTTGTAGGGATCTGAGGCGAAGACTGTCTTTGGAAATTCACACAAGTATTCGATTTTTTTCCAGAAGAGAAGTGAAGCAAAGTATGGTGATTGTAGTTGCATTGCCTACACCTTGTTTGCGATGGGCAATTTCTTGTAACGTGCGATGGCTTCAAACAGTTCAAACAAAGAGCGGTCTGCTTTACAAATTGGTATCTCTCGCGTGGAGACTTATCCTTGAAACTAGGGCAACTATAGAGCAGATGATTGGATTGACAGCTAGGACACATAGCATTAGGTTCATTAATCAAAAGAGACCTTGGTTGTTTCTTCCTATACTGAGTTTTGTCTGCGATTCCTGAAGATCTTCGGACAATTGGTTTAGTGTTGATTGGTGATGAAAATACAATAGATTCTAAGGCTGTACACTGCTCATGCAAACATTCTTTCAATTGAGTAAACGAGGGAATCTTTTCTTGGCTATGTTCGATTTCAAAACGTTTGATAGTGGAGATGTCCAGTTTGGATAAGAGAACGTCAAAAAGCAAAAAATCCCAACTTTCAACTGGAAACTCTAAATTCTCCAAAATTTTCAAATTTTCTCCAAAAACATCAAGCAAATATCTGAGCTCAGCAACTGGTTCACACTCTATCTTCTTAAGTCCAGTTATGAGATGCCAAGCGTTAGTGGCTAAGAGTCTTTTGTTTTGGTATCTATTTTTAAGTGCATCAAACGCAATCAAATAATTATCCTGGGTAAACGGAATTCCAGAAATAATTGTCAAAGTATTGAAATTTCTCTATATTTGATAAAGCTGTATTCTCATGTATGAGAGCCTTGAACAAATCTATTAAGAATTGCCAAGAATTTATATCTCCATCGGAGGTGGGAACAGAAATTGTAGGTAATTTGATGTTATTTGATGAACGTTCAACAGTTTGGATTGCGGGTTGACCAGTTTGACCGACTAACTAGGCTTCGATTTTTAAAATTTCAAAATAACAGGCATCAGTTTCTGTACGAACTAACTCATCCTCCTCCATTGATCCTTCAGATGTAGATAGATATTCAATTAAAATACCATGCTGCTTATCAAATATCTTGTATTGAGTATCCAGCGCATTGAGCCGCACGTTGAATGATAAAAGATCGCTTGGATCAATCTCGGTATCTTTCGCCGCCTTGAAAATGTCTTTTATGCGTGAAACTGCAACATCCCGTGCCGCGCGAGCTGCTTTTATTTTATTAGCCGACATAATATATTAAAGAATCAAACCAATCAACAATGATTCCACCAAATAGATCAAACACCATGCAAATTCAAGCAAAATCTGGCCGGTATATTGATATAGTAGGCCTACCAAAAATAAGTCTGACTGTGGAATGTCTAACGTAAACTGTACGTTTTTTATACAACAGAATTACAAAAAAGCCTCGATGCACGTGAAAATGTTACTATTCCCGACAACTAAATCAACTTGATTTTAAATAGATACAGCCCATGCAAAATAATGTTTTCAACTAACAAATTCGAAAAAAATAAAAAACTACTTAAATGAATGCTACCAACAATACAAATCCCTTTTTTGAGCAAACAAACTATGCAAAATAGTACCGAAATCCGGCCGAAGAAGGACCAAATAATGTTTGGTCAAGAAGCAATAAAAAGCAAAAAATGGAAGAAAGGGCGGCGATAACCATAAAATGGGTTTGACTTACCCTTATTCTTCAAATGTGTGAGGTGTGGACTGTATATAGGGTGGCTGGTCTCATGGTCTGTTTGCGTCGTGAAAGGGCCCTTTGAACACTCGCGAGTGTGGTTTTCAATGATAGCGAAAACGCGATAATTTTTTGGTGATCTGTTGCCGGCGAATCAGAACGTTCTCTTGCGTACTACCTTTTTACCAAAAGTAGCGATGTCGATAGGTACTCAATGCGGCCTATTATGGTTATATGACAGGCCGAAATACCACGCGAAAACTTTATTGATAAAGATTTATGAATTGATTATTTTGCAATGTTTGTTGCTCAACCATTTTTTACCCAAACATAAAAAGTAAAGAAAAATATAATATAATAATTATTCAAAATAAACTGAACTCAAAACTAATGGGTGGGGACGAAACAGTTGGTCTCCATCGGATTTCTTTATTTCTATTGTTTTCATAAACCCTAGATGTCCGCAATCATCGTGGTTCAATAATTTACAGATAAGCCATATCATCAGACGTTGAGGGAGGACGTTGAGGAACCACCCACCTAAGGATTTCTACTTTTTTTGTCCAGAATACCCCTCTTCAAAGCAAAATGTTCGAAGTAGTTCTTGGTAGCCAGATTTTGTCACTTTTTAAGACTTAACTTATGCTGTTTAGCTTCTCATCTTGCCCCTGTACTGCTTTGATCCACTCCTCCGTGATGTTTACAATGCTTTTTATATCCATAACGGGATGTCTGCTTAGATGATCTGCATGTGACATTTTACATCCTGGTCTGTACTTCACTGCAAATGTGAAGTCTTGGATTTCTAATCACCATCTTGCGATTTTTGGTAGGGGGTCTCGTTTGGATGTGGCGGTACGTAATGCAGCACAGTCGGTGAATACAGTGAATTCCGCTCCCAATAGGTATACACGGAAATATTTTAGTGCATAAACAACGGCCATTGCCTCTAATTTATAGCCATGGTATTTACTCTGTTCGAATGTAAATTTTTTACCAACATAAGTGACCGGATGAAGTCCTGTTTCATGCTGTTGGAAAAGAATGGAACCCACACCGATAGAACTTGCATCCGTGTGTAGTTCAATGGGAAGAGCTGGGTCAAATATCTTCAGAACAGGACCGGTAGTTAATATTTCTTTTATAAGTTCAAAAGCTTCATTTTGGTCCTTGTTCCATTGCCATGACGAATTTTTCTTGAATAATGATGTTAGAGGCTCAGTGATTATCGCATACTGGTGTATGAACTTCCTGAAGTATCCCGTGAGTCCAAGAAATTGGCTCAAGTGTTTTAGAGTTTTTGGTTGTACGAACTGTATGACGGCTTTAACTTTATGAGGATCAGGGCGTACTCCATCCTTTGATATTTCACGACCTAAGTACGTGATCTTTGACAGTAGGAATTTACACTTTGGTAACTGAAGCGTTAAGTTGTATTTCTTGAAAAGATCGAGTACATCCCTTAATTTCTCCAAACATTCCGATACTGTTCTAGCAGGTACAATAACATCATCAAGATAGGCGAAGGCTGTTTGTGACTTGAGCTCTTTCAAAATATTGGTCATCATGCGTTAAAAAACGGCAGGAGCATTCGTTAATCAAAACAAATTCGCACAAATTCATATTGATTATCGGGGGTAATGAACGCTGTTTTATCTACCGAATTTGGGACCATTGGAATCTGATATTATCCTGAATATAAATCTAGGGTTGTAAAAATGGTACAGTTTCTCAATTTGTCGATTTGTTCATCAATTAATGGCATGGGTAATTTTTCCCAAACAGTAATACTGTTCAATTTTCGAAAATCGACGCACATTTTCAAAGTCCCATTTGGTTTTGGAACAAGAACTATAGGACCGGCGTATGCAGAGGGACTGGCTTATGCAGAGGTCGATTCTCTGATGATACCATTTACTAATAGTTCATCTGATAGGTATGTCCTGAAGTTTTAATTTTTGTGTTCCTGACAACCCGTGCCTACAAATAACAGGAGAACTGCTGGTTGTCTGGATATTCATCGTTGTGTAGGAAGTTTGACCTACTTCGTCTAATTGCAGGGCAATACAGTCGCAATATTCATTTAATAGCGATAATATATTCTGTCTGTGCTAAATATCACAGTTGACCATATCCAATTTTATATTATTCGAAGTTGTTACAACAGAGACATTATTACACTCAATGAGTTCTATGATCTACTAATGCATCAACCTTCATTTGCAACAACTCCAGTTGTTGCTGCAAGGATATGGGTGGCGTAAAACTCCTTTCAGTTCTTTGCACATCTGCACTGAGCTGAGAATGCTGTGAGTGCAATCTGTGTATCGCTCCACTCGTCCCTGAAGGGCCAGGAAACGGATCTCCACCCAACGACATCTTTGGATCACTTCTCCCTCTTCACACTTACTTATACCCAGAATTATTTGAATCGTATCCCACTTCTGAACTGTCAGAATTAGCCAAAATGAAATCAACTTTGTCTTTGAGTCTTTTATAAGCTTTAACCAACTGAACTGTACAAAATATCAAAATTATCTATCGTCGGCAATCTGCAAGTCTGAAGTCATTTTTCTGTCAATTTCACTGTCCGTTAACCTAACACCTAACCCTTCAAAACGGTTGTGTCAAAGTCCTTCTTCCACATACAGATCTGACGGCGCTGTTGCCAATACACCCCGAAAGGTTTTTAACAATAATTATTATTCTAACAGTAGTGAGGTTATGTTTGCATAGTTTTGTTATTGTCCAAAGGATCTTGTTCAAATCGGGTATGTAGGTTCTAATTTGTAGTTTGAACAAGAGATTATAAAAAAAAGTTACATATTGAGGTTATATCTGCATAGTTTTCTTATTTTCCAAAGGATTTTGTTCAAATTAGGTTCCAATTTTGGAATTTGATCAAGAAATTTTAAAAATAAATCACATAGTGAGGTTACATTTGCATAGTTTTGTTGTTTTTCAAAGGATTCTGTTGAAATTGGGCATGTAGGTTCTATTTGACATTTGATCAAACAATTCAAACAAAAAATGATATAGTGGGGTTATGTTTGCATAGTTTTGTTATTTTCTCAAGAAATTTGTTCCAATCCTGTGGGTTCTAAAGTCAAAGTCAAAGTCAAAGTCAAAAGATAGCTTTATTGTCCAAACTGTGACTGTTGTTGACAAAGCCTGTGATGTGAATAACATACGGACTAAAATGGAGGTACTATAACTAAAAACCATAAAACAATAAACACCAAACTTTAAACAGATTCAATTACTCAGCCTATAGTCTAATGCCCTGGCATAAAACTCCTCCAAATCATAAAAAGCCTAACTCAACAGGAGATCATTGACTGCCTTCTTAATTTTTTTCACACATCTTATCTTCCTTTTGTTCAACGGCAAATGGTTGAATAGCTTTCTGCCTCCAAATACAGAAAAAATTTTCACAAGTTCTGAACGTGGTATAGGCAATCTGAATAGATGGGTTCGCCGAGATGGATAGTGTCCCTCAACTCCGAGTTCAGATCCACACTTCTTGAAAATGAATGTGACCGTTTCCAGTATAAATAGACTGCATAGTGTGACGGTGCTTCACAAAAAGAGGACGACACGAATTCCTAGGAGATCTCATCATATACAGGTAGCGGAGTGCTCTTTTCTGCAGCAAGAAGACAGTATTGAAAAGGTATTGGGAACAAGAACCCCAGAAAAAGATACCATAGCGAAAGTGAGACTCAACAAATGCATGATACGCATTTTTCGCTGACGCAAAATCCATACTGTTTCCTATCATGTCGATTGTTAGACCTAGAAACTTATTGAACTGTACGGTGGAAAGAGGAACAGACTCTAGAAAAATATTATCAAGCACGCATTTGAAATTCAGGATATTGGTTTCAGAAACAATAAAACTCAGGAGGTTAGCGTCACACCGGGACTTTACTATCAGAAGATCAGTCTGTACCCTATTATTCAAAATATGCAAATCAGTGTCGTGCCATAGGATAGTTGTGTCACCTGCGAAGACTATGAATTTACCCTCAATACTGGTCTACAGCAGATCGTTCATGTATATAAGGACAGCAATTGTCCAAGAACAGAGCCCTGAGGAACACCCAAGGTAACCTGAGCGTTAACAGATTCCACCATTGAAACATACCCTCTGAACTCGACCAGATAGATGAGAATTGAACCATCTCCAACCAGTACCTCTAAATCTATATCTCCACATCTTCTCTAGCAGTATATCGTGATCAACACAATGGGAGGCCTTGGCAAAGTCGCAGAACACAGCGGCAGCATTCTCACCCGCATTCAGTATATTGAAGAGCTGCTGAAAGAGAACAACAATTGCATAACCAGTGCCTGTATCCTGCTGGAAGCCAAACTGCCTATCGCTCAAAATATCGTGTCTTTTAAGAAAAGATGTAACCCTTACTTTCACAAGTTTCTCAATTATTTTTGACAATGAAGGAAGTAGTGCAATAGGTCCAACATTGGACGGATCATTTGCATCTCCACCCCGCTGAGAAAACCCGAACAGTTACTTTATCACATCCAGAGGAGTTTTTATTTTTGATTCCAGTAATAACCTGCCTTATTTCGTGAGCATCAGTAGGAGCTAAAAAGAAAGTATTTGGCACACTCACATGAGAGAGAAACTCAATAGGATCACAGGACCTTGATAGGTCTTTCAGCCGCTATCGTACAGTGAAACAAATTCAAGTCAAGGACCACCCCTTAGGTCATTAACGATTCCCCATGACTCTCTCGCTCGATTGTCGGATTGCTTAATTCTATCGTAAAAGCGTGATTTCTTTGACACCGACAAAAGAGTTCTAGATATTTTACGGTACCTCGAGTGATATCTCAAAAAGTGATCATTTGCCATATAGAATTCACGAATGTATTGTAGAGAGCGCATATTAATTCCAGAAACTTTGAGGCTTCTTTATGTTGATAGGAAATGCCTTAATAAATATATTACATAACTTGAGACTAAATTCCTCAAGAGGATCGCTCCCACAAGAATACCTTGCCAATCTGCCCACTCACATATTGAACTGAATTTTCTAAAATTCCTCACAGTATAAAGTCGTCCTCTACTCAAACTAGATGCAGGTCTTGCACTTAAATTTGCAACCGCAAGAACAGCATCTTGGTCTCTAAGTCCTGCACTGATTGTACTGACGTAGATATCGAGTTTATCAAAGTTAGAGCACATAATCTATTTCCGATGAAGAAGTTGAAGTAATTATAGTAGGTTTATCAACATGCATTATGATATTCACTGATGTAAAGAGATGTCTAAGAGATGTAGTATGCTTATCTAACTTATTCAAAAAATGTATGTTCAGGTCTCCGCACAATATTACTTCACAATCCATCGGAAGACTACATAGTATAACCTCTGGCTTTTCCTAAAAAGAGTCTACATTTCCTAAGGAAGATCGAAAAACACCTAAAACGTATAGCGACAAACGTTGACAAAAAACTGAAGAGAACTCAAAAGACTTCTCCTCCGAAAGAAAATTGAATCTATCCACCACACTGAATTTGTACTTAGACAGGGAATCCGTATGCACCATAATCAGTGTACCCCCATGTATACTCTCCGAACGTCAATACTTGGACAGCATAACATTATTTTCAACGAATAGAGCTTTATCCTTTCTCAACCACCAACACTAAGACACTAGGAAATGCCACAGATTCTAAAAATAATTCCAGTACATCTACTTTATTCCTGACAGATTGAATATCAAGACTTGCTACGGATGCACTACACTTATTTTGCTTAATTCTAAAAAAGTCTTTTCATTTGACCTATTAATCTCACATTAGTGTCACTTGATTCATCATTGAAGCCTCCCGCAACATTATCGTACTCATCCAAAATCTAAGCAACATCTGAGACGTTAGATCCAGAGTCGGGAAAGAACCTCCTGGACTTTCTCCGGGACAACCTATAGTCGAGCAATTTGTATCGCCGTTACAATTGACATTCATAACATTGCTGAACTTTGACGACTTACATGAAGTTAACACATACATTTGCAATAGTTTGTTAACTGAAACATCACTTAATCCATAACTATGACCGACTTTTAAATTTTCGATAAGCCTTATGGAAGCATCCACATTCCTGTGCAAACAGGACCCTATTCGCTCTCCTGTACAAGTGATGATCGCGGTACTAAGTAACACACCAATTTCTTTAAGAAGTGTGGTTGCAACTTCTTCAACATTTAAGCACACAATCACAGTATCCTCTTCTGTTTATCGAAGCGAGTCACCAAATACGCTACATGCAACCTCATGGAGAGGAGCAAAAGGTTTTATACTACCTCTACCTCTATAACCGTCGCTTAATTTCGAATGTAAAAACGGCGAGCGGAACTTTCCACTTTCATCTCCCAAAATCACATTTTTTGTGGGTCCAACGTAATTTGGTCCACTTCTGTAAGTGGATACAGAAACAGTTTCCCTTTTTATAAGAGAAGGATGTTTTAACTCTGGCACAGTTTGTCGAAGATTGGATAGCTCCTTGGCATGACAATCATTTTCACTATTTAGCACTTGCACAGTGGTGAGAAGGTTTTGCCTCTGGTCCTCCAGAACTTTAAATTGTTTAACAAACTCTATGTGCTCAGTGAGAGGTTTTTCATCATCCTTGAATGTTCCTATAGAGACTTGCTCCCCCCTGTAACACTTCAAAATGGCATCAGTTTGAACCCCACAGTCATTGGACATTAGTTTCGTCTGTACGGCAACCTCGATCAATCTACTGCTCTTTATTTCTAGACATTGAATTTTGTGTGAAAGTGCGACGTTCTGGTTTTCTAGACGTTTAATGTCACCCAAGTATTGTTGCTATTGTTTCTCAAATTCATCCGTAAAATCCTGTGGCAGCTGGCGTTGCTTCGCAATATATGTTCGCTTCTCATTCGATTTTGTTATGGCTTTTTGCAAGTCACCTTCCAGCTCAACGATGGCTTCATTTTTGAAGACTTCTATTTCCTTTATTTGATTGTCTTTGTCTCGAAGATCCTTTTTTAATTTTATAATTTGACATGATAAGGTCTCCAATAATGCAGCGTCCTTGGAAGCCTTTTTTCCACAATCATCGGAACAGTAAACTCGATGTCGGTCAATTTCCTGGAAGCCTTTTTTACGATCACCACAGCTGGGATGAACAATATTCGAACAGGATACACAAACGAAATTATTAAATGGCCTATTGCAACACTTGAACATTGCTAAGAAACTACAGCAGCCAGGGTCTGATACCAAAATAACACATTTGCAAATAGGTGGATGTACAATGATTTAATTATATATGACTGAAAGTCAATGTTCTTTAAACAAAGTTGAATTGGAACAAAAAAATCCCACCACAAAAAGAAGTTAATCATCTATGCCTATTAAGTTCAGCAGTGGAGAAGCACTGACTTTGGCGGTGCAAAAGGGCCAACACTGGTGAACTGCCAGCGATGGCCGCCAAAGAGTTGCAAAGTAGAATTTTAAGTAGTCCCAAAATCTTCAATTATTGAAATTGAGGAATAACCCAGTCAACAATCACCTTTAAAATAGACAACAGTCAGAGAATGACCCACCCAGGAAGAAAAAAAGAAACTCAGGCCGATGTCCGCTTATCAGTACCAACAATTTGTTTATAGATGCTCTATGAATACATCACCAAATACATCTAACCATTGGCCATTCCTGGGTAAAAAAACACGTTACGACAAAGATCACAGTTTGAATCACTATTTGAATCTAAACACAGTTATATACTGCCAATCAAAGACAATAATAAAGTCGAAAATGACAGAGCGATTCAAAACACGACTCGCGTTTGGCCAAGCATGATACCCAATCCTATCCTATTTGGAAGTTCTGATTTGGAATTTGATCAAGAAACTTGAAAAAAATACATAGTGAGGTTATGTTTGCCTAGGTTTGGTATTTTCCAAAGGATTTTGTTCAAATTAGATAGATAAGTAGGTTCTATTTTGGATTTGATCAGAAAATTTAAAAAACAAATGACATACTGAAGTCATGTTTGCATAGTTTTGTTATTTAAAATATTGTTCATTATAAATAAATTATACCCATAAAAAAAAAACATGTATCAGAAAATGCAACCATCAACAAGAACAAACACGAGACGACATGACATGGCATATGACAATCATGGGTGAAAGGATCAAAGCTTTGCGTAAGGTTTACATTCAATTTATTTCCGAATTGGAACTGTCAAACTTCCGCTTGGCAATCGGAAATCATATCCTACCATCTACATTGAATTTGTGTTCAAGATCACGTTTATGTCAAACTCAATGTAGATGGTACTATATGATTCCCATTTGGAAGCGGAAATTTGACATTTCGAAATAAAATTGAATGTAAACCAGGCATTGATCCTCGACAATCGACAATTATGACTCTCCAAGATGTCTGCACCCATACCGTTTCACAAAAATTGGATGCGCAGTGGTCGAACAACAACAAAAAAAATGTATTTGGTGTTATTAATCTCGCCTTGGTGATAGTTTTCACTTCTGTTGTATGGTCATAAGCACAACAGCTGTGTTTTTTTTCAAGAGTAGCCTACCCTTAGGACTCAATTCACGTCAAATCTGATAGTTGATTCATCAAAACTATGATTTCTCTTCAATTACAATTTCTTCTCTGGTTTTATTTTTTTTTAATTAAAATTATTGTATTGTCATCGGTCCTTGATATGTGTGCAAAGTTTTGAATCAATCTGGGCATTTGAAGTGGTTAATAATCAAGTTTGAAGTTTTCGTTACAAACTCACATACAAGTAAAGCTAATATAAAGCGTCTTTAAAAAGATGCTCATTCGCCAGCAGAATGAGAGATGAAACTATCAATTTTATATCAAAATATACCAAACGGTATCGAATTTAAGGGAAGAGGGGTTGTTTCACGTCCGTGATTATAATCAGAGTCAGATAAAATTATAGGTCTATTCTTATAATCTATAGAATAATGATAATGAGGGGTGGAGACCAAGGAGTGTATGTCGTGCAGATTTTATTATTCAATCAATAAATGCGAACAGCTTTTGACTAATCAGCCATCATTAGTGCCTCCTGAAAGTAGTAAGAACAGAAATTTAGAAAGCCTTAAGGGCGGAAATGTTTAAGTAAAACGTGGTGAGAAAAAAAAGTTACAGACAAAATTTTCAGGTTAAATTATTTAGTATAAAAACTTTCTTTAGTCAGTTGCATAGTAGTGTCACAAACATCAGGTAGCACATTACACATAACATGAACTGTAAAGGTGACAATACATGCAACATGAAACGAAAAAAAAAAGAGGCTTCAATTGGCCCTTTACTTTGGTAGGTGAAGGCTTAACCATGGCTTAGCTACCTGATGTTTGTGACCCTTCTGTGCTCCTGACGGAGGTAAGTTTTCATAATGAATAATTTAACCTATTTTTTTTTTCTGTAACCTTTTTTTTCACCACGTTTCACTTAAACATTTCTGCCCTTAAGGCTTTCTAAGTTCATTTTCTTACTTCTTTCAGGAGGTACTGATGATGGATGATAAGCTGAAAGCGCCTTGCATTTATTGATTGAATGATAACATTTGCACGAAATACAATCCTTTTATTTCTACGTAGGTACGTATACACAGCCCTACACTGGGCCTTACAACTACCTTGATAGAATAATGATTCTCACCTGAAGTTGTCGTAAGGCATCGTTGTGAGCATTTTGGAGTTCGAGAGCTTCATGTAGCGTGTTTCCAAGACTGGTCAGCTCCGGAGTGGTCTCAAGTATTTTCAGGCGCATCCAGTTGTTGCACTGTAATTTGATGTATATTCAGTTAACATTAATCTGTTGTCATACCAAATGATATAAGTGTAAGTTATCAAGTTCTGGAATGCCACATGGACTTTTTTTTCGACCATGGCTAACATGTCAGGGTGATTCACTATATATTGACCCCCCCTCTAACTCATTTTTAACAAAGTCTACAGAAAACATCAACTGACAAAAGTTGTTGAGATTATACTAAATTTTTTAAGTCTGGCAGTATCATTTATACAGGGTGTCCCAGAAGCTTTCCACAGCACCCAGCTTTGAAATTTCAAATGGGACGCCCTTTATTTGATTTTTTTTGGATTCCTCATTGAATTCTAAGTCAAATCTGTGTAAGGTATCTTATCTTTTGCCGTTTTCGAGATAAAGGCTGTTAAATTTTGTGAAAAATACAAAATTGCCCATATTTTGTCCCCCCTCTAACATATTTTATACAAGGTGTACAAAAGAAAGTTTTTTAAAAAAGTTGTTTGGTTCATACTAGATCTTTTGAATCTGGTAGTATCGTTTATACAGGGTCTCCCAAAAGCTGACCACAGCATTCAACTTTGAAATTTTACATGGAACATTTTGTATTCTATTTCATTTTTAGATTCTACGATAAATTCTAAGTTGAATCTGTAAAAGATATATCTATTTTATCTTCGGCCGTTTTTGAAATAAATGCTGTTGGATTTTGCCTTATTTCTAGAGCTACAACCATAATAAAGCGTGAGCCTTTTAAAATGGGAAGCAGCTGTTTTTGAACTAATCTAGAATTGTTTTTTTATCTTTTATGAGGCAGACTCAAGCTTCAACGCAATCTTTATTCAATATGGTTGTCAAGATACAGATCCAGAATTTAGAATTTTTCACAAAATTGAACAGCATTTATCTAGAAAGTGGCAAAAGTTACGATAGATTTATTTTTTATCGATTTGACTTAGAATTTAACGTATAATCTAAAAATAAAATAAAATACAGGATGTCTTTTCTAAAATTTTAAAGTTGAGTGTTGTTGACGGCTCTTGTGACACCCTGTTTTAATGATATAGCCCGATTTACAAAAATCATCATAAACCAAACAACTTTTGTATCACACTTTTTTCATCACACCTTGTGTAAAATGAGTTAGAATGGGTCAAAATATTGGATTTTCCACAAAATTTAACAGCCTTTATCTCGAAAGCCACAGAGATAAGATAAATATACCTCATACACATTTGACTTAGAATTTAACGTAGAATTTGAAAATGAAATGAAATACAGGGTGCCCTATTTAAAATTTTGAAGTTGGGTGCTGCGGACAGCTTTGGGGACACCCTGTATAAATGATACTGCTAAATTAAAAAAATTTTGTATAAACCAAACAACTTTTGTCCATAACTTTTTTCTGTACACTTTGTATAGAATGAGTTAGATGGGGGGTCAAAATATAGTGAATCACCCTGTACAGTTAAGTGTACTTGTGAAGAAAAGTTTCCTATAAATATGTGGATAGCTTGATACCGTGGATTATAAATTTGATTTTTCCGGACATGAAACAAACCCGTGTTTTTAATAGATTTCAAGAGAAGCAAAAAAAAAGTATTCAAATTCATATTATCTAAGTTTGTCACTGCAACATGTATCTATGAAAATCTTGACCAGAGCTCTGAGAAAAAGGGCTATAACAAGAAGACCCGATGTCGACTGTGCTCTTCAATATGATGGTACTCGAGATGATTGTCAGAAAAGCGAAAAAGAAGCATCATATCATAACAGACATCGAATGATAGCTTACGATTATGACATAGCTCTACTTGCCAGATCCAAGGCAAGACTGGAAAGAGTATCTAATCGACTTTGTCGATCCGCAAAGAATAAGGGTTTTATGGTGGATGGCAAAAAAACCAAATACATGGACTTCATACAATTACCTTGGTGAAACGCTAAATAGCACATGGGAAGAAGCAGTTTAGGTCGAGAGAAGAATACCAAAGAAGTGCCAAGCAGTAGGAGCTGTAAAGATAAATTCTACAGAGAAGTATGGGCCAGGAGCATCATACAAAACAATATTGCCTACATGCTCCAATTTGCAGATAACCAATATTTGCAATCTTTGTTTGGTATGACGCGCCTGGCCCATACTTCTTTGGATTCAACTCTACACAATATTTTCAGATCAAAACAGATTTGGAAAGGTGCAAGAATCCTGTTGTAACAAACGATGATCTGACCAACTGTGTTTAATGGCTGTGAATCATGAATCCTGACACAAAACACAGAGATGAAGCTGCTAATATGGGCTAGGAAGATTCCACGGAGGATTATAGGTGGAGTCAAAATAGAAAACAAACTGTGGAAACGGCAGACAAACAAAGAAGTTGGGAAGGCATAATATGGGTTTCCGAGCATAATTAAAGTGACCCAAGCACAGAGACTTAGGTGACTGCGGCATATGAGTGAAATGACAGATCTCCAAACAACAAAGAGATCGCTTCTTGAAGGAAACGATCCATAACAAAGACGTGGAAAACCCAGGCAAAGATGGTTGCTGTCACAGCAGATTTGATAAGAGTAAGGATCACCAATTGGAGACAAACCGCATTGGACAGAGCCCAGTGGAGAAGTATGTGAGGAAATATAGGCTTCTCATAAATAAAAACTTCAAACCAATATTGTATGTATTTTAAAGAAAAATGTCATCGTAGAAGTCCTGGACATGAAAAGAAGATAATAGTGTTGGAAAATGTCAGTTTTCGACTTAGATAGTACACTATGGTTGCATAAAAGCAAATATATTGGAGTTTTTTCTAGATCTGTGAAAATATTACCGAAGAAATGTCAACGACAGCTTCTAGGTGGTCCATGATTATTACAATGTTACTCATAGTATTGATTAGATATATTTGAATTCTCCATATAGTAGGTATAAATCCTATGGTGTGAGTTACCGTGCGTGTCAAAGTTTAGCCTTCACTGGAAATGGGTATATCAGAGGGTTAGAAAAAAAAGATAGGATGAAGGCTCAGAGATCCTTCTTGAAAAACTACCTCAAAACCACCCCCAAATGGACATTTTTTCATGTTTTTGCTGTTTTCTCGAAAACCACTGATTTTTTGGAAAAATGTTAGGAGACTTAATTTAAAGGAGAGAAAATTTCCTATCGATTGGTGAAAACCATGTTTATAATCAATCAATAAATAATCGGAAAATAAGGTAATAAAATTGGGGTAAAAATAAAAAATGTGACAAGCTGAATTAATACCAGTCATATTTAATGAAAATAGAAATAAAACTTCCAATGATCTTTTTGTTGTGAAAAAAAGAAACAATTTCAAGTTATTTCATTTATTTTTAAAATAATTTTCCCCTTCTTATTGAAGTCCTTTTTGGGTGATTAGAAATGAAGATAAGATGAAAGCCCAGGGATCCCTTTTGAAAAACTACCCAAAACCACCTTCAAAGATACATTTTCCAATGTTCCTGAATTTTCTCAGAAACTATTATTTTTTCAGAACAAGGACCCTGATTTGAAGAAAATAAAATTCCCTATCGATTGGTATACTTGTTTATTTTCAACAAAAAATAAATTCTTAAATACTGGTTTCCTACCCTGTATTCATTGTATACAGGGTGTCCGGAAAGTCAACGATAATACTGAAAGGGGTGATGGACCAACTGATAAGCATCCGGAAAAACATAATATTATTATGACCATAGTAAAAACTCTATGGTTTTCGAGATATTGCCGCCAAAAGTTCAAAATATTCAATAGGGAATCTCATTTTACAGAGAAATTATCTATTTTCATTTGCTTTTTTGCAAAGTACGTGGAAATTTTTGTGACTGACTTGTTATTGCGAAGGAAAAGGTGGTGGGGAGCAGTAAGAAAAAAAAATGTTTTTTTGGAAGCTTATGAGTTGGTCTATCACCCCTTCCAGTATTATCGTTGACACACCCTGGAGATATGATAACGAGATCAGGATTTTAAACAAACGCATTTATATAATAGAGTACAGGGAAGTTTTTTTTAACAACCGCATGATTTGAGACAACCTTCTCACAGTTACTTCTGATTAGCTCTTCGCATACTTTACTAATTTGTGGAATTCATATCCACTTTGGGTTGAGATTGTTCTCGGGAGATTTCACCCAATCAAAATCAGAAGGGTCTGGAGCATGAACCAGAGGATTTTTCGCAGAAATCCATATGCTTGCTTGATACACAGCTCTTTTGAAGTTTAGCAGTAGACCATTCTGTGTGGGAGGTATAGTCTCTGGGTTTGGGTTCCGGTGAAAAAATATCTCCTTCCTAAGCTGGTTCAAACTTTTTGTATTCGCACCGTAGATTTTAACAAAAAAGGTTTCTAGTTCACTGAAGAAGGGAGAGTTCATTTCAATATTCGTGAATGGTTTAGTCAAAATCTGACACATCACGAATATTGATGATTCTCCTCTTCTTTGCATGGCAAAGAATGCTGTCCTTTTTGATCTTTCTCTTATCGACGATGAAGAATCACATTCCGTTAAGGTGGTAAATAGGGGCAGAGAGCGACCAAGTTTCGACCTCAAAGCATGGTGAAGGTTTCCGATATTGGATTTTCTTTTATTTTTTTCCGTTCCATAATATTGATATATTGAACAGTCGGGACTAAGCTGTTGAAAATATTCGCAATGGTATGATAAGATAACAACTATATCGGAATCTACGCTTTTCACGAGAACTATTTTTGAACCGGTCTTTAGAGCATGAATCATGTGTAGGATAATTTTGGTATCTGCTTCTTCGTGATCACACTTTTCAAACATCTCCGCTCCCGGGTCAACATGTCCAACAGTGTTTTCATGGGTGATGTAGACGTAACACAGGACTTTTGATTTCACTTTTGAACAAGCAACAGTCATTAGATATCAAAAAAGATCAGTTTTATTGTCCGAGTTCCAAAGAAATTCAGACCATTTTGTAGGTATTTTCGTCGTGAAGATAATTTTGATCCTGGCACTGGTACCGCGATTTTTTCTTGTGTCCGACTTGATTGACATTTTCCAGTAACTATCCCAAGTTATGTGCAACTGAGACGTATGTTTAAATTCGGATGCTATGTATGTCAAGAAACATCTCTTTATATAGTCTTCGAAAGAGATGTATCAAAGCACCACCATCGATCACCACTGCATCAAAGTATTGAGGGATGCCGATTTCTGCTGTTTCAGCTATATCTGAGTTTTCTGCTACGCTCAGTATGCAAGATAAAATGTCGAATTTTTTGTATTTTTTCCACAATATCTCGAAAGGCGGACGGAGATTCTTGTACTTCGTGAGCAAAAAAATCGTTGATATTTACATTTCGTGATTGTACGGATATATACAGATTAGCAAGTACGGACATTTAATTTTTTTACGCAAGTACTAGTGGTTTGGACATTTAATTCGGGATACTGCACCCCGCGGTGCGGCTGAAAATTTATAGCAGCGTTGCCAAGCCTTAGAGAGGGCAAAATTAGTTTAAAAAATAACTGAAATCACCTCAAATTGTTTTTTTTCAAAATAAATAGATCATCAAACGTATCATTTCTATTTTTATAAATATGGGCAGTGATAGTCTAGCTTGACACATTTTTCAGTTCTACCCTGATTTTATTACCGTATTTTCCGATTATTTATTGACTGATTATCAACACTGTGTATACTAATCGATAGGAAATTTTCTCTTCTTATAATCAATTCTCTTAACATGTTTCCAAAAAATCATTAGTTTCCGAGAAAATTGCAAAAACATAAGATAAATTTCCTTTGGGGGTAGTTTTTCAGGGAGGGAGTTTAGACGTAGGTATTATAAAACAAAATGGACTTTTTTTCCGTTTTATCATTACAGAATATGTTAAAGAAAATATTGAGATTGTAACGGGAGGTAGCAGTTATTTGAGGATTCTTAGTTTTTTCGAAATGTTATGAGACAGTACACACATCAACCAGAGTTAAATAATATTTGAGTAGGTCCATTTATAAGCTGTACAAATCTAAAATCCTCAAAAAATTAACAAAAAGGGTAAGGGTAGATCTGGAGATATACAGTTCATTTTTTTTTTAAAGTTACAGTGACAGATCAAAATTATAGGTTAAATGTTGGCAAAAAAAAAAAAATTTGATAACATGCTCGCAAATTGAATTGGAATTTCTCCATGACATGTCTATGTCTGATTGTGACTTTGGCATATTTATTTGATAGAACTGGCCGTTTGTCAGTGCAAGAAAATTTCAGAAATAATGCCTAGGGGCAAATTTATTTCGCAATATGTGAAAGATGAGGTACGGGGCACATATAAACAATTCCGTTTGCTGCGTCCAGATATTCCAATAGCTGAACATGTTGAAGCACTGGAAAAAATTTTCAAAGTATGTACCTATTCTCTTCTGAAGAAGAATTTTTTAAAAATGGTATTAAATATTTTTTAGATTCATTACTATACGATGTATAAAATTTTGAGACAAAAGGAAGATTTGAAGGCAGATGAGGAAAATAAGAAATGCAGGGGCAGAATAATCAAGGGGAAATGGTTTAACAACTTTTACTTGCGCGAGGAACTAAGTAGGCAGATTTTTGAATATTTGAGGATGGGAAAACATTTTACGTTGAACGACTTATTAAATCACGTTAAAAAAGAAGTCGGATTCAAGGGTTCCAGGAGCTTACTTTACAAAATTATTCGCGATATGGGCTTCAAATACAAAAAAGAAGACGGTAGAAAAATTTTATGTGAAAGAAGTTATGTGGTTCGGGCAAAAATTGCTTTTTTGAGGAAATATTTACAATATTTGGATTCGGACGATCACGTTGTGTTTGTGTTTTTAGACGAGACCTGGATTTACAAAAACGGAAGTAGTGTGAGACGTTGGGTGAAAGATGATGACAAAAGAATGAATGAAATCAAAATTTCCAGTGAAGGGGATCGGTTAACAGTTTTACATGCGGGTTTCAGGGGGGGATCTCTTCCAAATTGTGGTATGCTTTTCTCGAGTAGAAACAACTATAGGGATTACCATAAAACTATGAATGGGAATTTATTTTTCGAATGGGTTGAAAGTCATCTAGTTCCTGACTTGAGCAAAATTAATGAAAAATGCATCATAGTCATGGACAACGCGCCTTATCATTCGGTTCTTAGTGAAAAAAAATTACAAAAAACTCAAATAAATCAACGATTTTGGAATTTCTTTTATCTCAAAAAATGTTCGTGAATGGCTCGTGTACAAAAAAAGAGCTTTGGTGCCTCGCCAAACCTCTTTTGTCAGAAAATCTAGGAAAAAAATATGTGGTTGACGAGTATCTGAAAGCAAAGGGATTTGAGGTTCTTAGATTGCCTCCATATCATTGCCAGTATAATCCAATTGAAATGGTCTGGGCCTTTTGCAAAACCCATTATGATAGGCATATTTCAGATACCACTATTTCTAACCATAATAAAGTAAAATACATTTGGCGAGAGGCCATTTCAAAATTCACCTGCGAAATGTGGCAAAATTGTGTTGATCACACAGAAAAATTGATCAGAGAAGATTGGAGGAAATATATGGGAAACACAGAAGTCTCCAACGTTTCTCCTTTAATTATATCGTTCGAAGAAGAATCTGATTCGGAAGATGAGACAATGGTTTAAGAATCCGATGAAGAAAACTCCTCGTGTTGAAGTCCAGTTCTTTGTTGTAATAAATGGGTGCTTTCCACAATAAACTCTTTTGAAGTGATTTTCTGAGAAATTATTTACCAGCAAATTGACCTGTATAAAAGTTGTTCATAATAAAAATATGAGGAATTTTTCCCCATGAACTTTCTATGTCATTTGATTTTTTTTGAGATGGCGCCCAGTTCATGGACAAAATAGGGTAGTTTCGTTTTTTTGTTGAGTTAGGGGTATATGCACCGTAGAAATCTAATCCGGATGAAGCATTTATCGCGATTATCCTCCATACCACCGAATGGAAAATAATCGCGATGAAGTCTTCATCCGGATTAGATTTCTACGGTGCATTATACCCCTTGGTGAATTCACCAAATTAAAGGTGTCCATAATGAAATTACATGCAACCACACCACACTTCTTCACAATGTATCAATCAGAAATAGAAAATCAGTAATGATTAGACGCAGCTTATTTCTATTAGTGAACTTGGTTAATACACACACCTCCAAAAGTCTTGGATCACGATCTATACAGATATTAAAAGTCTGGTCCCCTAAATAAGTACTCTATTTTTTTCCCAAGTTTGGGTGCTCGGACTTTTTTTTTGTTTTAAAGTCATTAGGTATACCTTTTTGACCTCTGAAAGAAAAAAAAAGCCACTCTTGATGGTTTTTCAAAGTGTTTTTGGAAAAAAATTGATGACTACATTCGAAAGAGGGGCAACAATTATACCGACCCTGAAAATTACACTAAAATTATTGACAATTTTATAGCCTAGATATGCGGTTTTGAAGTTGCTTGAAATGATAAATGTCTCAAGCTTTTAGCCAGAATTGCCAATCTTAGGCAATTTTTGACATCTTTTAAATCGCATATCTAGTCTAGATCTTTAATATCAGAAGAAATGGGGAAATAACCGGAGGAGTCCAAGACTCTTGGATATGTGTGTAGTATCCTATCAACCAACCAATCTGCTAAAGAATCTATCTTTTCTCTCAGTTACGCCACCTAGCGGTCATTTCAGAAACTCAAAAATATTTTCTAGGTTTTTTTCTTGGCCGTTTTAGTCATAATTTTTTTTTTCTCGCAAGCCTCTAGGATGGATAGTTTTCCAGAAACAGTACCTCGCATTCTTTGTTGGCCACCCTGTACACCCTCTTATTATATTTCATCCATATATCGTAAATAAGACTGGGCAATAAATAATAATGGTGGACCTGGATAAACCATTCGAAATGATGGAAATATAAAATATTTTATTGAGTATGTTCAAATTCATATCACTCTTCTCTATTGAAGATGTTTCAACTTCTACATCTATTCCGAAATAATTATAACAGTTTTTTTTCGAACGTTTTGTTTTCTATCAAAGCAAATATATTTTGAACATACCCCAACAAAACGAATCATAGTTTAATTTGTGACCATTTTAATATAAAAAGGTTGACCAACCTTTAACCTATAACTTTGTTCTGTCACTGTAACTTAAAAAAAAATGAACTGTATCAGCGACAACTGCGAACAATTCAAAATATAACTTCCTCTACGCTATCAAACACATATCAATGCAAATATCTTCAAAATCTCTCCTATAGGGATTTCACAATTACCACTTTTTCCGATCCCATCTAAAAAAATTGTATTTTTCAGTCAAAGTTCGAGAAACTGCAATATACACTATATTTCACCCAAAACTGTTTAGACCTCCAATTTCTGAACGCCAGTGAAAAGTGATCTTGAAATCAAATTTCTCACTTCAGATTGTTATTTTTTTTAACCTAGACTTATCATTCTATCTACTGATCATCAATTTTATTCAGAATCACAATAATTATTATGCTTCTCTCCACTTCTAATCCAAAAATAAGCTTTGAAGATATCGGATAGTAATTCATGGAGTTTTTGGGATTCGGTTGAAAAAGGGGAAGGTGTTGATTTATTATTTAAAATAAGCTACCGGTTTTGCAGCATGACACTGCATCATCAGGGTTCAGAGACTAAAAAACGGAAAAGGGGGGTGTAAAAATACATGAAAGGAACCAGTGCGTGGACAAAAGAAACAAAATGGCGATGCATAAAAACATACAAATTCATAGAAACAGGTACTTACATTGTTATACATAAACGAGAGTTGTCAAAAAAGTGTATGAACAGGACATATTCCAGGGGAACAAATAGATGTGACATGACATAACACACTAAAACTTTTACAATTATTGACAAAAAAAAATTGTTAGGTTCAATTGAACATCATTCTTTATTATTTGACTGTGACTGATGGAGTCCGAGAGGTTTGCAATTTGTATAGACCGGATATCAGAAGTGAGAGATATGAACTGCATAACCTTGATTTGCTAGCGGTTGAGACTGCTTGCAGCAAATGAGTGATGATGTAAATGTAGGTGAGATTAGGAACAGGTGTGAAACGATTATCAGAAGGAAATAGACCAGAATTAAAAATTCCCCAAGATTCCCAACCGGTCCTTTTAACTCTAAACTCATAAATCTATTCGTAATAAGTTGAAAGTACATAAGCTAACCAATTGACAAAAGCAGATGAGGGTAACTGTATTGTCATTCTTGATAAGAGTGAATATGATAAAAAAGTCATGAAATTCATCACGGATAACAACTTTCAAATAACCAATCCTAAACTACCCACATTTATCAAATTAGTGAACAGCCTATTGAAGGAGAGTATAAATCATGTCTCACCAGCTCTAAGATACATGTTGTCAGCTGATTACACTATTGTTCCTAGACTATATGGTTAGGTCAAGGTACAATAATCTGATATACCCTCTGAAATGCCAATTTGTCCTATAGTATCTTACACCAACTCTCCAACTCACAACCTCTCTAAATGGTTCAATAAACAACTAATTGCAAATATCAACTGTAACTTCAAGTACACGGTTTCAATTAACACTCAACTTTTTCAAAAAATTAAAGATGTGGATATACCAACACATGCTCTCTTTGTAACTCTGGATGTCAGCAACTTTTTCACAAATACACCAGTGGATAAGTTAAGAACATAGTCTCGGATAAGTTGTATCAGTCAGACGTATCAAATGATGCAGCCCAAGAGATGCTAAATCTTCTCAATATTTGTTTAAAGCAATTTTTTTTTCAATTTTAACGGTACTACCTATTGCCAGAAGGATGGCTTGGCTATGGGTTCACCGCTATTACCATTACTGGCGGATTTGTTCATGAATGGTTTTGAAACGAATTATATCCTGAACAAAGTTAACCTTTTCTCCTCACATATCATATAGGTATGTGGATGATTGCCTTTAACTCTGGAATAGATCTTTGGATCAACTGGATGGTTTCCTGCGATATGTCAAAAAAATTAAATTTTGTGGCAAAATACGGTATTTATTGTAATTTTGGAGTTGCCTCAAATAGACGTAAAGCCTCGGGTAAAGCGAGTTTTCATTGTTTTTGTTTTACTTAGATGAAAATTCATTGATTAATCGTCAGGATTCAAAAATTTTGTATAAATCGATCTCAGCGAGATTAGGTTTATTCATTTGTTCAATGTCTCCATGGTTTAAACAATGCTTGGCACAAAAAAAACAATAATCGAATTAACTCGTTGAAATAGCAAAAATTTCAATAGAAATATTTTTCATGCTGTTAAAAATGTTGATATTGAAGACTTTATTCCATTGGCCATTTCTGAAGATATCGATCTATCACATTCTGCATTGAACTATTATGATGTTATCGAACAAGGAATGATGGAAAGTATAAATACGACGAACGAATAAAGTACTACCCATCAGTGAAACACAATGTACCAGCATCAATGCTCTACCAGATAACATAAACATAGAAGAACAACTATTTAAAAAATAAAACAATCAAAGGACATAAAGGATAAAATTCAACAAGTGAAATATGTGAACAACAACGTTCATGCAAATATAATTTGAACAAACAAAAAGACAAAAAAAAACTGGAATACCCTGTATCTCTGTAACAAAGCATTTGCGGCCACATGCTTTCAGAAGCGTTTTCTCTTATTTTTAATATTTTCGCGATATTGATGAAACACCCCGTTTGTGCAGTTTGTCATCGGGCGAATAGCTGATCAAATAAATCTGATCTCGTTTCAACTCATCATTTATTCCAACGAAGAAATTTAATATGACATGATTCTCCAGGAAATACAGAAATTGTAGTACATTTTTTTGGAAATACCCGATTGCGAAATGCGCGAGGTAATCAAGTGGATGAAAATGTACAATAATAACAGCTAATTTGTGTTTATAGCAAAATGACGTCACAAACAAGAAAAAAATGCGAAAATAATCATAGATTGAACGACTAACCTGTAAGGAAGTTCGATCTTGATTATATGAGGTGCCACTTCCGCATAGACCACCATGTAGTCACGCCCCTGGCGCGGAACATAGTGCTCTGTTCACCTCTTAAGAAAAGCAAAACAACCTTCACGTGCACCCCAAAGCCTCCTTATCACCTCATTATGGTTTCTAGTGCCTAGATCCTAGATCGCATACTATAAAATTGGTGGGTAAGGTGGGTAAGGAACCCACCAATTTTATAGTTTGATTGGATCAAGAGAATCATGTAACATGGGAGGGTTGGTCTATGCGGAAGTGGCTCCTCATATAATCAAAATCGAACTTCCTTACAGGTAAGTCGTTTTATCTATGATTATATTTCGGAGCCACTTCCGTAAAAACCACCATGTAGATGTTCAAAGCAACGCGATCCAAGCTTGACACTAATGGATTCAAACAAAAGGAAAATACATTCTCTTCTAGTACGTCAGTACATTTATTGATTGATACAAAAATATAATAGCGAATATAAACGAATTAATAACTCTAACTAATTCAAAAACAGGAACATAAGTGTATAACTTTTACTACATCATGTATATTATGTTTCTACTATGTTTATCAACTGATAAACTAACTTTTTTAAAACAACAACATCTATCAACATCCCTATATATTATACGTATTCCAGCTATAGTAATTTCTTAAAACTATTTCGCAATAAGGATAGTTTCTGCAAATTTATGGTCCTCTAATATTGGTTTATTGTAGAATTTTGTGAATACATTTGACTTTTCCGTCCACCCAGCTGCATTTCTGATGGTTTCAATATTAATGCCTGATCTGTATGCAGCAGGAGTTGCAGCGTGGCGAGTACTGTGAGTACCGAATTGGGTGGTATCTATACCGCTATCTTTTAGCACAGTTTTAACCCACCTGGAGATTGTCTGGATCGAAGCTCTCTGGTGAGGTCTTTTATGTGTTATAAATAGAAATTATGCTTCTTGTCTCATATTTTTTGCTCTATCTATTTAAGGTGGGCGTTTCGCGGTCACGTGTCGGCAATGTAATTTAATGATTTGGCGGAAGCGTCAGAGGTAGATTATTCGAGGGAAAATAAACCTGACTTGTCTGACACCACCTCGACGCCGACGGGGAAATTCCATAATTAGATATATTTTTTCAGGTACATACACAAAATGTTATTTTGTGGGCAAATCGTACACCCCCCGTTATTACTTGGTTTATTCTGGGTGTGTATTCTTGTGGATATTATTTTCGAATGCGGATATTTTTTTGTGGTTGCCGTTGAGTTTGTGCTTTTTGTGAACTTTGCAAAGTTTTTCTGGATCTTTGAATAAACATTATAGACTATTTATGAATATATATTTTATATGTATGTACAGCTGGTTCGTAAAAAAACTGGTATTGCTCATAGAAATGTTTACAAAATTGAGCAGTGTATTGTTTGTTTTGACAAAACTATACGACAGTGACATGTCATTCAAGTAAAAAGTTTGGGTATGTTATGATGTATGTATGTAAATAATTGATTTGAATCAGGTAGATTTGCAAATTTTGATACACACAATCGATCAATTCAATATTTTCGCTCTAGTTCCTGTACTCATGTGAGGATTCATTTGAAAAAAATTTTCAAAAGTATCAACTGGTAAAAATATGACGTCATACTTTTTTGTTTTGTCAAAAAAAATATCACACTGCTCAATTTTTTGAACATTTCTATGAGCAATACCAGTTTTTTTACGAACCAGCTGTACGAGCACAATACATAAATATCGCAATTCATCAGTTTACGTGTCCTGGCGATTGTGTTTTGCTTTTTTTCTAAAAAAACTTTTTTCTGTGTAATTTTTGATAAAAATGGCCATCACCGTTCGAAATATACTATAAAACTATATAATTACTGAAAATTGCAAGAAAATTATTGAACAAAAGATAGTCTAGCTATACAATTTTGAACTAGGCAAAAATAACCAATAATTATACATATTTTTTTCAAAAATCGGGGTTGCTAAGATATTGTAAAATCAAGTTCAACGCAATGTAATTTTCAAGAGACTTTGAACTTGAATAGGGTTCAAAAAAAAAATTACTCAATCCATTTTTTCAATGTTGCAAAGATTTTTTTTTCACCAACGATACTACACGTGAGAAAACCTAAAACTTTTTTATTAAAAGGTTTTTTTCTATCATTTATAATAAAGAGCTCTGTAGTTGGGTGTCAAAATATAATGAATAACCCTGTACCTTCTATGTCCTCGATTGTTCATTGTCTATTCGATTCACTTAGTTTTACTCAAAAAGAAATTCGTATGAATGTTTATTGATCCGTCAATAATCATAGGTTCTTAATGTTGGGCGTTGGGCCATTATTTGCATGATAAATCGGGGTGACGCGACGTATAGCGCAGTCGAAAGTAACAATTTTCCTGTAAAAATAAGCAAACTCATATAACTTATAATGATTTGTAAAGACATTTGTGAGAGAAAAAAGTGCGAAAACTGAATGTTTTTTTATAAAGTTATGGACACGGAGCGAATAGGGGGGGTGCTGGGTGGGGTAAATAAACAATTGTATGAATAAAAATACATAATGCATACAGTAGTACTGAGCAAATGAAGTAAAACAGCCTGAAATTTGGATAAACTTGAATCCTGCATCAGTTACTTTTTCATTATTTTCTCAAAAATGGGACATTTTTTGCAAAGTCCAAAATTTCAAAGCTTACTATCCTTTGTTCAACTAAAGGGGTGGCAAATCATAAGAAAAAACCCTGTACCTATGTGAACGCTCATTTTTATAAAAATAATCTATAACGATCGAATCTTTCTTTTCTCAATTCTCCTATCGATTATTATTTTATTCGGCGACTTGTTCTACAGCAATTTATAATTAGAATCTAATCACGATAAAAATTGAAAAAGAAATTAAAATATTTGAGGTGTTGATACTTGCATTTCATCGTCATATTATTATCAAATCGTGGAAAATGTAAATAATAAAATTCTTTTTTCATTCCTATAAATTATTAAATAGGTAGGTACTTTAGTAATTTGGAAAAAAGTAAATACCTGGAACCATCGATTTGTAGTCCTGAATATAAAGGCAAATATATAGCTGAAGTACTAAGTCATTTTTATGGAAAAGTAAATGATTCATATTTTTTTATAGGCAGAGTGTTTATTTAAAAAGTTACCTTCCACGTTGTCCGAAACTAGACAGATTTTTGAAATTCGACGAAACAATTCACAAATAATTGGGGGAAAGTTTCATTATTAAAAATTGGATGGTGCTAGTTCAACCTCCCTAACACCCAGTGCTTGCTGCCATTGGACGCGGGTGCTGATTTTTTTTAAAGAAAACCCTGTATTAGCAAAGTCTATATATTCCAATCTTTGGTATTAGTATTCAGATAAGGTACAGAGTGTTTCATTATCTTTGATAACATTTTAATCAGCTGTAACTTCTTTGTTTTTGAAGGTATCGAAACGAAACAAATATCAGATTGTATAGTTCTCTAGCAAGTTTTTTTTCTGTGCAAAAAATAATACAAAAGACTAACGATTTTCTGAAATATTGACCTGACTTATGTTTTTTTTTTTAATGGAATGCCCTGTATAATATTGGATATTTCGATTCCACACAAAATTCACAATATTATATTTTATAGAGCATCTCATATACCTATCTTCAATGGTTTGGGAGAAAAGGACGTCGAAACATTTTGCAAAAATTGAATGGTTCACATGCAGACAATAGTGACAATCATAAAAACGTGTAATCACATAACACCTCGTGTAATGAGCAAACTCTGTGATTTGTCAAAGTATTTCTAAGGCGATATTGTAAAATCTAATTAATTTTTATTGTTCATGGCACACTTTGCGATCAATAAGAAGACTTCAAAATTTTTGTGTGACAGGTTTCGACGCCATTTCCTCACAAACCGTCGAAGATAAGTATACCTATGTTAGGCTTTATAAAATATACATAGAATATTGGGTAGAATAGAAATGTCCAATAATACAAACAGGTACAAGGGCATTTCATTTGAAAAAATATAAGTTAGGTTATTATTTCGGAAAAATGTCAGTTTTTTGTTTTATTTTTCAAACAGAAAACAGCTTACGAGATAACTATACAATGTTCCGTTTTGATACATTCAAAAACAAACAAGTTATAGCTTATTGAATGTTATCAAAGATAATGAAACACCCTGTACCTACCTATATTATTTTTTTATGATCGTGTCATAAAACGGCTCACTCTAGTACATTTTCTACTTTTATAGGTAATTTCATCACAGCACACAAAAAAAAATCATTTCTCTTGGGGACCCATTCATCTGTCTCGAGAATCAGGTCCAGGAATAGTACATCATTGTACATCATGTACATAACATAATCGCGTCTGAAAGTTGTGTTGTTCTCCCGAATTAAAACATTTAGTGGGTCCATGTCGGGTATAGGAGAATAACATTGCGATACGCCCACCTTAAGCTAACAGAGTACTAGCAACACAAAATTCCGGTTTTTCTTTATAAAAATGATAAATACATTATCGGTTGTGCCCTATTTGGGGCTAAGGCTTTAATCTAATCTGTAATTTTGATCTCAATACAATCCAGACTTTTCTTTATTTTTGCAAGCCGGATTGTTGATAACGTCTGCATTCTCTGAGCAGAAGCCAGAGCTAGAAGTGTCACTAGTCTTAGGGTCAGATTTTTTAAAGAAAGTGAATTCAGTGGAAACATTGTAAAAAGATAGTTAGGTACAATACTATGGTCCCATGTCACTGCATATTTTGAAAACACAGGCTTTAATTTGAACATTCCTTTGAAAAAACGGTTGATAACATCCTCGTCCTCAAATTTATTGTTTAACAACCTTGCTGAACGATGAGTGTTGAGGGAGTGATAACTGTCTCTTTTTTTGAATAAAATTGAAAGGTAAAAAATTGCAAAACATCTTTTGTAGAGGGCTTAGCAAAATATTTTTTTTTTAACAAATTCTCACCAGCTTTTCAAAGAAGTATTGTATTGTTTGAGAGTTTGAACTCAAGGATAAGATTAGAATATCTATTCCTGAATGAAAAGTAAGTCTATTAGTATCGGAGAACCAAGCCCTAAAAAAAGAAATACTTGAACTCAAAGCCATCAACAATCGACAAATTCCTGAAATACTCAGCGTGAATGAGTCGCATAAATCATACGCACAGGCGACGTCAGAGGTTTTGTTGATCAAAAATAAAAATGGAAAAGATGCTGACACAATAAAATCTGATCACAAAGGAAAAGTGAACCCAAGCGATTTGGGAATTGGAATAACAATAGGACAAAAAACGAAAACTGGGGAGGTTATTATAAATTGTGACAAGGGAAACAAGGAAAACGAACTCGGTAAAATTCAGCAACAGATTCAAGAGAAAATAGGAAATGAATATGAAGTTATCAAGCCAATCGTTCATAACAGACGCATCAAGATAATTGGGGTTGACGGAAATGAGCACTCGGAGACTGATGAAAACATACTCAACAAAATCATAAGTCAAAATAACTTAAAAAAGGAATCTCAACTCAAGATCATAAAAAAAACTGGAATAATCAGGAACACGTTCAATCTGATACTAGAAATTGATGAGAATGTGCATGGAGCTCTTGTGGATCAACAAAATCTGAATATTGGCTGGAGTAGATGTAAAGTGTATCCAGATTATAATGTAGTCCAGTGTTTTAAATGTTGTAAGTTCGGTCATGTCCAAAAATATTGTCGTGATAAGGTTGTGTGCTCGATGTGTGCGGGAGACCATGAGAGGAAGGATTGCTCCTCATCTTGTTCCAAATGTGTGAATTGCGTAAATTCCAATGAGAAACATGGATTGAAGCTACAGACGGACCACCCAGCATGGGATAGGAGCTGCTCAGTTCTCAAAAGATTTGAAGACATCCAGAAAAGAAAATTCGCGCAATAGCAATTAGATAAGGAGGTTGAGCTGAATGAGGGTATGTTTTTGTATTGTAATTGTCAAGGAATGTTGAATAATCTTGATCTTATCAAAGTGGTTTTTACGAAATATAGACCACTGATTTTTTGTTTATCTGAAACACATATTGTTAAGGATATCATGGAAGTTGAATTGTTTATTGAAGGTTATAAAGGCGCCCATTGTATTAGTGAAAATAGCAGGACAGGCGGTGTATCATTTTATGTTAGGGAAGATATAAAATTCAAAATTCATTCTGAAAAAACTATTCAAAACATGATTTGGATAATCACCATCACTACTAAAATTCATGACGAGGACTATATATTAACATGCCTATATAGATCACCATCAGGCTCGGACAGAATATTTATGGATGAGCTTGAAACAATAATGGAGGAATTGTCTGATATTCAAGGGATACATGTTATGGTAGGGGACTTCAATTATGATTACAAAAGCAATAATTTTTATGCAAACAAATGCAAACAATTGATTGAAGTAAATGGCATGTACCAGAGGGTCAAAGATTATACTCGTATAACTGATAGAAGTAGAACTCTTATCGACTATGTGATAACCAATGATGAACATTTGCAATGTGATGTAATGCTAACACCTAGGATAGGAGATCATAACATTATTTCCATCACCATTGAAAAACAATTTACTCCTTATAAAGTTGTCACATATCAAAGATTGAACTATAACAGCCAAGTGATCAGGGATGAATTATTGGAACGAAGTTGGAATAATGGTGTTACGGACACGAATATTATGGCGGAGAACTTGATCTCGACAATCGCTTCAGCATTGGAAGCATGTACGACCACCTGCACAAAAATCGTAAATCTTAAGTATGAAAAAAATAAATGGATAACTCCGGACATTTTGAGTAAAATGAAAATCAGGGATGGTAAATATAGAGCTGCCGTAATCCATGATGATATTGTGCTATGGAACGAGTTCAAAGCGATAAGAAATGAGATCGTATCCCTCATAAGAAAGGCCAAAAATCAATATTTATACCAGATTCTGGACGGAAACAAAAGCAACTCTCAAGAACTCTGGAAAAATCTTAAAATACTTTTACCTCAAAAAACAAGAACATTTGATAGGATTGAATGTGATGGAACTGTGATATTGAATGAGTGTGATATAGCGAGTGGTTTTAATGATTATTTTATTAGCAGTATTTTACGTATTGTGGAGTCTATTCAACCTATACATAACTCTGATCATGTCCTAAAATACATAGAAACTTCGGAAATCATGGAATCATTTGAACCTGTTACCATGAAATACTTGAATGATGTAGTTAAGGGGATGAAAAACACAGGAGGAGGAGAAGACCGAATATCCACCCACATACTGAATGATTTGGTACAATTGGAAACAGATTCTTGGACATGATTAACAGTTCACTAAGTAGTGGTATTTTTCCGCAACTGTGGAAATCGTCTGTGATAACACCAGTTCCTAAAATTACAACTTCAATCAAAATTGAGGACTTTCGACCGATTAATGAAAAAATATTGGAGATTGCAGCAAAAACTCAAATATTGGACTACTGTGAGCGAAATGAAATCATACATGCAAACCAATCTGGCTTTAGGAACAAACATTCATGCGAAACAGCCCCACTGCATATAAGCAGTGATTGGTTCAAACAAATAGATGAAGGAATGTATGTTATCACTATTTTCCTAGACTTCAAAAGGGCGTTTGAAACTGTTAACAGGGAATTATTTCTAAAAAAGCTACACAAAATTGGCCTTAGGGGTACAGTAAGACATTGGCTCGTGTCATATCTCAAAGAACGGGAACAAAGGGTGAAATTTAGTAACAAGTATTCAGAAGTGAAAAAGATCGACGTTGGCGTACCGCAAGGGACCGTCTTGGGACCACTGCTGTTCACATTGTACATTAATGATGCTTTCAAGCATATCAAGTTTTCTTCCATGAGGCTATTCGCAGATGACACGATGCTTTACATGTGTGGACGTGATATTGTGGATATGCAGAAGAAAATACAACTTGATTTACTGAATATCAAGGAGTGGCTGAATGACAACAGTATGGCCCTAAACATGAAAAAGTGTAGGTTTATGGTATTTGGGACACCATATATGATTAGAACTCTAGAAACAGAAGTTGAATTTTCCTTGGATGGACATAAAATGGAAAGAGCTACCACCTTCAAATACCTGGGCGTCATCCTGGATGAGGGCTTGAATTTTGACCAACATGCTGATTTCATAGCCGCAACAATGTCAAGAAAAGTATACTTTTTGAGAAGGATTAGTAAAAACTTGAGTTTGTACATCAAATTACTTTTCTATAAGTCTATAATTGCGCCACATTTAGAATATTGTGCGACTATGATGTTTTCGTTAACCAAAGAAAAATTTTATATGCTACAAAAAATCCAAAATCGGGCTTTAAGAACCATTTTAGGCTGTAATTTGTATACACCAACTAGAATAATGCTAAAAACCTTAGAATTATTGAACGTCAAGCAAACTGTTATATATAGAACATTCCTAGTCATTTTTAAGATGAAGAACGGTTTGGTGCCAAATTATTTATGTAGTGAACTAAGAATGGTTGGTGAGGTTCATAATTACAATACGCGAAGTGCCAGTGACTTTTATGTTAATACACCAAGACTTAGTAGAACCAGCAACAGTCTATTTTTTAGAGGTTTAACTGAATACAACAAACTGCCTAGTCAATTGAAACACTGTGATAATTTTTGTAGCTTTAAGAAACATCTTTTTAACTTTGTGGCCAACATGTAACTTTACACTCATTATTTTATCTTGTTCATAGTAATTATACATATTTTAAAGCCTGTGAAAGTTTGTGATTTCAAATTGTGATGTACAATATGTATAATGCTCTATGTACTGTTTGTAATCATCATTGTCATATTTATCTGTTTATTTATTTCTTTATTTATTGTAGTATTTATTAGTGTTAGAACTTTTGCCCTCATTCAGCGTCTATTATATATTCAAATTATATTGTAATGGTACTGTTACTTTTTATAGCTATTTTTGCTAAATAAAGACCATTATTATTATCTGGAATGTTTCTTTTTCGATATGCCAGCCTGATAAGCGTCCTGCAACCAGGGTAATCCTCCGCCATACGGGATGGTTTGAAAATCGATCAATTTTTTTTTTTTTTTTTTTTTTTTTTTAAATCGGATACCATGGCTTGGAGTCAGGAACAATTACAATATGTACCTTCGGATTTTTCATTTATAATTTTATTTAAAGTCTTTAAAATGATTGAAAAAGGCGGAAATGCATAAAGGAATTGATCCCATTTTTGAGTAAACGCATCAACGAAGATTCAATCGGGATCCTTTTTTAAAGAAACATAATATTCACACTTAGCATTAGCCTTTGGTGCAAATAGATCTATAGTTAGTTTTACGAATGTGCAGATTATGTGTTGAAAAACCTGCGAATCCAAGGAATATTCCGTTTTTATAGAGAAGGATCGAGATTTTAAATCAGCATCAACATTATCCTTTGAGGCAATATAAGTGGCAAACACCCATAATTTTCTTTTTTTACGCCTTTTCCATATTTGCTCTGCGATATTGTGAAACTTGTAAAACTTTACTTTCCCCATCTTATTTATATAATTGCAATTAGTTATATTATTATCCACCCTCAAAAGAATGTTACAGTTCTCCAGTTCTCTTGCAAAACATTTGAGTGCGTTAGAAACGGATAATAAGTCAAGATAATTTATTGATGCTCACTCTCCTCCTTATTCCAGTGTCCATGGGTTACTTCATTTACAAACTGCTTCCCAACCAACGTTTGACGCATCCAAAAATATTTCATACTGAAGAGTTTTCGAACATAGCTGAACCTGGGACAAAGTGTTACTGATAAGCCACCATGATAAATCACTCTGAACATCATGAGAAATATCTACTTTGCTCAGTGGCGGCTCGTGCCGCCTATATTTGGGTAGGCGGAATCCTGTGGCGTAGCGTGACTAAATGTTGTTGGTGCAGAAGGCGCCGCTGGCGAAAAATTTCGTGGTTGTATTTCCCCTCCTTTATAATTAATTTTCCCTCATTTCTGGTAGGGAAAGTTCCGTTCTATAGTAAGGGATATTTGGGCTGAGTTTGATTCCACTTGCTCTTCGATTTGATTCTTTGTTTTCAGTTTTTTTAAATAACTGAGAATAGTATTTCCTGCTGGAGCAGCTCTTTTCTCCGATCCCTGTGACATTTCACATTCCAATTCTCTATATATTGGAGAACTAAACAACTCTACAACACAACACAACAGAGGAAAAAAAACAACTTTAACTTTAATCTTAAATAAAGAGTCTGTAGACAAAGATTTTCTATTCGATGATTGACGCGAATAAATTAGCGCGGAGCGCAGCACAGTCGAAAGAGCAGCGAAAAGTTGAAGCGCGCTTCATCTAGGTATACCTTGCTTTTGGCGCGCGATATAAATGACATGCGATGATGCCGGCTTGTAGTTAAAGTTCGGGGTTGAAAATACCGACAGATTGTAATTCCGAGGTTGCCAGATTGTAAAGATGGCAAGTATTTGAAAATAGTTAACGATTTATTAGATTATAGTGTAAATTACTACTAGTACTTGTAGATGTTATTTGTTTATGAAAAATATTTTGTGACAATATATAAGTAAGTCTCTTAGTGCGACGACTGGAGACTGGGCCCAGGGCCCCCCAACCTCACGGGCCCCCGGGCTTCGCCTCGAATTGTTCTATTATAGTTCCGCCACTGCGCCGCAGGCGAATTTTTCGTGAGATTTCTCCTCATTTATAAATAATTTCCCCTCATATCCAGTAAGTGAAGAATGCGCAGCAGACAAATCATTGTTCGAGACCCTGCCCAAACTTTGACTTATAATTTATATTGCGGTCATTTTATTTTAATTTTGAAATATTACAAAGAATGTATCTTGATTGCAAAAAATAAGGCCTTCTCCTCCCCATACAGCCTTCCTGAACCTCACCATACACTAATATTATCATAGAAAAAAAAAAAATTATTTTTTATAAATTAGATTTATTCTCCTATCCTTTAGAAGCGAAAATTTCTGGATTATATCAGCTTCAAAACTTTCACTGGCCTGGATTTTAAGAAGCAATTCTTTTTCTATAGCTAACAATGCCAGTGAAGACAAACGTTCATTTCTCATGGAGTCGACTGTATGTTTTGATACGTTTAAGGCACGAGAAATGACGCTCAACAGCGACGCTTGTTACGGGAATCGTGGCAATCAAAACAAACATTTTATAGGCCTCAGAAAATATTTGTCGAAGTTCGTTATTGACCAGGTTTTGTAAAACTGATTCTAAATTTAACTTTTCGAATTGTTCATCCTGATAGATAACAGACAACTCATTTATTAATCTTTGTTTATCAAAAACATCTTTATAAAAATCGACCAAACTAGTAACCAAATCATGGGGAAAGTTATTATTAAAATGTTTAAATTTTGACGAGTCAGCTAACGCAAAAAATGTCATTTGTGACAAATCCGCAAATCGCACCTCTGTTTGCGTTACGACGTTATCTAAGATTTCATAAAATAGAATACGCAATGAGGCTTTTTTGTTATCTGGAATAGCATCAGATATTCTAGCTCGTTTTTGTGCAGGTGGTAAGCACGCAGATTTATTTATTCTCCCCTCCGCTTTTTCAAAAATCTCGTTAAACTTCTCTTCAGTTCTCAGCAGTTTTATGCGATCCCTGGCAGAAAAAACTTGATTTTTGCAGTAAGTTATATCCAAAGACTTTTTTTGTAACATGACAAATATTAAATCGGTAATATCAAATATATTTTTGAAAGCAGCCGTTAAAAATGAAAATTCAATATCTTCTAAAAAATGTAAATGGCCCCTTGCGCCAAAAATAGACTCTTTTCCTGATGACGTATCGTTAATAATTTCAGTAAAAACTGTACGCAAATTTTCCCACTCTGAATCTATGATATTGATGGTTTTAGAGCGGGAGGACCACCTTGTTTCCACAGAGGAAGGAATTCTCCTAGCCATTACCGAATCTAAAACAAATGTTCGTTTCGCTGATTGATTAAAAAATCCCGGTAATGAAGTAGCGCTGGCAAAATAAATACCACAGCTTTTAATGCTTTTTGTTCCGTCTTGCAAAACTAAATTTAATCTATGAGCGCTGCAGTGTGTAAATAAAGCGTTTGGTGCATCAGATTTGATTTTCATCTGTAAGCCATTTAATGAACCAGCCATGACACTCGCACCATCGTAACACTGACCAACTAACTTGGCTTTATAGTCAAACGGACGCAAAACCGCCGATACCAGTTCGTACATTGCAAGAGCAGTTCTATTTTGGCTCACGTCATAAAATCCTAAAAATCTTTCTTGAATTTTTCCCGATTCATTGACAAAACGAACCGAAATTGCACACTGCGATTTTTCAACTATATCGGTTGTATCATCCGCCTGTACCGCAAAAAAAATAGAATCTTTGATTTCCCGGTTCATGTGTTCCATAAGATGCTCGGAAATGCATACAATTAAATCATTCTGAATAGTTTTAGATAATCCCGAAAATATGTTACCAATTTTTTTCAAATGTTCTTGCATCTCCACATCGCGTTTAATCAGAACCTTGAAAAATTCTTTAAAATTTCCAACGTTTGAAGATTCATTTTTCTCGTTATGTCCCCTAAATGCCAATTCTTGCTTTGCAAGTAAACATGTTACGTCTATTAGATACATCATCAAATTTCTATTTTTTCGAACGTCTTCGTTATAAAGTTTTAAAGAAAGAGCGGTTTGAATTTGAAGTGCGTCTTTTATCGTTGAAGAATTTGTCTGTAATCGTTTTAAAGTCAAGTAACTGCTCAGATGTTCTTTAGAGCTGTCATGTTTTCTAATACTTGCAGACAAATTTTTCAAATCTGTATATCCTTGCAGTACCCAAACGTTATTTCTTCCTTTCGCGAGCAATAAACAGGGCCAACAAAAAAGGCTCTGTTTATAGAAACTACCGCATAACCATCCGTGGCTTTTATACCATTGGGTGTTAAAAGTGCGAGAAAAATGTTGCCCTTGTTTTTTATCCGGTTTCAAAATGCCAAGTGAGGGTGTAGGGCGACCTACAGCGATTATTTGATTTCGATCTTCAACCTTAAGCCTAGAAAACGGTTCCTCCAATAAGCAACAAATAACGTCATGAGCTGGCAAAGTCATTTTGAAAATAAAAAGAACTTACGTAAAAATGCCAAAAATAAATAATGAATATCCTGAGAAAACGACAACTACTAAACAAACTAAACTCTACCTCTATGTGTGGACAAATCCTGTCCCAAGAAATGAAAATATCAAAACAGAAATTCTAATTTACTAATTTCTAAAACTTATCTGATAATCTGTGATTATATCAATAATTGTAGTGTAGTTATCCAAATCTTGGCAAAATCACAAAACACCGCCACCTGATAAGGATAACAATACAGTCTAATTTAGTTTGGTTTTTCTCGGGCTCAAGGCCTAGGATGGATAATCGCAACCGATATCCCCAATAACGACTATTTATTGCAGTCATCACTGCAATTGCATAAAAAAGAGTATAGATAGAATAATGCTCGGGCTAGCTTTTTTATGCCAAAAGTGATTTTAAAAAAGTTTGATAATCTGTATTGATGAATCAAAGTAGATAAACAGGGAGGCTTCTGGACCACCGGCCGACCATAACCTCAAAGCGCTCGAGTGGGCGAGGCATATTTTTGACTTTTCCCTAGATTTTAGGGAATTTTTGATGAATCTGGCAACGTCGCTCGAAGACTGGTCATCTGGCAACGTCGCTCGATCTCAATCTTGACAGATGTCATTTTGACATGACAGCTTTGACAGATGACAGCTTTGACAGATGGCAGTTGACAGGGAGCTTTGTTCCTGGGATCGAGATGGGGGGATTGGGGGGTGTGGAGGTTAGATTACCAAAGTCTGAAAAAAGATTTTCCGATAGCGAGATTGGAACCCATATCCTTTGGATTTGTACGTGACAGTCTAAAACAATACGCTACTAAGGTGCCTAAAATAGAATGTAGATTTGTGGTTCAGTTGCGGTGTGTTTTGGTCTTGTCTTAAATTGTGTGGTTTTGTTGTGGGGGAATTCGAGCCCCCCTGCTCGTGGAGATAGTTTGAGGGCTTGATGGGGGGACGGGGGTACCTACGCCACCTGAGTCATAGGAATTTATTTAGATTTCAGATACCGTTTCGGTGTGTTTTGGTCTTGTCTTAAATTGTGTGTGGTTTCGTTGTGGGGGAATTCGGGCCCCCCTGAATAGAATGTAGATTTGTGGTTCAGTTGCTACCCCGATCCTTTGGTATGTGATTGTCTAAACCACCTACGTAACCTAGTCCGACCTCTTGCTATCCAGTTTGTAGCCGCTACTGCAGAGCACGAGGACACCGACCTCTTGCTATCCAGTTTGTAGTCGCTACTGCAGAGCACGAGGACAAGTGTTGTGGGGGAATTCGGGCCCCCCTGCTCGTGGTTTGGGATGGGGGGACGGGGGTATTGGGGATTCAGGTTTTAGGCTACTCTACTTTTGGTTTTCATATTTATTGAGAACGAGAATGAGTGGACTTGCAGAACGAATTAACGAGTTCTATAAACGTTTGGCGCAGATCAAGAGTGACATTGAATTGTATGAACGAAAGAAGTTTATGATTCAGACCTTTGAGAAATTGAATCTTACACAGAATTTTCAAAGACCACAAATAAATAATAATTTTCAAAGACAAAATTTTGGATTCAAGATGGGGGGACGGGGGTATTGGGAATTCAGGTTTTAGGTCTTTGTAGTTGTTGAGATGGCGCTTTGCTATTATAGAATGATTAGATGACGTTGCTGAGCTGCGATTTTTAATGGCGTTTGAAGCAGGAATTGCGAATCGATGATGCTGTGCATGACGTCATAGGGTTGCCTGTTGAATGATTCCCACTAGACAGGTGTTAGGTGCGTACTATTTGATTCTTTAATCGTTTGCTATAAGAATGATTAGATGGCGTTGATGAGCTGCGTTTTTTTTTTTGATGGAACACCCTGTTAGAATGATTAGATGGCGTTGGTGAGCTGCGATGGGGATGTAGATTTCTTCATAGTTTTTTGAGCTAATCGTTGATGACGCGTACTATTGATTCAATATTTGAAAAAAAGCATAATTTATATTGTTACGAATGAGGAGATTTATTCAAAATTGAAAAACAAACATAGTCACTATAATATTTGGAATTTTTTTTTGAAAACAGACATACTCACCATATACCCATGAATTGAAAAACAGACATACTCACCATATTCCCATTGCATATCCAATCGAATAAATTAAACACATAAAGACACTTCAAAAAATCATATATTTTCAGGAATACAGATTCTATCCAAAGTACATAATCGCAGGTACTTGAGGAACATAGGGTACATAAAAAATTAAAAATATATTGATCTTTTCGTATAAAGATTGATAGCTCCTTGACTTTGAACTCTTGTGCCAAATTGAAGCCCTGCATTGCGATGATCTTCATGATGGATAGGTTCTAGAAAAAATCAAACAAAAATAAGATAATTTTGAAAATGATAAATGATGTTCATTGAAAAATTATCAAAATTAAAAAAACTTAAATTTTAGATACACTAACCCGATTATGTCTTATTACGACGTTATGCTGTTGAATCAATTGACTAATTTTTTTCGACCACATTTTCAAACTTTAGAGAATTCTTCAAAAATAAAATTATATTTGCAGTTTTTCAGCAAGTATAACATGGTTAAAAAAAACATAACTACCTTAAACTAGTTGCTGTTGTTGTCGGCTGCTGGGTGCTTAACGAGCTCAAACAGGGTCTGTGAATTAGGCTTTCTGACGTCCTTCAACCCCCGAAAGACAAGAGCATACTCCCCTCCAGCAAGATCTTCGAGGTTCTTTTCCAAAATTGATGTCACTCGTTTTGGGAGAAAGACAACGCTCTCTTCCAATTCCAGGAGTAAGCACTCCCCGAATACGCCATTGGTTTTTTTCCCAGCAACAATTTGTTGAGGGATGTTTAGCGGAAGGTTTTGAAGCTTCTTCAGAGGCTTGTCGTTTTGGGCCAAGCACACCGCATCAACAGTAGAAAGGTCCATGCTATGATAACAAACAAATTCTATAAAATAATTATTTTTTAAAAAAGTATTTACCTACCTTTTATATAACGCTCTTAACACACCTCCTCACACACAATGATCACAGATGTTATTACTGATGGTCTTCGACCAAGGCTTTGAATAGACTGAACTAATAGAAACACACATCCTTTGTCGTTCCGAACCAGATTGCAAACCATGCAATTTATTAATATAACAATGACCACATCGGTTACACGTGATTCAATAAACAATGGTGCCTTGTTTTCTGTAATTCCACTGTAAAATGCATCTATTAGCACCTCGAAACATCAAAAAACATACTCATTTTCGTAAATTTTATCCAAAGTAGATAGGTGTTTGGTGCGTACTTTATTTAATAATGATTTAATTCTTTAAACGTTTGCTACAAGAATGATTAGATGGCGTTGGTGAGCTGCGATGGAGATGTAGATTTCTTCATAGTTGTTTGAGTTACGCGTACGCTTCGATTCTTTGATCTTCTGCTATTAGAATTAGATGGCGCTGTTTCATGGTGACTTCATATGGTTACCTGTTGTGGTAGATGATTGAGATGTAGATTTCTTCATAGTTTTTGAGCTAATCGTTGATATAGATCTCGCGTACTATTGATTCAATACTTGAAAAAGTAACATTTATATTGTTACGAATGAGGAGATTTTAGATTCAAAATTGCAAAAACATACTCACCAACGACTTAATACTCAACATATTCCCATTGCATTTTGCATTTAATAGAAATCAATTTCAACCAAGTTATTCGCAACAGAGGAATTTTCAGAGACCAATTTTAAAACCACCATCTCAAAATGTGAGACACAATCAATTTAATTCTAATCAGCCGGAACCAATGGACACATCATCTTTTTCAAGTTTTGTGAAAAGAAATAATCAACCCTTAAATGTTGCGGAAATTAATTATCAAGAAAATGCGTCACTTGCAGATAACCCTGAGGTCAACTCTTATGACTCATTCATAGGAAACGGTAATGCCGACTCACAAAATAAAAACAGAAACCATTGTACTGACAATGAACCATTGTCCCATGTAGATAACACTCATCCATATAATATGCATGATGGAAATTTTACCTTGGACAGTTTTCAGAACGAAAAAATTTAATACATTTAAATAATATTTCATCAACATAATAATACCCCAACTCAACGCTAAGTTTTTGATTGATACTGGAATTACAAAAAGATGTAGTTTGCGTTTAGTCGAGGCGGCGACCTCTTGCCATCCAGTATGTAGCCGCTACTGCAGAGCATTAGGACAACCGGACTTGGAATTACTATTTTGATAATCAAATCTAATATGCATGATAAAATATAAATATGTGATAAGAAAAAAAATCCGTGTCCAAGTCAACCAATATTTTTTTAATATAATATTATCATGATTGCATGTTAAGTTCCTCAAATTCATCATTTTAGAGATTCAAGGTGTTGTAATTGAGAAACAGAAATCTTTTCTGTCCTCCTCCTTATTTTTTCCCGTGTTTTGATAGGTCCAACTAGACCCCCTTCCGGTTATCACAGCCTGTAAACCAATATATTTATTTTTAATTTGTAATCGAATAATAATATCAAACGATACCAAAGACTCGTACTCTTCAGTACCCAGCCAGGGCATATCGCCGTAATCGCAGTCGAGGCGGCGACCTCTTGCTATCCAGTATGTAGCCGATACTGCAGAGCACGAGGACAACCGGACTTGGAATTACTATTTTGATAATCAAATATTATCATGATTGCATGTTAAGTTCCTCAAATTCATCATTTTAGAGATTCAAGGTGTTGTAATTGAGAAACAGAAATCTTTTCTTGCGAATATCTGCGGAACCGTTTATCGTACCGAAAACAGCTTTTGAAAGCATTTTTTACTGTTAAATAAGGCATGTTTTGTGCGAAATTCATCATGATCCTATAATTTAACGATTCAATCCATCATACTGATAGGGTTTGACTTTATTCAAGGCGGCGAACCTCTTGCTATCCAGTATGTAGCCGCTACTGCAGAGCACGAGGACAACCGGACTTGGAATTACTATTTTGATAATCAAATCTAATATGTATGATAAAATATAAATATGTGATAAGAAAAAAAAAATCGTGTCCAAGTCTACTAATATTTTTTTAATATAATATTATCATGATTGCATACCGAGCTGTTCAAGCCAATAAGAGGGTGGGGGTGGTGGGGGTGGCTTAAAAGAGAAATTGAATATTGGTTAGTAGTTCAGATTTCTAATATTTCACCACAAAGAATCCCCCTTTCCACTAAACATAAAATGTCATACGTGATAAATGTTGAATAATTCTATACTTTAACTCATCAACTCGAATTCATCATCGGGGATGTCAGAGAATTCTCCTCCGACCTGAACCCCAACTTCCTATAAATTTGAGGATTTTTAAGAAAGATTATCTTATGACTTTTAAAAAATGAAATTACATTTACATTGTCCTCCTCCTTATTTTTTCCCGTGTTTTGACAGGTCCAACTAGACCCCCTTCCGGTTATCACAGCCTGTAAACCAATATATTTATTTTTAATTTGTAATTGAATAATACTCGCAGTCACCACCACCAGAGACATCACAGAGACAACTCAGAGACATCTCAGAGACAACTCAGAGACATCTAAAACACTCTTGCGACAACTCAGCGACATCTCAGAGACAACTCAGAGACATCACAGAGACATCTCAGAGAAATCACGGAGACAACTCAGAGACATCTCAGAGACAACTCAGAGACATCTAAAACACTCTTGCGACAACTCAGAGACATCACGGAGACAACTCAGAGACCCTCAAAGACAAGAGACATCTAAAACACTCTTGCGACAACTCAGAGACATCATGGAGACATCTCAGACACATCACGGAGACATCACGGAGACATCTCAGAGCCATCACGGAGATAACTCAGAGACACCTTGAACATGTTGGAGACACCTCAGAGTAATTCCATGTCCTCATGATCGATATGGATGTTATGACGTCATAACATTGCAATTTTGGCACACTTCAAAGAGTTATATCTCCGTCAATTTTTGACTTACAACAAAAAGAAAAAATATGGGTATCTTTATTTTTCATGGGCTCTCAAATTCACCAATAATTTGACGTTTCTTGCCTTTTTGTTACTTTTTGTGTCGATGCGGCAAGAAATGGATATCTATCAGTAGGTATTCAGACAGCACAATGATGATCCTCAAATACAATAATTCAATTCATCATACTGATGTAGTTTGCCTTAAGTCGAGGCGGCGACCTCTTGCTAACCAGTATGTAGCCGCTACTGCAGAGCACGAGGACAACCGGACTTTGAATTACTATATTGATAATCAAATCTAATATGTATGATGAAATATAATTATGTGATAAGAAAAAATATTCGTTTCCAAGTCTACTAATATTTTTTTCAATATAATATTATTATCATGGGATTACTTGGACTTGGAATTACTATATTGATAATCAAATCTAATATGTATGATAAAATATAAATATGTGATAAGAAAAAAAATTCGTGTCCAAGTCTACTAATATTTTTTTTTATATAACATTATTATGATTGCGTGTTGAGTTCCTCAAATTCACCATTTTAGAGATTCAAGGTGTTGAAATTGAAAAACAGAAATCTTTTCTTGCGAATATCTGTGGAACCGTTTATCGTACAGAAAACAGCTTTTGAAAGCATTTTTTACTGTTAAATAAGTTATGTTTTGTGCGGCAGACATCACTTTGTAGCAGCAGCAACTCCAACCTAGTCGAGGCCAACATAAACGTTATCTCACACAGCTGACGGTGATATTGATGTTGAAAACGTGAAAATTTGTAACTTGAAATCACCAACCGACGATTTTGATGCAGTTAACAAAAAATACGCTGACGAGGCTCTGACTAATTTCAAATCGACAATTGAATCTGAGATGAGAATTCATGCTGCCGAGAGTGTAGAGGAGCTGAATAAGTTGAAAAAATAAGTCGAGGTCAGGATAAAATCCGTTTTTGTCAACGACGTGACTACAGTAAAAGCAGTCAAGTGAAGATGACGTCACCTTCCAAAGAAAAAGTTCAACTCATCACCGAGCTGTTCAAGCCAATAAGAAGGAATTTTCCCCGTCGCCGTACAATTATCAAGGGAGTGGATGACTTGTGGCAGGTTGATTTGGGGCAAATGGATTTGTATGCGAAAGATAACAGAGGCTACAAATATTTTCTCATCATCATAGACTATTTTTCAAAATTTGTGTGGACTGAACCATTAAAAAGCAAGTCAGGTGACGAGGTAACCCGAGCGTTTGCGAAAATTCGCAAACAATCACATCGTAGTCCAAAAAATTTGCAATCAGATCAAGGAAAGGAATTCTACAATGGACATTTTCAACGATTGATGCGTCAATATGGCATAAACCACTATAATACCTATACAGATAAAAAAGCGGCCATGGTTGAGCGTTCCATACGAACGATTAAAGAAAAACTATTCAAGTATTTCAGTTTGCATGTGACCTATAAGTGGGTGGATATTTTACAAGATATTGTGAAAAGCTATAATTCACAAAAACATAGTGTGACCAAAATGAAGCCTCATGATGTGAGCAAAAAACATGAAAAGGGTCTGCTCAATACTGTTTACAGTCACATTAAAATATCTACAAATCGTCGAAAATTTCGTATTGGCGATGTGGTGCGCATTAGTTAAGCAAAGCACGTATTTGAAAAGGGATATACTCCGAAATGGACAACTGAGCTATTCAAGATTGTTGATGTTAAAATTACTAATCCAGTGACGTATCTGCTTGAAGATATAAATGGTCATCCGATAAAAGGAGCATTCTACGAGCAAGAATTACAAAATACAAAACAAGAGGATGTTTATTTGGTGGAAAAAGTGTTACGTAAAAAAGGGAAAAAAGTATATGTCAAGTGGCTTGGATTTGATAATTCTCACAACAGTTGGATTAGTTCCAACGATATTTTATAAGATCAGATTGAACATATCAATATTAAAGATGTAATGTCATCTCTTTATAGCAGAACTTCATGCATAGAAACCCAATGTTTGAAGGAAATTATGTACTATGAACCCAATAGAATAAGTGATGATTTAAATAAAATTTACCGAAAATAAGTAGTGTATGTTCTATTATTTCTTGCTCGTGCTTATCGCAATGGAATCACAAATACAATGCACCATTGTTCTTTGAATTTAATTATAATTGCATAGTTTGCAGTTCGGCATTCTAGAAGTGTTTCGAATAGTCAACTATACAGTTGTTCATGTTTTGTGAATCAGTTCATACGAAGCTTTCATCGTTGCCAGACGTCGTCGTCGTCAGAACACTTGTGATCATTTTGTGTGTCTGGGGTATGGCAAAGAGGTAAATATTCTTTTAAATAATTGAAAATTTTTCTTATCATAGAATTGATGTGGGGTGCTTGGTTAATTTACAATGTGAATTTTTTATGTAATTGCATTAAACAAAACATGTTTTTACAGAAATCCACAAAGTTGTTGTAGTTCCTCGCGAAGAGCTGATTGCGAAACTTTTCGAAGAATCAACAGAAAAATCCATCGTTTGAAATTAAATCAGGTGAAAATAAACTTAACGTGTTTTCAAATTTTGATGATATTTCATCAATGCACGTTTTTTTTTTTTTTTTTTTAATTATATCCAAGTAAACGAAACTTACTGTCTTTCAAAAAACAACAAACCGGATTTGGTGGTTATTCTACTACAATTGGAGGTGTGTTGTTCCTGTCTAGAAGGGTTATAGCCGACAATCACCTGCTAAGCTATTTCACACCTTCGAAATCAGAGGGCTTCACACAGAACATCACACGAGTTCATCCCCCAAATTGAGTTAAAACCACCACATCAACGGCGTTCAATAGTTGTGAGTTGATTTTTTCAATATGTCTTCCTCATACAAAGTGTTGTTGGAAAAAGCAGAAAATATGCTTTCATTTTTGAAAAAAATGAAGAGATTTCTGTTCGACAAGCCTTGTGAGAGAACGACAAGCCATTGGATACGTAGAATAAGTAGATTAATCGGCAAATTTAATAATTTAGTACTACATGGTAATTTACCTAGAAACATTCTTCGATTGATTCAGACCAATTTGCAACATCTTAAAGTTATTAGAAGACAATCATTGATTTTGAAAAATAAGCGGGTTGGGATGGGGTTAGTAGAAGAATCAAAATTAAGCAATAGGGTTAAATGGGAAAAAATTGTTAATTGCTTCAAAGGAAGAGTATCAACCAGTTTAGTAACTAATTTGACTCATAAAGACGTTAATAGATTTATGGATGATGCGTTTATTTTGTTTCAACGTGAATTAAAGGAAGTACTGAAATCTTTTACCATGGTTAAAGTGAACTCATCATTTTGCGAAGAGTTTATCAAAAAATCATCTGAACGTAAAATTGTAGATTTTAAATATTTCAACACCAAGAATGTAATCATTGATGTGGGAACGGATTTAAAAAGCTGATTTTTTGAAAACGTGCGTGATGTAATTTTGAATAGTCTTTCGGAATTCCAGGAACGTGATTCAGGATTTGCTCTTGTTAGAATAATTTATTTGGAAATTAATGTTAATAAATTTCAAATCGGTAATGGTTCTTCCTATATTGCACTACCGAAGGAAATTGCGAAGAAACATGCATGCGTGAATGTTCAAAATAATGATACCGCCTGCTTTTACTGGGCTATTGTTAGTGCGCTTCATCCTGTTAACAAACATAACAACCGAATCACCTCTTATCCTCATTACAAATCAGTTTTGAATCTCAAAAACTTAGAATCTCCCATGCCGTTGAATCAAATTTCGAAATTTGAAAAAAACAATGATATTTTTGTAAATGTGTATGCTTTGGAACTAATTTCAAAGTCAGATACGGATGATGGTAAACCAAACAATTTCAATATTGTACCAGCTAGGCTAACCAAAGAAAAATTGGTTAGACATGTTAATTTGCTGTTAATTCAAAACAAATACCATCCATCATTAAATGATTACGAGCCACTGCCAACTAATGACAACGATCATGAGGATATAAAATACCATTATTGTTTCAAGGCTGTTGAGTAAAAAAAAAATGCCAAGTATATTTGTGATCGTTGTCTTAATTATTTCTCATCTGAGGTAAAATTGACAGAACATGAAAAGCTGTGTACAAAATTGAATGAATATAAAGTCTCATTCCCAAGTTACAAACATGTCGAATCCAAAATTTCATTTACAAACAAAAATGTCCCTTCATCATCTATGCGGACTTTGAAAGCCAACTACAAGTAGTCGATCAACACATTTCCATAAATACGCATATAGTTTACAGTGCCGGGTTCTATTTAAAATGTTCCTATGACAATTCTCTTTCATTTTTCAAGAGCTATCGTGGTGCAGATTGTATGGAATGGTTCATCAACGAAATGGTTGAAATATCAAAAGTAATTCAATCAAAAATCAAAAATATTGTTCCCATGATCGAAAAGAAAAGCATCTGCGGTGCAACAAATTGCCATATATGTGAAAAACCTTTTCACAAAAATGATAAGATTGTTCGCGATCATGATCATTTCACTGGCGAATTCAGAGGTTTTGCACATCAAAATTGTTATCTAATTTTCAAAAAGCTTTATGTTGTGCCGATTGTTTTTCAACATTTATCCGGTTATGATGGACATTTGTTGATAAAAGATCTTGCCAAACGTAGTCGCGTGAGTGTTCCCCCAACCAATAATGAAGTTTATATATCTTTCACCCATTTCGTTGACGAAAACAATCTAAGATTTAGGTACATCGATTCATTCAGATTTTTAGGCGCTTCTCTCGATGATTTACTATCGACAATGAAAAAAACCGATTTTAAAATATTGAGAGAAGAGTTTGCACATCTAGATGAGGCAAAATTTCAATTGCTGACGCGGAAAGGTGTATTTTGTTATGACTATATTGATAGCTTAGAAAAAATGAACGACACCCGATTACCTTCGATTGAACATTTTTACAATAAATTGAATGATTCCAATTTATCGGTCGAAAATTATCAACATGCTCAAACTGTGTGGGAAGCCTTTGGAATCCAAAATTTAGGTGAATATTCAGATTTGTATCTAAAGACTGATATTTTGGGTTTAGCTGATTTATTTGAGAACTTTAGACAAAGTAGCATTCAGACACATAAATTAGATCCAGCATGGTATTATACGATGCCTGGCTTCACATGGGATTGTATGTTGAAGTTTACAGGTTGTAAATTGGAACTTCTTCAAGATATTGATCAAATCATGTTCATTGAGCAGGGAATTCGTGGAGGTATTTCAACTTGTGTTCATAGGTATTCTGAAGCTAATAACAAGTAAACCGATGATTACGATGCATCGAAACCATCGAAATGTTTGCTTTATCTAGATGTAAATAATCTGTATGGAAAAGCAATGACTGAACCTCTTCAGGAGAGTTTGAGTGGATTAGCGATGTATCTAACTTTGATGTTTTGTCAATCCCGGATAATTCACCCATAGGATATATATTGGAAGTTGACGTAAAATATCCCACCGTCACTCACGACTTGCATAGAGATTTTCCATTTTGTCCTGAACATCGAGTTCCACCCGGATCGAAACTATCGAAATTGATGTGTACTCTTTTCGATAACGAGAATTATGTTGTTCACTATCGAACCTTGAAACAAGCATTAATGAATGGTTTGGAATTGAGTAAAATCCATAGAATTTTAAAATTTCGACAGTCGACATGGTTAAAATCGTATATTGAACATAACAATAAATTAAGAACTAACGCGACAACAACATTTGAAAAAAATCTTTTCAAACTATACAATAATGCTGTTTTTGGTAAAACGATGGAGAACATCAGAAATCATCGGGTTATCAAACTGGTGAATAAATGGGATGGACGATATGGGGCAAAGAATCTCATTGCAAGTCATCGATTTCACAATCGAACTATTCTTGACGCCGAACACGATCTTATAGCTATTGAAATGGAAAAGAAAGAATTAGTTTTCAATAAACCTCTGTATATTGGTATGTCCATTCTGGACATTTCCAAAACATACATGTTTGATTTTCATTACGCATATATGCTACCGAAATTGGGTATTGATCGCTGTAAACTTATGTACACTGATACGGATAGCTTCATCTATGAAATTCAGTGTTATGATGTTTATGAAGAGATTATCAAGGCTGATTTACATAAATTTGACACCTCCGACTACTCCCCTAATAACCCTTATAAAATCCCGTTGGTCAACAAAAAAGTTCTAGGACTAATGAAGGATGAAGTTAATGGAGAAATTATTACCCATTTCATTGGTCTTCGATCGAAAATGTACACTTTCAAAATTCAGCAAGGGCAAAAAGTTGTGAAAAAGGCCAAAGGAGTCAAGTACAACGTTGTAAAAAATAAATTAACGTTTGATGACTACTGGAATTCTCTACGACATTCAAAAATTATCAGCGCCACTCAGCGTTGCATTCGTTCCTATGCTCACAATGTTTACAGCATTGAGCAAAATAAAGTTGCGTTGAGTGCAAACGATGATAAAAGATTTGTACAAGAGAATACCTTTGATACACTTCCCTTTGGGCACTATTCAACTTTATAGCGTTTTTCAAATATAATTTCAGGAATAGTTATTATTGGGTAAATTACATTAATCTGTTAATATTATGAATAATTGTAAGATTATATTATTAGTATTATCGTAGAAGTAATTGTATGTCCCCCAAGTACCTACAATAATGTACTTCCTGAAAATATATGATTTTGAAGTGTCTCTGTGTGTTTAATTTATTCGATTGGATATGCAATGGGAAGCATCATCCATTCGCAATTCCTGCTTCAAACGCCATTAAAAATCGCAGCTCAGCAACGTCATCTAATCATTCTAATAGCAAACGATCAAAGAATCGAAGCGCCATCTCAACTCAACAACAGGCCTAAAACCTGAATTCCCAATACCCCCGTCCCCCCATCCCAAACCACAAGCAGGGGGGCCCGAATTCCCCCACAACACTTGTCCTCGTGCTCTGCAGTAGCGGCTACAAACTGGATAGCAAGAGGTCGGACTAGGTGACGTAGGTGGTTTAGACAATCACATACCAAAGGATCGGGGTGGCAACTGAACCACAAATCTACATTCTATTCAGGGGGGCCCGAATTCCCCCACAACGAAACCACACACAATTTAAGACAAGACCAAAACACACCGAAACGGTATCTAAAATCTATATAAATTCCTATGACTCAGGTGGCGTAGGTACCCCCGTCCTCTCATCAAGCCCTCAAACTATCTCCACGAGCAGGGGGGCTCGAATTCCCCCACAACGAAACCACACAATTTAAGACAAGACCAAAACACACCGCAACTGAACCACAAATCTATATTCTATTTTAGGCACCTTAGTAGCGTATTGGTTCAGACTGTCACGTACAAATCCAAAGGATATGGGTTCCAATCTCGCTATCGGAAAATCTTTTTTCAGACTTTGGTAATCTAACCTCCACACCCCCCAATCCCCCCATCAAGTTCCCAGGAACAAAGCTCCCTGTCAACTGCCATCTGTCAAAGCTGTCATCTGTCAAAGCTGTCATGTCAAAATGACATCTGTCAAGATCGAGATCGAGCGACGTTGCCAGATGACCAGTCTTCGAGCGACGTTGCCAGATTCATCAAAAATTCCCTAAAATCTAGGGAAAAGTCAAAAATATGCCTCGCCCACTTGAGCGCTTTGAGGTTATGGTCGGCCGGTGGTCCAGAAGCCTCCCTGTTTATCTACTTATCAATTCATATTCGCTAGATGGGTAAAGATTATCGACTGTCGTTTTCATACGTTTCATTCGTCTCATCCATATGCTTCATGCTTCATGTCATTGTGGGATGACCGTTTCGCGCGTCGACACCGAAAACACACGAACACGCGACGAAGGCGGAAATCGTGTCGCCTTTATGTTCCTTATATTCGCCGTTGCCCCACTCTCAAGATTACCCCTTCTCATGTGCATAAAATACCACGCGAGAACAAAGACAAAAGGCAACTGAGACGGCCGCCTATGTTGAATGCACCAGCGGTCAACGGCTAGGACTTGGTCCTCTTGTGGGTGTTTAGGAATGAGTTTCGCACCACTGGTAGGTAGAAGTAATGAAGAATATAATAAGCATTGTTTTTAATTGAAAATCTTCTTGATTAATTGTGATTCAATTATTCAGTTCACAATAATAATCTATTTTGGTATTTACTATTTACTGCGGTAAGGCGGCGCCTACCTTGCCTACCGCGACCAGCCGCCACTGACTTTGCTATCAAAATTATATTGATTACTGATTGGAGAAAGATACTAAAGCCTTTCTTGAGAACTTGTATAAAGCCACCCATAAACATATGCTGGACAAATATATATATGGTAACTTTACCTAACCAAGTAGTCTTGCAATATCACCGATCTTACAGTGTTCAGATTTAGACAACTTCAATATTTTTTGTCTGACGAGTATCATTTTTTCCTTTGGCAACTGAATTGTGAAACTGAAACTGTCAAACAGAAAACGCAAAAAACTTTCAACTTTTCGTTGGGACTAACGTTCTTTCGAAGTATTTTACAAAAAATCCAAGACTTTCCAAAGTTTGTCTCACAATAAGAGCACTTCTGGCGCACGATCCTTTTGAACTAGTTATAATAAGTGAATCATCTTAATACATGACCATTCCGGTTGATCTTGAATATAATAAAATAGGTTTACACAGTCTTGTGAACACAAATTGTGCAGTACATAAACCAAATGAAAAAAAGTAAATCCATACAGGCAATCGTTAAATACAAAACGAAGATATTTTCTATGTTTCTTTTTAATCGAAACAAAAAAATATGCATCCTTTAGATCTATGGAGAACAATAACAGTCTTTTGTGTATCTTGCGCTGCTTTGTACTGATGATGAAAATTTTCACCAAAGTCATCATAGTCACTTTCATCTGCTACTTTCTCTAACATTGGATTTGAGGATCGGTAAAATCACATGTTTTCTATGTTTGGACAGGAGAAAATTGGTTTCAGCAAGAAATTGTGCATATCTTACAAAATAAATGTATGAGGATAGTTCTAGGCTGTAACAGGTATGTTTCTATAAATAGTATGATTGAACAGCTGGGGTGGCTGACGGTTGAGCTGGGCATTAGGAGAGCGAACATGATACTTGTGTATAGAATAGAGCACAAAAGAGTTCCAGAGTATCTATGGAGTAGGATTTCTACAAGATTTGAACTTCACTCGCGAATCTTACGTTCAAAAACCAAGATAGATGTCCAGTTTGTAAATAAGTTCTTTTTTCAGGGATCATTATTTTCTGAAGGGGTTCGCCTTTATAATGCCTTGCCTAGCGAAGTTAAGAGCGCAGATACAGTTGGTTCATTCTATAAAAGGCTGTTCACTTATTTAAAAAATGAACAATTAACTTAACTTATATATATAATAGCTCTTGAAAAGTCAAGATCTCGATAACGGTTGAATGTAGGAACATTAGTTGTATTACAATTTTTGTTCCAAATTGAAGAAAGAATAATTGAAATATCAATAATTATACAGGGGGTTCCGTTTAAAAAAATACAACTTTGATGAGTTTCGTATTTTGGGGACACCCTGTATAACATGAAAATATTTTTAAAATGTAGCCTTAAAGGGTCCCAATCCATCCAGAAAAAAAACTTTTTCAAAATCGTATACTTCGGCCATAATGTCGAGTAACGTGAATAACCCTGTATATACAGGGCTTTTCACTTAAAACTCCCCACGTCAATATCTTGGAAACGAATAGGAATATTTGATTTCTGTAAAAAGTAGTCAATGTATGGGGTCGAGTAGTTATTTTTCACAGTTAAAAAAATTCGACGCCTACCAAGACTAGAGCGTCGCGACGCATCGAAAATATCAATCGATTGCAGGGACTTTGAAATTACGCGCATGCTAAAGTACATGTTATTTATAAACTTTTTTGTTATTCAGTCGAACTCATTTATTCTACTCAATTTTGAGATATACAGTGTGTCCAAGATAACGATGTCTATCATGGGGATCTTGAAAACCGTGCGAGATACAAGGTCGCTTAAATGAAGGCAAAGTTGCGTATTTTGATGCTTAACAAAATGCCGTTTTAAAAGTCAAGAAATTCCGACTAAGTCCGAAATTATCCGAAAAAAACGAAATTTTTCAAAATTGTTTTCATTTTTTTCTGACCACATTTGAAGAGATATTTTGAAATGGATGGAACTTCTTTATTGCCACTTTTTGCCCTTTACAAGATAGCGTTATTGAATTGAAGAACCGACGTTTCGTCTATGAGCAGCCATCATCAACTTTGTTTTTTTAAATACGGTCCTGGATTTTTTATGACGGATTTTGAGGGCCTCTTATGTTCCTAAACCAACAATGTATCGCAATTATTCAAAAAAATTATGTTGGTGGATTTTTCCATAAGAACTCATGTGTTAGAGAGAGACAAAAAATACATTTTTAATAGGATCAAAAACAAACAACTTTTTTTTAATAAGTGCGATACATCGTTGTTTTAGGAACATAAGAGGCTCTCAAAATCCGTGATAAAAAATCCAGGACCGTATTTGAAAAAACAAAGTTGATGATGGCTGCTCATAGACGAAACGTCGGTTCTTCAATTTGATAACGCTATCTTGTAAAGGGCAAAAAGTGGCAATGAAGAAGTTCCATTCATTTCGAAATATCTCTTCAAATGTGGTCAGAAAAAAATGAAAACAATTTTGAAAAATGTCGGATTTTTTTGGATAATTTCGGACTTAGTCGGAATTTCTTGGCTTTTAAAACGGCATTTTGTTAAGCATAAAAATACGCAAGTTTGCCTCCATTTAACCGACCTTGTATCTCTCACGGTTTCCAAGATCCCCATGATAGACATCGTTATCTTGGACACACTGTATATCTCAAAACTGAGTAGAATAAATGAGTTCAACTGAATAACAAAAAAGTTTATAAATAACATGTACTTTAGCATGCGCGTAATTTCAAAGTCCCTGCAATCGATTGATATTTTCGATGCGTCGCGACGCTTTAGTCTTGGTGGGCGTCGAATTTTTTTAACAGTGAAAAATAACTACTCGACCCCATACATTGACTACTTTTTACAGAAATCAAATATTCCTATTCGTTTCCGAGATATTGACGTGGGGAGTTTTAAGTGAAAAGCCCTGTATATGAAGACTATGACTATATATGACTTTCTACTCCAAACAATTCAACATTTTTTTTCTCAACTCTTGTTTTTCTTTTTCATTTTTCAACATCAGGACTCATCTGCTTAACTATTAGAGGCAACACGACTACGTCATAGGATAATAATTGTACTACCTACCACTTTGTATGTAAAATCTGTACTTTTTTTCCCTCCACATAAATTGTGAATCGATGGAACGGTCAACACGGCAGTCTGCTTCCCAACAATGTGTTTTTTGCTGGTCGAGATTGAACATAAAAAACTTCCTTTGTTAGAATTTAGTACTATGGCGTCAGACCAAAGTGAACTGATTTTGTCTATTCAACTACTGATTACCACTATCCTGTATACTCACCATGTATCTCTACCCTTATAAAAGGGCTAGGAGTAATGTGTAACAATCTGTAAGTTTTTTTTTAGATTCACTATTGCATTCTAGACTGATAACATGTTTCTTTGATTAGATTCGTCCTGATAAAGCTCAAAACTCAGAGCAAAAGCTTGAATAAGATTCAATATACACTTTAAAACGAGCGTCCAACATCTTGTTGCTCCCTCCTTTCAAGAATCTATTTCTAGATTGAACATGGGATCATTCTACAAGAGGATTGGTGAGGAATATGAAGATGAAGTGGTTCGTTTGATGAAAAACTACTCCAACTTATGTCGCAGTTCAGCAACTCAAAAATAAGAACAGTTTTTCTACTAGAATGCAAAAGACAGGATGTCACCCCTGGATTTATAGCCGACAACACAAAAAAGCTATGGAGAATGCCACAAGAAGTCACTGTTAACAACGCTAATAGTTTGGAATTTTCAACCCAGCAGGTAACTACGAAGGTGATACTCACCGTTATATCGAGAAACTTGAGACGAGGGGTAATAAATTAATTGATAGACTCAGAAATAAGCTACCATTTGATGTTCTGGACGATTTTTTATATTGTCAAAGAAATAAATTTAATACTTTATTCTATCAAAATAAAAAGAAAAATATTATCAAACTTAAAAAATTAGTAGATGATAAACTCAACTTTTTTAGTAAAATTAATACTAAGTAGTTTAGTAATGTATCAGGCATAGATATCCCCAATAATATCAAGGATTTCTTAGATTTGGGTCCTAAATTTAGTCTTCCAGCTTCTGTCAGAGATATCAACATATATGGCTTACTTTCAGAAGTAGAACACCCATTACAGGTTGTCCCAGTACAGAAACAAAACAAAATTGGATCCAAGGCCACTAATATCATTACCATTTATATTCAGGCGAAAACCACATAAAATCTCCTTCGAACGACATAGAAAAACTCACATCAGTGTTTCTTAAAAATAACCCAGAATTGCTTTTAACCAGATCAGATAAAGGAAACGTTACTGTCTAAAACAGACTATATCAACAAATCGGCTGAATAGAGACCCTTCCTCGAAAGTTGAGACAAGTTGTAATAAGCTGATCAATAATCTAAAAAACAGTGAATTTATCGAACCTAACATTGCAAAAACTTTACTAACGTACAATGGGATTTTCCCAAAATATTATGGTTTACCGAAAAAACACAAAGAAGGTGTACCCCTCAGACCCATAGTGTCATGCATTGGTGCGTCTACTCAACCTCTAGCTAAATTTATTTCTGGTATTCTGGACAAATCTTTTTGTGAATTTAACCGGTTCGGAATCAAGGATACTTTTGAGATTGCGAGCAATTAATGGTTTTGAATTACCACATGACTTTGTCTTGGTTTCGTTTGATGTGGTTTCCCTATTCACTAACATTCCGCTTGATCTTTTAACACAAATTCTAGATGAACATTTTGACCTTATAAAAAATAACTGTACTATCCCTAAAGACAAATTTCTCGAGATCATAACTTACTTATACGATAATACTTATTTTTCGTTCAATAACACCTTCTATAAACAACTAGTAGGTGTACCAATGGGTGGTGCTTGTTCTCCTATTTTAGCAGAAATTGTCATGAATACGTTAATGTATTATATCACAGAAAAGGTCAAATATATTTCAGTACGTTGACGATCTTCTTTTGGCCCTTCCGGCAGATCAAGTTCAGACAACTCTAGATTTGTTCAACTCATTTAACAATTACCTTCAGTTCACTGTTGCAGAAGAATCTGACGGTCAGATCCCTTCTTAGATACAAGGGTAGTAGGGTCCGAAAAGAATATTGTCATGTTGGATTGGTATAGAAAGAGATCTAGTTATTCAAGAAGATTAAATCCATTATTGTGAAAAAATGTCAAAATGTGCCGAAAAAAGTTGACAGTTGACGTTACCTTCTATCCAAATGACAGAAGAGCTCTTGAAAAGTTAAGATAGGAAAGTGCAAACCATTTTCCTCTAACTTGAATAGTTTGAGTTTTATAGCATGTCAAAGTTGCAAAAATGCCATTTTTAAAACGCGATATCTCGATAACGGTTGAATTTAGGAACATTAGTTGTAGCACAATTTTTGTTCCAAATTGAAAAAAGAATTGAAATATCAATTAATATACAGGGGGTTCCATGTAAAAAAATCAAACTTTTTCGTGCCATACTTTTGTGACGCACCATGTATGTTTGAAAATATTTTTAAAATATGCATAAAGTCACATTCTACAACTTTTGTGAAAAACTTTTTTTTCTACTTTTGTAAATAACCACGCTAGGATTGCCCGACGCACTAATGAAGGACCCTGTATATTACGCAAGTATTTTCTTGAAAGTTAAGTTCAGTTTTAGGTTTAGAATATAAGAGTGATATTGTTTTGGTTTGTTTGTTCGCAAACACAATGTCTTCATCCTTAAAAACATTTTTAAGATTCTGAGTTAGGCCATTAATGAACGGTAGAGAAAAATACTTCATGGCATTGGTTTCCGGGTTTTGTTGTGTAATCACTCGTGAATTTATGGGATTATTATTATCTTCTGGCACACTTACGTTGTCAACATTTTGTTGACTGGTACTAAATAAAATCTTGTTGATAAGACTCTCTGGATACGAGTTGTCAAGAAAGATGTTTTTGAGCGTGTTTAAGGCTTGTTTTTTGGATGAGGGTTGAGAAAGTTTGGTCACCCTGTTTTTCATACCTTTGAGTAGGTTGATTTTGGTTTTTTTAGGGTGGTACGATTTATAACTGATGAAACGGTTGGAACAATACGGTTTTCTATACCAGGTTGTTTGTAGGGTATTATTTTGTGTCCTGGTTACTAGCATATCTATTTATTTATTTATTTATTTATTTATTTATTTATTTATTTATTTATTCACTTACAAACACAAAACAAGTTTTGTAGTTACATGTAAGGACTAGTGAATCTAATAAATATTAACAATACAGATAACAACAAACAAACAAAATTACTAATATAACGACATACTTAACATGTATATATAAAACAAGATCTAAATGGTATTTGTAGGAAAGAGCCCTCGAATGTACTTGACACTACAATTGAAAAAATCGATTTCATTGTTTAATGCTAAGTAATTGCACTTAAGCAGCATGAAATTCAGTGGTGAACAATCGAAATGGCTAGTAAAAAATATGCTCTTATTAATAATCCAGAAAGGGAATACTATTATCCGTTTCCTCTTCTGCAGTGAACTGGATATGCGTAGTGTAACTGTTGAAAACCTGTAGAGCCGTTTCGACTTCACCCTCTGGTACCGCCAGTAACAAGTCATCAACATATCTCTTGACGAACGGAATGTGAAAATTAATTCTAGTGAGACACGCCTCCACCAAGACGTCGGGAACAAAATCAACTAAAATGGGTGAAATAGTGGAACCCATATACTTATAAATACAATATACCGCGGGCAGCTTGTCGGGACTCCCGCAAGGATGTTGAAACAGACATATACTTTTACACATAAGTCTGTCCTTGGTTAGGAGATTGAATTATGCGCAGAATCGATTTTCGAGAATTGTGATTCGCCGGCTGAAACATGGCGGAAACAGTGCTGCATGCTTAACATCAGCTGTTGTATCGACGTATTTTTAAATTTTTCGCGGTATTCCGAAAAAAAATGACGTGAATTCACATGTGGGGTGGGTGATAAATATTATGAGCATGAGTGGAAAATATGTTCATGAATTCATCTTATCTGATCCAGGATTTTGTGTTTAGGTGTGAGATTGCATAAGATTTAACATTTTTGTGCAACAAAATCCCTACAAAATATTATTTATTATTGATTCAAAAACGATTTGAATGAGTTTCGTGATTTGTTCTCGATTATACATTGAAATATTATAGTTACTTGATAGTTTTTGAAGCAATATAGGTATCACCAGAGATTGGTAAGGTTTTACTTTATAAACTTTGTGTACCTAGGTAGGTATAATGTTTTTGTCATTATTATCGCTCATATTTATAACAGTTCGAGGTATTTGCGGTAGATATCTTAAATCAAGTGAGATTAATTCAGAGGTAGGTGAATAGACGATAGAGAGTAGACCGATATCGGCGTTCTTCTAGTTTTGTAACAGAAGGAGTAATACACGGAGATTTGGAAAATCAAACAGCTCTTTCTTGGTTTCCACCATATTTGTATTCATAAGTATGTTTTTCACTAATGAAATAAGGGTAAAATCCATCAATCAAGCTTTTAGAATATGCCATCATATACATAAATAAAACAAAAGCTCCCATAAGCGGGCAGTCACGGTTCCAGCTTTTTTGTTCGCTTATGGGAGGTGCCCGCTTAAAAGAAAATTTCATCGAATGTTCATATTATACTTATAAATAAAAGTATATACAAATGTGTTAAAACATAGATATAAAATTGGTTCCAAGAAATTTGACCGTTTAAGGGAGATAATCGCTTATTAGAGCTGCCCGTCAAGGACTTTATTATAAAATCAAAAGAAAATAGTTATTTTCTGTGCGGTAGTGCAATCACACAGTTCATAGGTCTTACTAAACTTTCTAACTTTATACTTACTTCTCAGAGACACTTCGACAAACGGTTCCAGACCTTTCCAGTTTTCAAGTTTAAATTTAGTGAAACTAACTTCTAACTTTATACTTACTTCTCAGAGACACTTCGACAAACTGTTCCAGACCTTTCCAGTTTTCAAGTTTAAATTTAGTGAAATAATATCCATATAATATGTACCATTTTATAATATAGTCTTATTATAAAATGTATGTACTTATATGGAAATATCTATAGGTACAAGTTTTGATGTATAACTGGTAGTGATCGACCGATATGACTTTTTTAGCCGATACCGATAATGTCCTGGCCGATACCGATATATATCGGCATATCGGCCTCTTGGTCATTATTATAGCACTCATTATATTGTTATTAATATATATTGTGGACAAAACATGTTTTATATCTTTAATTTAAATATTTCAAATTTGTAAACTCAAATCATTTGTCGCGCAACGCAAGATGAAAACCTTAAAATAGAACTTTGACACCGTTAGTGTTTGAAAAAAAAAAACGTGTTTTTTATCCAAAAAAAAACGGGTCAATTTGGAAAAAATAATTTTTAATTTTTGTTTTCTGTTTTGTTAGTTATCCATTAACAACTCATTTACGTAATTTGCAATGATTCTTTGTTAAAAAATGGTTGAATATAAGGTCTGAGGACCATATAGTGAGTTTTTCAAAATATGAATCTGAACAAAATTAGATTTATTGATTTAGTTTCTGAAATAATATTTGGGTTTGATTTGAGTTTATTCGCTTTGAGCTGCACTGAGTAAGTAGGATTTCTTGTTATTGGGGTGTAGTATTTTGGATCATTCATTAGCTGAAGGATTTTATCTATGTACTCTTCCTTATACATTGCAACTGTAACGTTTCCCTTGACACTGGTAACTATGTAAATTTCGGGGTGTTGTTCAAGAAAAATTTTGGCCTTGATAAACAATTCTTTCAGGAAAGGAGAATCTGCTTGATTTTTATGGATAAAATTAGTTACAATGTTTGTGAATTGAGCCCTGTAGCAATCCCTTCGTGAGTCTCTGCACTGTGACAAAACAGCCTCCAAACTTGCTATTAAATCGATTAAATTAATTTCTTTAGGACATAGACTGAATTTAGGGCCTAGTGATAAAAGTTTTAGTACGTCTTCTGGAAGAACTATGTCAGTTAGGTTTTTGAACCAATTTCGTTTAGTTTTAATAGATTGTCTATAAGTATAAGTATGTTCAGTCTCAGTGCATTTAAATGCACTTAATGCACTGAGACTGAACAGACTTCAATTTATTAAAACTAAACCAAATTGGTTCAAAAACGTAACTGACATAGTTTTTCCAGAAGACGTACAAGAACTTTTATCACTAGGCCCTAAATTCAGTCTATGTCCACCATCTAAAGAAATTAATTTAATCCATTTAATAGCAAGTTTGGAGGCTGTTTTGTCACAGTGCAGAGACTCACGAAGGGATTGCTACAGGGCTCAATCCACAAACATTGTAACTAATTTTATCCATCAAAATCATGCAGATTCTCCTTTACTGAACGAATTGTTTATCAAGGCCAACATTTTTCTTAAACAACACCCCAAGATTCACATAGTTACCAGTGACAAGGAAAACGTTACAGTTGCAATGTATAAGGAAGAGTACATAAATAAAAGCCTTCAGCTATTGAATGATCCAAAATACTACACCCCAATAACAAGAAATCCTACTTACACAGTGCAGCTCAAAGCGAATAAACTCATCAAAGAATTGAAGGACAAGGGTTTCATAGACCAAGAAAAGGGTTTTAAACTTTACAGCTATGACACAATAGCCCCCAGATTCTACACACAACCTAAAATACACAAGCTCGAATTGGCTATGAGACCCATCGTATCTTCTATTAATTGCCCTAATGGCTCACTCGCTGCCTATATGACACAAATCCTCACTAATGCATATGATACTAATAACGAATTTTTCATAAAGGACTCTTTTGCCTTCAGCAATTTCATTAACGACTATCAATTACCTAACAATAATTATGTAATTGTGAGTTTTGATGTAGTATCCCTGTTCACCAATCTGCCTTGTGATAAAGTTTGCGAACAAAATGGAACATCATAGAACAACACTGCACTATGGACATCGACTCTTTTATAAATATTATAGAATTCATCTTTCAAACAAACTTCCTTATCTTCAATGACCTATAATATTTCAAACAAATTTTCGGCACACCCATGGGTTCCACTATTTCACCCATTTTAGTTAATTTTGTTCTCGACGTCTTGGTTGAGGCGTGTACTATGTGAAATTCTACATTTGGTCTCAATACCCTTTTCATTTCAATAAAAAAAACTTTCAAAAGCGTTAAATAAAATAGTTCACTACATCACCCAACCCTAGGTCACCACATTACCAAATCTGTATAAAATTGTATAAGTGTATTCACCTTTCGGTACTTAATAATGTTTTTCAATCTTAGAGCAGTTTATAAATCATTGTACATGCGTAATTGCCCGTTTCCGGTAAGATCTATTCACAACAGAAATAATCACTGTCTATCTCAGTCACCTACATAGGAACAGGTCAGAACCACACATCTAATTAATGAGAACGTTTGTCTTATATTGACTTGCAAACTAGCGCGTTATTTAAAAAAAACTGTTTCCGCCTGCGTACTTCTCTAGATTGGGTAGCTGGTACTGATCCTTTGTCCTTTTTACACACAACCACGGGCAATGAAGCATCTTTGAGTGAGATTTGCTCTTGCAAACTCTTACACGCTATTTCCGATATGTGGAGTTTGTCACCCTGTTCATTCATTTAACCCACGTTTGGTGAGTTTCTTTAAAAATAATTTTCTTTTAGTGGTACTAATTTACGTAATTTTTGTAGTAGTCCTGAAGAAGAGACCAAATAAATCTCGAAAGCTTGACATAACCTCAAAGGGTTTTTCTTTTACCTCATGGCCACTTCGTAAAGAAGAAGAATCTACCAGACTGCATCCCCACTAACCTCTAGTTCTCTCTTAACTAGCCAGTCGTGCTACCCTTCTGCTTATATATATATATATATATATATTAATTGATACACTCAGAAATAAGCTACCGTTTGATGTTCTCGACGATTTTTTATATTGTCAAAGAAATAAATTTAATACTTTATTCAATCAAATTAAAAAGAAAAATATCATTAAACTTAAAAAATTAGTAGATAACAAACTTAACTTTTTTAGCAATAATAATAATGAGTGGTTTAGTAATGTATCAGGCATAGATATCCCCAATAATATCAAGGGTTTCTTAGCTTTGGGTCCTAAATTTAGTCTTCCAATTTCTGTCAAAGATATCAACATATATAGCTTACTTTCAGATGTAGAACACCTATTACAAGGTGTCCCAGTACAGAAACAAGACTTAATTAGATCCAAGGCCACTAATATCATTACCAACTATATTCAGGCGAAAACTAACATAAAATCCCCTTCGAACGACATAGAAAAACTCACCTCGATGTTTCTTAAAAATAACCCAGAATTGATTATAACCAGATCAGATAAAGGAAATGTTACTGTAGCTATGTCTAAAACAGACTATATTAACAAATCGGCTGAATTGTTGGATGATGCTAATACGTATAATAAAGTGAATAGAGACCCTTCCTCGAAAGTTGAGACAAGTTGTAATAAGCTTATCAATAATCTAAAAAATAGTAAATTTATCGAACCTAACATTGCAAAAACTTTACTAACGTACAATGGGATTTGTCCAAAATATTATGGTTTACCGAAAGTACACAAAGAAGGTGTACCCCTCAGACCCATAGTGTCATGCATTGGTGCGTCTACTCAACCTCTAGCTAAATTTATTTCTGGTATTCTGGACAAATCTTTTGGTGAATTTAACCGGTTCAGAATCAAGGATACTTTTGAGTTTGCGAATAAAATAAATGGTTTTGAATTACCACATGACTTTGTTCTGGTTTCGTTTGATGTTGTTTCCCTATTCACGAACATTCCGCTTGATCTTTTAACAAAAATTCTAGATGAACATTTTGACCTTATAAAAAATAACTGTACCATCCCTAAAGACAAATTCCTCGAGATCATCACTTACCTATACGACAATACTTATTTTTCATTTAATAACACCTTCTATAAACAACTAGTAGGTGTACCAATGGGTGGTGCTTGTTCTCCTATTTTAGCAGAAATTGTCATGAATAAATTACTGTATTATATCACAGAACAGGTCAATTTTCAATTTCCTTTTATATTTCAGGACGTTGACGATCTTCTTTTGGCCCTTCCGGCAGACCAAGTTCAAACAACTCTAAATTTGTTCAACTCATTTAATAATAACCTTCAGTTCACTGTTGAAGAAGAATCTGAACGGTCAGTTCCCTTCTTAGATACAAGGGTAGTTAGGTCCGAACAGAATATTGTCATGTTGGATTGGTATAGAAATAAATTTAGTTCTGGAAGATACATTCCTTTTCAATCATACCACCCGATGAAACAAAAACTCAACACTATCCATGCTTTAAAAAATAGAATTGTTAAGATCTGTCACCCCTCATTTATTGAAAAAAACTTGTTATTGTTGGAAGAGATATTGATTAAAAATAGCTATCCTAAATCTTTAATTCAAAGAGCTCTGAGAAGGGAAACTCACATCTATGTCGATTGTAATGTTCAGAATATGGATCCTGAAGTTGAAGTAAAATATGGAAAAATACAATACATCCAAGGACTTTCTAATTCACTCATTGGTTTATTCAAAGAATTTAATTTAAAAATTGCTAAATATAATCTAAAAAAACTTAATTCCTTCTACTCAAACCTGAAAGATCGTACATTTGCTAACAGTAAATCTGATGTGATATATGGCATTAAATGTCAATGTGACAAGATCTACATAGGACAAACTTCGCAAAAACTGTCCAAACGACTGGCGTTACATAAAAGTGATTGCAGGCTCAAACCCAATTCAACCAGTTTGAGCATACACGTAAACCAACAAGATCACAGAGCAGAGTTCACAGAACCTGTAATTTTTGCCACCGAACACAGTAACTTCAAAAGAAGGTTCCTAGAAATGTGTTACATCACGAATTGTGGCAACTGTCTCAATCATAAAAAGGATGTAGAAGGATTAAGTTCTATTTATACTCTCCTACTCTCTCAATCTTTCACTAAGAAAATAAAAACTCCTGAATGCTATATCAGTAATAATAATGAATAATTTATAAATCTTATAATAAAATTGACTTTCTACTCCAAACAATTCAATATTTTTCTTCCAACTCGTTTCATGTTTTTTCTTTTTCATTGTTCAACATCAGGACTCATCTGCTTAACTATTGGAGGCAACACGACTACGTCATAGGATAATTGTACTACCTCCCACTATGTATGTGAAATCTGTACTATTTTGCCTTTCACATGAATTGTGAACCGAATGAACGGTGTACATGGCAGTCTGCTTCCAAACACTGTGTTTTTTGCTTGTCTAGATTGAACATAAAAAACTTTCTTTGTTAGAGTTTAGTACTATGGCGTCAAACCAAAGTGAACTGATTTTGTCTATTTAACTACTAATTACCACTATCCTGTATACTCACCATGTATCTCTACCCTTCCACAAGGGCTAGGAGTAATGTGTAATAATCTGTAAGTTCTTTTAGATTCACCATTGCATTGTAGACTGATAACATGTTTCTTTGATTAGATTCGTCCTGATGAAGCTCTAAACTTAGAGCGAAAGCTTGAATAAGATTCAATATACACTTTAAAACGAGCGTCCAACATCTTATTGCTCCCTCCTTTCAAGAATCTTTGGGGCCATCCCAATAGTTAACCCTAACTGCGTAGTTACCAGTAGCCCCGTTACTGTCCTTCAGCTATATATATATATATATATATAAGCAGAAGGGTAGCACGACTGGCTAGTTAAGAGAGAACTAGAGGTTAGTGGGGATGCAGTCTTGTAGATTCTTCTTTACGAAGTGGCCATGAGGTAAAAGAAAAACCCTTTGAGGTTATGTCAAGCTTTCGAGATTTATTTGGTCTCTTCTTCAGGACTACTACATAATATTCTTTTAGTAGTACTAATTTAAGTAATTTTTGTAGTAGTCCTGAAGAAGAGACCAAATAAATCTCGAAAGCTTGACATAACCTCAAAGGGTTTTTCTTTTACCTCATGGCCACTTCGTAAAGAAGAATCTACAAGACTGCATCCCCACTAACCTCTAGTTCTATATATATATATATATATAGCAATATATATACCTACACATTTTTATCATTATCTGTTGTATGTATTTAAACTAGCTATATAAATAAAGATTTGATTTGATTTTGAATTAACTAGGTTTTGGGTTAGACTCAAGTTTGGTGAACTTCCCTCTATAATCTGTTCATTCAACACCGAACCCCATGCGCATAGACCTTTTCCCAGTTTTTCTTGGATAGCTGACAAGTACGCGTCCTTTTTGGTTTCAACTGGAGAGAGCATACCCTGAACCTCCGGGTTAACTTTGGGAGGATTAAGCAGCGAGAAATTTTTGGGAATATGCCATTTTCCATCAAGATTTTCACGCGTCTTAGTATCCAAGCCATTTTTGAGATAAAAAGACCAACGAGAAACCATATCATCCTTCAAAGGAATGCCCAGATCTGTCTCTATTGAGGATCCGCTCCAAGCAGACTAGCAGTGGATGTTGGATTTGTTGGGACTACCAAGACAGCACTATCATTTTGTAAGTCATCAATCATAGGCTTAGAATTATCATTAGCCGTATAGATTTTATTTTTCTCATCTTCCGAGAAAGACAATACACGTCTACGTTTATTTATTCGCGTAGATGTAGAAATGTCAGCATCGTTTCCACTGCTACTGCCTTCACTCTCACCTAGAGAGATAGAAAATGATAACACTATAGTCATATTCATTTTGATTAGGAAAAACCATAACGCCAGTGAACATTTTCGAAGTAACGACACGACGCAATAAACCGACCCCAATTTTTATGACATGAGTCGTCGTCGTACTACCTGAATAGGGCCAAGGTTCAAGAAATTGTGAAAACAAAAAAACCCAATTTACAGTGAAAAATATGGACAATTTTTGTTTCATGCGGTATAATTGCATATCATCATTTTGCCCATCTTGCGACTGTGTGCGGAATAATTGCAGATATAGTCCACTATTCTGTACATTCGCAAGACTATTTTTGTCTTCTGCGGTAGAAACTGCATATAACAATGGTCTATGTGCGGTATAATTACACGTATAGTCCATTATTCTGTACATTCGCAAGACTATTTTTGTTCTCTGCGGTAAAACTGCATATAACAATAGTTTTCTTTGCGACTCTGTGCGGTATAATTGCAGATATAGTCCACTATTCTGTACATTCGCAAGACTTTTTTTTGTTTTCTGCGGTAGAACTGCATATAAGAATAGTCTATTTTGCGACTCTGTGCGGTAAAATTGCACATATAGTCCACTATTTTGTACATTCGCAAGACTATTTTTGTTTTCTGCGGTGAAACTGCATATAACAATAGTCTATTTTGTGTGGAATAAAATTCATTTCCAACAATTGTCAAGATTTATTTGTAACAATAACAAATAAATAATTGACTGGTTTACCGAGCTCAGCTTCACTATTGGCCAGAACAAATGCACCTGGAATAAAAATTAGGCTGAGTCACCTTCTTCATTGATGTTAACATACATTGTGGTATTCGACAAGTTCAAGATATTTTAATATGGGTTTAACTGGAATCAAAATAACAGAAATACACCAATTGTAAAATCTATACTACCGTACAACAAGTACCAAATCGCCAGAGATAAATGCGATAATCAACCTCCGAATACAATGCAAGTAAAAATACAGACATTCCATTATATTATATTTGATCAATGGTTAACCACCGCACATAAAAAAATTGGTGTAGCATTCTACACATAATCCCAAAGATTAACAAAAGAATGGGGCGTCCCCCACGGCGCGGCGTCCCCAGGCTGCAGGAACACCATATAACTTGGCACAAATAGCTTTTTTCTTAATTTAGTTTTGATCAACTCACCGCTGAATATATCAAGCCAACGCCTGCCTACGCGTTATATGTTAATTCTCTAACGCAATCGCCTCAAAAAAAGCCGTGGTAAGTCGATATAGCCTTATGAATGATATTTAACTACTCATAACTGGAGATCACTTCATTCACAAAGACAAAACTCCCATACCACAAGTATGATTATATTCCATACCACTACGCTAGAAAAACAGTGAGCTGTAGCAGATCATTTGACAAGTGTCAAACTCTTTAGACTACTGATGGTGAGTCATTCCTCAATCTCCATCAATCAGAAAAAGGGGCGGCGGCAGATCGTTTCAACCTAATTCTTGATAGCTCAAGAATCATACTCTTTAGACCGTTGGTAAGATATTTCTCACCGTAATTCGCCAGAATTGGCTGCAGAATAGAAAACATAATAGGATTTCTCTCAATTAGTTAAAACGCGTAATATTAAATTAAGTAAGGTAACTCTGTGAGACCACTCACCATATCAGTAAAATAGGTATCTGGCTCATCATTACAAAACACATTGGCAGCATAAGAGTCCATCTTCTGCACTCAAAATACCATCAAAAGGAATTTAGCTTTCAAATATCACTTTGACCACTGTCAAAAATGATCATCAAGGTAGAGAAGAATGATCAGAAAACACACAAAATTGTCTTCACAAAAATTGGTTGCTACAGTGGGCCATCCTGCAAGTATCTCGCCTCGAGATACACCCACCTCTCGTTTTTCTTGTCTTTTGATTCAGCGGCAGGTAGCTACCCGTCTGACCTGTACGTAACTATTTCACCACAATTAGTTCAGAGGTACTCCTCAGCTAGTCTGACCTGATAATTTGTTTTTCTTATTATAGTAAGTTCAAAGTACTCTCCAGACATCTGACCTGTACATAACTCATTATAGTAAGTTCAGAGGTACTCCTCAGACATCTTCCCGTCTCTTGCACAAAGTAGAAGAGTAGGTTCTAAGAAAAGATCTGGGTGAAACTTATCTGGATTTCCAGTCACTCAAAAATAGAGGGGAAATATCAAAACATGATGCACTAACTGACTGATGAACGATCACATCAGGTGAAACTTGACAAAATCTTTATTTTCGAAACCGTAAGAACTGAACCCTGAATAGGATCGAATGTCTGCAAAAGTAGTTAAATCAGTAGTCGAGGGATGGTCATGTGAATTAACACCTCAGAAACTGCCAAGAAACATCGGAGATAAACAATAAAAATAATCATGGTAGTAATATTAATAGTATCATGACTGATAAGATTAGCGTCCCGAAGATGTAAATGTGTGCAAGATTAGCGGGTTAGGAACGATGAAAGTAAACTTCACTTTTTCATCAATGCCGACGTTTCAAACCTTTATTTGGTTCTTTTTCAAGGCTCCAACCAGGGGATTTTTTCAACTCATCCGGAACACATATAGAATGAACGTAGTTCAACTTTTGAAACAATGGACCAACACTCAAATGAAATTGGCATCCTTAAGAAACCGTAGGATTTTTCTTCTACAATGTGGAAAGAGACAAGTACATCCCAGTCATATTACCAATAACATAAAAAGTCTTTATACTCTTAAGACCGAAAAACATCCGTATTTGAGGAACGTGGATAAGACGATTGGGAAATTTCAAGCATCCTTCCTAAATATTGAAATACGGATCACCATTTGGAAACTGAAACAGACGGAGATTGAATTGGATCAGATTATACACACTATCAACAATATAATCCCAACAGAGATGTTCACCAATTTCAATCATTTTTGCAAAAGCAGTTATGACAAACGATTTACATCCATCAGAAACCATAATTTGAGGAAAATTTCAGAATTGTTGAACAGACAATTAAGTTTTGAACTCCAAGCTCGGGAAAACGGTTTGTACAACTATTCTGGACTCAAAATGCCAATTGAAGTTTCCAAAATATTGTCTGCAGGCCCAAAGTTCTCGCTTCCTATAAGAGTAGAAGAAACTCCCATCATAAGCATAGTAAAAGATTTGGAATACTGTATTCAGGCTCAAAACCTACCAGAAGAAACTCAAAATGACATGAGAGCAATGTGTGTCAATAGTGTAACACATTTTGTTCTGCGTTCAAGACATTCCAACCTGAACGCAGCAAACCACCTAGTCAGAGATTTCAAAAAGACCAGAACATTTCTTTATAACCACCAAAATATTATTGTCATGAGATCTGACAAAGGCAATTCCACTGTCGTGATGCGTAAGGATGAATATCTGGCCGAAATACATAGATTGTTGCAAGATGAAGATACCTACAAACTTCTCCGCTCTGATCCGACGTCACGTTTCCAGAATAAAGCCAACAAACTTGTCCAGAAACTCCTGGAAAATGATTTCATCAGTGAGCTGGATTCGAGAAAGCTGAAACGCCTAAATGGTATTGCTCCCAAGCTATATGGATTACGAAAGACCCACAAACCCAATTTATGCTTGCGTCCTATAGTCAGCTGTATCAACTCCCCAGCCTACAACTTAGCCGGATTGATACATACGATCCTATCACAAGTGACGACCACGTTCGAATATAACTTCAAAAATTCCTTCGAATTTGTCCAGTTCGCAAAGAATATCAAACTTCCACCAGACTACATTTTGATATCACTTGGTGTAACTTCATTGTTTACAAATATTCCAAAGGAATTGGTGATATCCATTATTAGGAAAAAATGGCGATTTATATCTTCTTATACCAAGATTTCGTTGGAGTGCTTCTGTGAGGTGGTAGAATATATTTTTGACAACAGTTATTTCGCTTTCGATGGAAGATTTTACCAACAGCTGGATGGTTCAGCCATGGGGAACCCAGCAAGTCCGGTTCTAGCAAACTTTGTCATGGATGAGTTGATTTCAGAAGTTCGGAAGAGATTACCATTCGAGCTGGCCTGCATCAAGTTATACGTTGACGATACTCTTTTATCATGTCATATCGAAAGAGCACCTGAGATATTGACATACTTCAATGGTTTTCACGATAGGCGGAAGTTTACTATCGAGATGGAAGAAGAAGCAAGAATTCCATCTTTGGACACCATGGTATATCGTAATGAAGACGGATCTCTATCCCCCTGTTGGTACCTCAAGCCCACAGCTTTTGGAAGAGTGCTTAACTACTCATCCTCACATGCCACATCACATAAGTTGGCGACCGTTCACAATTTATTATTTAGGTCAAAAACGCTAAGTAGTGAGAAATTTCAAAGTGCAAATCTAATTAAAATTAAGAAAACATTAGTTGAAAATAATTATCCACTCTCGTTCATTAACAGAATAATCAATAGATTTAATAACAAGCAAACCAATAATTTCCAGGCCAGGGAAAGAAAGGAGTTTTATTTTAAATTCCCTTATATCGCAGGCTAATCAAACAAAATTCAACGACATTTAAACACGGTGAACCCAGAATGTAAACTTGCACTCTACAACACTAAAACAGTAAGATCAGTTTTTTCTAAATTAAAAGATGATGATGATGAAAGAAAGAAATGTTATGTGGGTACCACTAAGCAATACTTGAAGTCTAGATTATATCAACATAATAATTATGTACATAATTATTATGATTGTAAAGAATTGTTTAGAAATAAGCCTGAACAAACTGCCTTGGCAAAACACCATTTCAGTACAGGTCATAATTTTAATTTTTCGGAGACCGAGATATTGGATATGGAGCAAAATTATATAAAACGTAATATGAGCGAGATGATCCATATTTCACTGAACAACACTGTAAACTGTAGAACAGACATGTTAGGATTAAACATCCAGTACAACCACCTTCTTAATATATATAAAAATTTTAACAAATAATCGAATGAAAATTAAACAAACATATTCCATTCATGTGAACTGAACAAAAGGGGGGAAAAAAGCCAATACTGATAAGCGAATTTGGGTACCGCGCCTGAGATTTTATTATTTTGGTCGTGTTTTGTCCCATTTACAAAGTGATGCGTATTGTTTTCGTGAAAATCAATAGTGTTTGGTCATTGTTCAGTGTGAAGGAGTTGTTTCAGTGTTATCATGTGACAAAGAACTTCATTGCGCATAAATAGGTGGGTGTGGATTTAGAATGGTTGTTGTATTTTTTTTGATCGTCCAAAAAGTTGTTTCGCGTTTCTTATACATATGTGTCTTTTTCAGCCTTGGAAAAGAACCAAATAAAGGTTCGAAACGTCGGCATTGATGAAAAAGTGAAGTTTACTTTCATCGTTCCTAACCCGCTAATCTTGCACACATTAATAGTATCTTTATTTGGCATAGAAGCTACAAAGGTCACACCATAATTATATTTAAAAACAAATAATGTATTGAAAGAAATGGTGAAAATAAAACGATATCCACGTTGCTTAAAGATGCAGAATAATGTCGTACAGTCCACAAAGCTCTGTCACTCACTGACTCCATCCCAATTTCGAGAATAAAATCAATAATTCACAAGTTTGTTCGAAGATGTTTCCTCAAAATACATTTTAAATGTTCAATACCATCACAGTGTCACAGATTGGAAGGTAGCTTGTTGAAATCATTTTAAATCTCCTTGCATTAGCGAGTTCAATATTTGACTAGAGTAGAATCTATTATCCAATTCTGATCTTATGTTTTAGATTCCACTGTTCCGCTATCTTTGTTGAATTATTCTTTTCTCCTTCATCGATAGCTCACTTGCGCTCACCGCGGTTGCCAATATGTGCAAATCTTCTTGAATATTAATTTTCATTATAAAATTTTTTCTGTTCATGTTGATCACGAATAATAAGACATGATAGCATCAAAATCAAGGAGGACTGTTCATCATTCATTCATCGAATAGGTGCAAGTTAAATGTGAAATTCTTGGGAGTGACTTTTAAAAAATAATATTTATTGGTGACAAGCGTTAAGTACATGTAATACAGTTGAAAGCAGAATATAGTGTGTGTTGATTATGGGGAGGAACTCATATTTATAAACTAAGAAATGCTTATTCTACACTTAACAATCATGAAGACGTAGTATTTAGAATAATAGACAATGGGTGTTGATGCAGCGGTAATGGTCACATAACTCCTCCCACCAGGAAATCTTCTGGATCTGGGCTTCATCTCTACGTTGGGTGGTTCTTGACTTGTATGACCTCGAGACAGTGGTAGGCATGGACACAAGGGTTGTTTCTTCAGGCATCTCCAGAGAATGTATGCTAATAGCAGTACAAAACATAGGATGATTGTGGAACTGAAGGTTGATGTGAGTGTCCATCGCATGGGGTTGATTTCTGGTGTTGGTTCAAGATTGTTGGCTTGATCTTGAAGTGACTTGATCTTGTCGAAATCAATGGATTCCAAGACGATTGACTGTTGCGATGTGGATTGGTCCTCTTCTTCGAATTGGATTTGGGGTAGTTTTAATGGACTACCCTGAAGAAGGTCTTCATTATTGATGAGGAGGTCGTCAATTTGAATTTCACACTTATATGGAATTTTTATTAAACTTGGATGCTGGATGAAGTTGATTTCTCTTCTTCCACAAGTTTGGTGCATCTTGAAAGACTTGTTGGTAGGTATGGCCAGTACGTATTGATTGTCGATGTCTTGAATTATTGGAGTTGTGATGCTGAATGAGTCTGACTGCACAATCTTCTTTGAATGGTCTCAGATGATCATGGCAGATATAAGTGTCTTCTACCATTGGGCATGGTTCTGCTTCATATTGCGAAAGGTGTGTACCCAGTATAAGGTAGGAAAGGGTAGGAACAATTATTGATTGATTGATTGGAATTGGATAGAGACGAAAGATTTCGAATTTTTCGTTTTGTACTATTGGTAAGTGAATTGCAAAAACTAGTTTTGATTTTGAAAATTTCACTTGAAGTGCTGTGACTTGAAAGTAATAATTTAAGTCTTTGAAATGAATTATGTTGTCCTCGACATGTAGGCTTTTTAATTTTGAAATTATGTTTCCTAATTCTGACGCAGATATTACAGTGGTATGTAATGTGTTCAATTTAGCGAACAGGACTGCGTCTTCAAGATTGTCTAGGAAAGTGATGAGACTCTGACAGTTCAAAATAAGTTGGTGAATCGTATTGGTTACCTTGAAGAAGTTTGAGATGTTCGAAGTTTTTGCTCTCAAATCTTTTTCTAAATTTTCAACATAACTTTTTATGGAAAGTTGATTTTTGCTGAGCGTTGTGATTGACTGATTGTAGTTGTCGATCAGCTGCTTTGTTAAGGATGTTCGTGGAGCAATTTCTTTTTTATATGAATTTGCCGTATTCCGTAACTCATTTATTGCTTGTTCATATTTTTCACCGTCTTCTGAGTCCAAGGTTCCGAAGACCCATTTTGAAGTTTTTCCAACAAAATTTATAAGTCCGCGTTTAGTTCTTATTTGATGGGGGTCTTATATTGTTTAACTTGATGCTTGCCTCTGCGATTAAATATTTAGCATGATTAAATAGATTATCTTTACTTATAAAAGAATTATTTTCTAACTGATTATTCATATTATTTTGCGATCTTTCTAGAATACTATAAAAGCGTTTTATATTTTCTAGTTCGACTACAAGCGGGGTTATTTCTATATAATGCAGAAATTTATGCTGCGTTTGAATTACTTTCGCATTTCCTAAGTGGAAGGGAAGTAAAGGTGTCTTAATCTGGGATATTTGTATGTCTTTAGTTGTCACTGTCGTAACTACAAGAAGGAAGATCACGTACTGTAGAGTCATTTTCCTGAAAAGAAGGAAAAGCTTTAGGTCTTTGAATCTGTGATTTATGAATCACTTTTTGTTTAGTTGTTATAATTTTATCTTCTAAATCTTGCGAAACATACTGTTCTGTTTTTCGAGGTTTGTCTTTTGATCTTAAGGCCGTTTTATCGATAACGTAGACTTTCTGGTTGCTCTTGAAAGTTGGAGGTTCTTCTCTATGTTGATTTTGTTTCTCTATGACACGAGTTTCGTAGTTAAGAGAAGTATTGAAAATATGTTCATAAATTGTTTTCAATCTGTCACGTCTATCGCTGACGTAGTTACCAAGTGTGATCTTATCAGAAAGATCGAAAGGGTCAAGAGATTTAGTGTGACCATTTATTATATCAAAGGGTCTTTGTTTTGTCACACTATGAATGGATGAATTGTATCCAATGATTGCGTATTGCATGAGTTGTTTGGGGTTATCATGAAAATTTCTGATTTTGAGAATGCGATACATTTCAATCAGGGTGGAATGAAGTCTTTCCACAGGACTGTTACTATTGGAGTTTCCGGGAGTTGTGAAATGGACTTTGATTTTATGAAGTTTACAATAATCAAGGAGATTTGAAGTTTTAAACTCTGTTCCATTATCACATGTGATTTGTTGAGGTAGGCCATGGTGGCTCACAAAGGTTGAAAAGTTGTCTAAGACGATTGTGGACGTACAAGTTGGTTCTAAGGTGTATGCTTGTGCATATCTTGAAAATACACCAATTATTGTTAAAAATTTGACGTTGGAGATTTGGAAAGTATCCATATGGATAGATTCAAAAGGGTTACCTGGAGTTGGTGTTAAAGAAAATTGGATTTGTGGGGGATGTCTTTCATATTTAGCCTTTTGACAAGTTGTGCAATTGTTTATGTACGATGTTAGGTCGGTTTTCATATTGGGCCAGTTATAAAGCTTTTTAAGAGCTAAAAGACTTTCATTTATTCCGCGATGACACGTTTTTGTTTCGTGATGATGTGTCATAAGTTCTTTTTGTCTGTCCTCCATGTCAATTACGTCTGTAAGATACGTGGTTGTTAAAATGAATTTATATGCATGGTTTTTGAAGGTGTTTGGAAGTATTATACTAAGCTGAAGGGCTAGGTCAACTTCCTCTTGTTTAACATACATGCAGTATAACTTTTTAGGGTCGACGTATTGAATGAAGAATTTGATTATTTGTTGTTCAAAATCTTGAGTTTAAAATACATTGTATCACGTTTTAGTTTCGAACATCGTTGACTTTACTACGTGGTAATGTCAGTTTGATTTTTGATGGAAGATAATTTGATTTGGATAAGTATTCAGACAATTATCTGTTATGGGAATTTCTAAAATTGGATTTTCGTGCGAGAAATATACTGTATCGGTATCCGAAAATGGGGGTCTAAGTTGTATATCCGAAATTATGTTAATTTTTGGAGGCTCTAGGTATCATATTTTTAATTTCCTCTCGTTGGTCGTCAGTTACTTGATGACTCTGTTCTTTCTGTATATATTTCTCTATTTCATCATCGATGTCACCAGGATTTCCGATTATGGAATCATTTTCAATGGCGTTTAGCTCAATTCTAGAAAGAGCATCAGCGTTGGTATTTACTTTACTTTTTTTATAGAGGATTTCATATTCGTACTCTTCTAGTTTAAGTCTCCATCGGACTAATCGAGAATTTGGTTCTTTCATGTTGAATAGATACTGTAAAGGTTTATGGTCCGTGACGATGTAGAATTTTCTTCCGAAAAGATAGGGACGGAAATAATGAGTAGACCAAACGATGGCTAAAAGCTCTTTTTCAATGGTTGAGTAATTTTGTTCTGCCGGATTGAGTGTTCGAGATGCGTACGCGATAGGTAAATCAGAACCTATTTTTCCTTGACTAAGGACCGCGCCGATAGCTATATTCGAAGCATCGGTAGTCAAAATAAAGGGTTTTTCAAAATCGGGATATTGAAGTATTGGGTCATTGCACAATAGAGTTTTACAAGTTTCAAATGTATTTCTGAACAACTCGGTGTGTTCAATTTTCGCTCCTTTTTTCAAACACTGTGTAAAAGGTTTTGTCAGTTTTGCGAAGTTTTTGATGAACTTCCGATAATATCCGAGAAGTCCTAAAAATGACTTTATTTCTTTAGCAGTTTTTGGAATTGGAAAGTTTTTAATTACTTCTATTTTTTTCTGATTTGGTTTGATTCCATCTTTCGTGACGACATGTCCTAAAAATTCAACTTCTTTTCTTAAAAATTCTGATTTATCGAGTTGTATTTTTAATTTTGCATTTCGCAAATCATCAAAGACTTGCTTGAGATGTTTTAGATGTTCTTCTAAGCTACTGGAAAATATAATGATATCATCCATGTAGACTAAACAATGTTTGCCTTGGATGTCTCTTAAGACATTATCCATAACTCGTTGAAATGTCGCGGGGGCATTTTTTAAACCGAATGGCATTCTTAGATATTCAAAATGACCATTTTCTACGTTGAATGCTGTCTTTTCTATCGAATTTGGATCCATCTCTATTTGATGGAATCCTGAGGACAAATCTATTGTGGAAAAATAAATACATCTACCTAATTTATCGAGAATGTCGTTTATGTTTGGCAAAGGATATCGATCATCTACCGTTTTTTCATTGATTTTTCGATAGTCAACTACTATTCTCCATTTTTGTTTTCCACTTGCATCTTTCTTTTTAGGTACAACCCAGATAGGGCTGCTCAAAGGGCTTTGACTAGGACGTATAATTTCTTCATCAAGCATTTTCTTTATTTGTCTTTGAACTTCTTCTTTATGAATAAAGGGATATCTGTACGATTTTGTATGAACGGGTATTTCGTCACTTGTTCTGATCACGTGTTTAAATTTATTCGTAAAACTTAATTTTTGGGTTTCTTTATGGAAAAGATCAGAATACATTTTACACATTTCTAAGAGTTTGTACTTTTCTTCTTTATTGAGATGATCAATACGCAAAAGGGTTTCAATGTGATCGTTTTTCTTTTTATCATAGTATTTGGGTAAAATGTCTTCGATTTGGAAAAGTTCAAAATTTTCATTTTTTGAAACTTCCAAGGGTTCTGTGAATTCGACCGTGATGGGTTCGTTGCCATAATTATGAATTTCCGCTCTTGCAAATCCGTTTTGAGCTATCGTAAGCGTTTCAGGTATAAATAACTTATTCGTCTTGAACTTGAACTCAGGGATCACAATAGTACCACTATTTTCAGATACGGGTACGTTTGTCGTAATTATCTCATGTGCATTTATGGTGATGCAATACTTTTCTACTGCGGGATTACGAAATTCGAAGGCGATAGAAATTGTATTATTAAACAATTTTTTATTCCTCAGATCAATATTGAGTCTTAATCGTAAAATATCTTTTAGTCCCAAAATACCATCATAAAAATGATGAAAGTCGAAAAGAATGAAAGTTATATTTTCATTTGATTTCAGTTCAGAGAAAGCCGGGATAGTTGCTTTAAATAAAGCTTGTCTTTGTCCAGCAGCTGTTCTAATTGTTGAAGGTGAATTAAAGATTTTATCAGAAAAGTATTTTTCAACAATTGAAGGTTTTAAAATAGAATGATAACATCCTGTATCTATTAGGAGTTTCATTTTTGGTTTACTTATTGTAACGTAAGGTAATTTATTATTGTTAGAGACAGTATTTACTTCTACGTTATATTGTTTGGACTTTTGGCAATTCGAAAATTTTGATCATCAGATTTTTTATTTTCAAAGCTTTCGTATTCGTTACTTTCTTGAAAATGAGAAGTATCATTTTCGTACGTTTCGTTGTATTGGTAGTCATCAGCATTTGAAGTATCATAATAGTCATCATGGTTATGTTCAATATGATTTACATCCATGGGCTCTGGATTACGAAACCGATTATGTTGAGTTGATAATCTATGAGAAGTGGACATTGGTTCAGCATAGACCTGATGCTGATTTTGAGTTTGATTAAGTCTAAACACGTTTCTATTTTGAGGTTGATTTTGATTTGGTCTAAATGCGTTTCTATTTTGAGGTTGATTTTGATTTCCAAAAACCTGTCGGTTAGTTGGGAAATGTCTTGTAAAGTTATTTGGTTGACCAGTATTTACTGGGCCAGTTGGAAATTGAGAATTTCGTGTTCCATTTGCAAATTGATTGTAATTTTGAAAATTATTTTGATTTCTGTTTTGTTGATTCGGAAACCTTTTAAAATTAGAATTGTCGTAATTCCTGAAATTGGAATTGTAGTGAGAATTATTATAGTTTCTGTTTTTAAAAGATCTGTTTCTGGAATCTTCACTTTTTTAAGGTTTAAATATTTTTTGAGAGTAATGGAAGTTTTCTTCCTCAGTGACCATTGTCATTGCCGTTTCTAGAGAATCGGGGTTTTTCAACCTAATAATGGTTTGCAAATTACCTTCTAGACCTCTTATAAAAGTTTTTAAAGTGAGTTGCTCATATTGGCGTAAATGTATCTCTTTTGTAGCTTGATCCATTTGGATAGCGGGAAAACTAGCAATTTTTTGAGCTAATGTGCTTCTTAATATTTGAAGTCTTTTACCGTAATTCAAAGAAGATTCATTTTTATATGGACTAGCAATAAACAAATCTTGTTCCAAACAATCGAGATCTCGTTTATCTCTGAATGAGTCGTATAAAGCTGTTCTTATGAGTTGCCAAGTATTTAGTTCGATTTGGCACCCTACAAGTAATTGAGCTCTTTCTGTTAATTTTAGACGTATCGATCTTATCAGAAAATCTCTTAATATAACGTCATTGGCTTGAGCATACGTTGCAAAGTTTTAGAATCACCATCATATTTTGGAATGGTATCAACGTACATTTTCAAAAGTGTATAATTGTTGGGAGTGACTTTTAAAAAATAATATTTATTGGTGACAAGCGTTAAGTACATGTAATACAGTTGAAAGCAGAATATAGTGTGTGTTGATTATGGGGAGGAACTCATATTTATAAACTAAGAAATGCTTATTCTACACTCTACAATCATAAAGACGTAGTATATAGAATAATAGACAATGGGTGTTGATGCAGCGGTAATTTTCACATAACTTGCATCCAGGTTCACTTTTCTATTGTATCGCACATAAAGGCACAGATATCCATTTTGAAAGTGATGCGGGGACATTTGGATTTCGGACTTGAGAATTGAGTTCGTCTTTGGTGTTGAGACATGTTGTATAGTGAATTGATTTGTGCACAATGGTTCAAGTGTGCTTACCAACTATGTCAAAAACTGGACTTTTCACAACCAGTTTTCAACTTTCATAACTCAAATCGGGTTCGGACGTACGTCATAGTATAATCAGCGTAGGCACAAAAGCCAAATTGACATCGAACAAATCTCCAAAGTCTTTGATCCCTTTCTGATAGTCAAGGTCTTTTTTAAATCAATAGCAATGATTACATATTGAACATTCTATCACTAGCTCAACACCATCAAACTGAATTTTAACTTTGAAACATTCCTCATCAACATCCCTATTTGTAACATATCATTTGTTTCCATAGCGGCGTTCTTCTTTACACAGAATATCTAGTAGATTAGGTGATCCTTATATCTGTTCTTATCGAAAATAACATGAAAACTGTTTTGATCACGATTTTTATCTCGACTGTATCTTAATTATTTGTCCCGAAATCACAGGAATTGTTTTGTAAGTCTCTAAATCGGTATAGTACACATCAAAAACTATTCACAGTCCCAGAACTAAAATATTCAGATAAAATTTAGACCATGAAATTCCCACAAATTCAGTATACCTAAAAAAAACATGACCGATCGATCAGTGTACGGAACTGAAGAGACTCCAAGGAAACAAACAGCAGGCATTTGTACTCAGATGACAAATGGTGAGTTTGCTGACGAATCAGTCACACCTAAAAGACTTATGTAGCAAATAGGGTGCTTAGACAGACTCACAACTTGCAGCGTTGTGAAGAGGACTGAATGAGGCAGTTTTGTCTTTCTCTTTCAAGCTCTGACGAAGAAGATACGACATTTTCGATTCAATACATAACTCTTCCATGAGAAGATTGCTGAGAAGTCGCTGGAACTAATCAAAGAAACTGGTTAAGTCTGGCAAAAAAAGGTCAGCACAATAAGCCACAGGGCTGCAGTGCAAATCGCGAAGAAAACTCTCTTGGTCGCTCCCTAAACAACAACAGTGACAGCTGATTATGGATGTGGTGAAAAACAAACCATCCAACACTTCTAGCCACAGTGAAGCTGATAATTTCGAAATTTTACCTCTCAAAATGAGCGATTGGGTATATTTTTACTATCCCACTTCTGATAAATTGTGGTATAAAATTCACTTCCAACAATTGTCAGGATTTATTTGTAAGAATGACAAATAAATAATTGACTGGTTCACCAAGCTCAGCTTCACTATTGGCCAGAACAAACGCACCTGGAATAAAAATTAGGCTGAGTCACCTTCCTTATTGATGTTAACATACATTGTGGTATTCGAGAAGCTCAAGATATTTTAATATGGGTTTAACTGGAATCAAAATAAGAGAGATACATCTATTGTGAAATCTATACAACTGTATAACAAGTACCAAATCGCCAGGGATAAATGCGATAATCAACCTCCGAATACAATGCAAGTGAAATACAGTCATTTCATTATATTATATTTGATCAATGATTGACCACCACACACAAACAAATTGGTGTAGCATTCTACACATAATCCCTAAGATAAACAAAAGAATTGGGCGTCCCCCAGGGCATCCCCAGGCTACAGGACAACCATATATCTTGGCACAAATTGCTTTCTTCTTAATTAAGTTTTAATCAACTCACCGCTAAATATATTGTCACAATAAGGGCTTGTGGGGTCTTCAACTGTACCCTACCCTTATTGCGCGCTAGGGACGTAGCACTCAGACAGAAGGGAAACTCGTGTCACTTCACAACATCTCTATTTTCTTTGAAGGTCAACAATTACAGCCGGGGGATCAGCATGGGCCGATGGCTCGAGAGGGAAAATAGGAATTCTTGCCAAGCTAGAAGCTTGACTGACACTACTTTTCCCTCCTCCCGAACCATCGTTCCGTAGCCGAATTTATATAAAAAAACTGTTGGGTCAGCATTGTAGGTCATGCGTCATAACATCATCGTAACATAAATGAGTGGATTTATTCAGCGTACTTTCCATCCCATTATTACGATGACATATGCCCCTTCCCCGCGAGCATTGGCCCCCAATGCTAACTGACAACATGCTCCATCCCCTTACAAAACATGACTTAAAACTTAAAACAAGTAAGCCAATGTCTACCTACGCGTTATATGTTAATTATCTAACGCAATCGCCTCAAAAAGGGCCGTGGCAAGTCGATATAGCCCTATGAATGATATTTAACTACTCATAACTCGAGATCACTTCATCCACAAAGACTCCCATACCACAAGTATGATTATAAAATTTCATACCACTACGCTAGGAAAACAGTGAGCTGTAGCAGATCATTTGACAAGTGTCAAACTCTGTAGACTACTGATTGTGAGTCATTCCTCAATCTCCATCACTCAGAAAAAGGGACAGCGGCAGATAGTTTTAACCTAATTCTTGATAGCTCAAGAATCAAACTCTTTAGAACGCTGGTAAGATATTTCTCACCGTAATTCGCCAGAAGTGGCTGCAGAATAGAAAACACAATAGGATTTCTCTTAATAAGTTGAAACGCGTAATATTAAATTAAGTAAGGTAACTCTGTGAGACCACTCACCATATCAGTGAAATAGGTATCTGGCTCATCATTACAAAACACATTGGCAGCATGAGAGTCTATCTTCTGCACTCAAAATACCATCAAAAGAAATTTAGCTTTCAAATATCACTTTGACCACTGTCAAAAATGATTATCAAGGTAGAGAAGAATGATCAGAAAGCACACAAAATTGTCACCAGAATAATGGGTTGCTACATTTGTGACTCTGTGCTGTATAATTGCACAAATACTCCATACTTCTGTACATAAGAAACTTTTTGATATAATATTTTACGCTCGTGCGGTATAGTCGTACATACATGGCGTTAATGTATGTGATATGATTTTATATTATGAAAAATCACCCTTATATCTAAACTAATCAATATCGAAAAAGAACTTACTTGTGGATTCAAACATCTTTTAAAAAAAATTCTTCAATTTCTTTTTCATTTGATTTTTATCAAAACGCTTTCTTCTTGGAGACATTTTTAAAAATCACGGAGCACACTACTAACTCGTTCCGCACTAGAAAGCATAATGAGGTAATAAAGAGGCTTCGGGGTGCACGTGAATGGTGTTTTTTTTTCTTATGAGGTGAACAAAGTGCTCGTTCCGCGCCAGCGGCGTGACTACATGGTGGTCTATAAGGAAGTGGCTTCAAAATATAATCATCCTTAATATCGGTTTTCCTGTACCGATTTTGGCTTAGACCGTATTCCTGGTAAAGATTGGAACCTTTTCTATGGTACCAGTACCGGTTCTCGACCGGTCATTCGCTACAAGTACTAATTCGGGACCGGTTGTTCCGGTATACCGATTTATTAAACAAGCATACCGGTATCCGGTATTTAAAAAAATACCGGTTCCGATACCGGTATACCAGAAGGACAGAACATGCTCAATTTTAACAAGCTTGGGCTCGTTGAAAGAAACTTCTCTTGGGTTACAAATGTTGATATATTTGAAGTTTTGTTGGTTTCACACATCCCCGATAGATGGCTTTTTTCGACATTTCTATAAAAATGGTAGAATTTCTCAAAACAATTAATTGCATTGGTATGATTTTTTAACACAAATTTCGGTTGAAAAAGTGTATACGAAAATTCCTCAATTTTTGAGTTTTGTGTAACTATGTATATTTTTGTGGAATTCTTTCTAATATTTCAGTTTTGAGTTGAGGACTTAAAAAGGGTCATCGCAGTTTGGTTGTGTGTTGTGGCATATTGGAAGACAGAATTGATGAGTCATATTTTTTCGAGCAATCCCCAAATGGCAATGTGTTTCTTGAGTTTTTGGTCTTTCAATTACCGTTATTGTTGTGAGAAGTGCCTCTGGAAACAAGGCAAAACTTTTTTTTGCAGTTGAATGGTTGTTTATCAAGTTCATTCCTCCAAAATGAAAAGATTCACTATCCCTCCCTCCTCCACAGATCATTTTCACCGAACTGGTGCATTCTCGGTAAAGATTATTTCGATTCCACTCGTTACCAATCACCGATATTTTCAAGGACCTGTATTTCCCTTCTTCTGAAGTCTTCCGTTATGGGGTTAAAGTGGCCTTATCTCATAACGGAAGCATTCGGTTTTGGTTCCATTTCTTAACTTATATTTTCGTAGACGTGCGCACTGTTTCTGAGTCTTCCGTGATAGGGTATAAAGCACGCTTCAAAAAAATCCTTGTTCCGATTCTTTCATGATCCGCCTCTGTTTATATTTGATTTCTTTCCCGTCATGATTCAGGAAAAACAGAATTTCAAGAAGGGGACTTCACAAAAGTCAGAACCTTGTTCCAATAATGATCTTTGACCTCATATTTCTTGAAAAGTCCGGAAAATTTTCCCAAATGACACTACTAAAGTTATTGCCGCTTTGCGAAACCCTACGCTTTACGTCTCATTTTACAACTTTTTTGCTAGACATTCCATTTTTCTATGCTGAACGCTTCTCACTTCCGCTTTTGCATCAAACTCATCTGCTCATGAACCGTTTGTAAATAAGCTTTTGCTCAATAGAAATTTCACTTGTTTTGCTTCAATTTCCGTGACCTCATATTAACGCATTCACACCATAACCAAACTGTTATAATTTTTCTTTAATTCATTTCATACAAGAGATCTCTCTGCTTTCATTTTATATGGGAAATTAAACTTTCTATTCAAACCCCTGTGTCTTTTTTTCAAAATCTTCTTTTTTCTTTTTCGGTGAAGAAGTTCAATCACGAACGCCTAGTTCGCTCAGGATTCTGGGAAATGGGAATCTTGACAATACCCACTAGAACTCCCCTTTGAGGTTGCCCTGAGGGTTGCCCGAAGTCTTGCATTGCGGTTTGCCTATGCAATCCTATTGCACCCTTATTTTGCTCTACCTCCACAGTTCCAGATACGATTGTTGTGAAAAGCTTCAAAGTCTTGTAGCATTGCCAGTGGAAGTGATTCCACTTGCTTTGATCTCTTGCTCTCCCAGGTGAGTTTCTCCTGTGGCGTTGTCTGCTTCACAGTAACATATTATATTAATGAGTGTTTCACCCTCTTCCCCACATCCTCTGCATTATGAGACATACGCTATTGCCATCACTCTTGGTTTTTTTTTTAAAGAAGCATGACATGGCATCAATAAGATCAGCAGCTTTTCTCAATTGAGCCTAGTGTAAATCTATCATGATAACTGCTTTTCGCAGTGGAGCATCAAGAAATACCTTGAGTGCTTGATGCCTGGAAAACTTTCCCAGTGAATCTTGTGTTGTGTTACAGTTCAATCAGATTTTTTCTATACAATTCTTCACTTTCACTACATACCAGTTTTGATCTCGTCTTGTCTCTGGCAATATGGTTATCTAATTTTACAATTTTTTTTTTCACGTGAAGGATTTTTTGAGATTTCTTCTCTTGACTTTGTCCCTCCTAACAGACAAACATCTGGTGTTTTCAAGGTAATTTCTCAAATATGATGTGGTTTGGAGATGAACACAGCCCCATTTTCCCCCTCTGCTTTTATCTTGATCTGAAGTGGGGGTTGGACCCAGAATGTTTTCTATGGCTGGAGTTGATGTGGTTGTCATCGCGATAGTTATTCCCAGGCAATCCACCGAATTTGTATGTGTTAAGTTCATGGTTGAAATATAATGAAAACAAGACGATCATGCAGCTTCCCAAGTAACAATTACAATCACAATTCCGACTTCCGACTAAATTCAACCACTCCCAACGTTGTCATTGGTTTTTGTTCGCTGCCTTATGCCACTCAAACTTAAAGCAACGTAACCACAAGGTCGCTACAACGTTAGCACTTAACAGTTGCAGAATCTTACTTTCACCATCGTAGGCGCACGACGAAAGTAGTCAGCACTTGAGACGTTGCCGAAGGTTGAGAATCGCGTGGTCGCCATTACGTATTTGAAAGGTCTGTTTAATGCACTACAGAAGAAACAACGTAGTACAACGTTGTTCGACGTTGTTACTAAATACGAGTTTGAGTGTGTATGAACTACAACGTTGTGCAACGTTTTAACAAGCGACTTGGGGCAACCATGAAGATATTGACCAACTGCAACGTTGGACAACGTCTACTGAGCGACTCCAAAGTAAGCATCAGCAAAGATATAACCTCAAAATAAGTATATTTAGTAAATAGTATATATCGATGTTATAAAAGCATCGCTCAAATCAAAATGAATAGAAACAAAAACAAATATTCAACCACTTTTTACCGAAAACGTAAGAACATCTTACAAGGAAACCAGAGCAAAGGAAAGGGGATCAATATGGAAAATCAGTGTAGTGAGGGACACGATGAAGAAACCACCAAAGTTCAAGAAGTACCCATTTCTATTCAAATCAGAAATAGCCCGACTCCTGCTTCCAAGACAAATGCCGATGTCTTGGAACATTCGATTTTATACATATAAGTGAAACCACGACTATTTTATTACAGTAATGATTTTTAACCATAACAAAAAAAAATCGATCAAGAAGGACGTTTACGATGATTAGTTCATGTATGTCACATGGCACTGTACGTGGTCCAATTTAGTCGGAATTAGTGTACTTTTCGGAACCAAAGGTCGCTTACAGTTGATTGATTGTTGCCGATAGGGCCCTTTACACTTCTTTGGGATTTTGAAGGTTGGCATCGACGACTACGCCATTTTATTGTGTCATGAGATGTGGATAGATTCAATAAATGTCAGAGAAAATAGAGAATCTTCACTGTTTCATCAAGCAAATAATTTTTGTGATATTGTCATGTGGAAAAAATTTAGATTAACCAATTAAAACTATAATTTTTGAATGAAAATTAAAAAATAAATGGAGGACTCTGCATTATTACGAAGTATCGAGGTCATATTTATCAATGAACTGGAGTGCGTTTATGGTTTTCAGTTACCAAAATGCCAGTAGCCAGTACCGTCACTTTTATCAACTCTCACTTTCATAATATAGGTAGCCATATTTCTGGAAGTTCAACCTGTCATTTTCTCATACCTAACAATATTGGTTTCCTTTTTGTTGAAAATAGTAGCGGTTGCCATCGATCACCTTAACCTAAGATTTATATCCGTCCAAAGCATTGTGCGTAAGTTGCGATTAACATCTTTTGGTACGCGTTGTGCGACGTCACCATCTGGGCAACTTTCGGCAACCTTGGGGACGTCGTAGCAACCCAAAAATGATCCACCATTTTGGTAAAAATATAGATCGCTGGGACCACTACACAACGTCGCCTGGCAACGTTGGTCGCGTTTGGCAACGTCGTCATTACGTTTGACAACGTTATTTTGCTACTTGGGTTGTGCCCTAGCGGCAACGATAGCTAAAGATAATACAGAAAAAACTACTCCAGGTAGATTCGGCAAACATTGCATAACCAGAAACCATATTCACGTGCCAACATCAGAAGGACAGTAGTCATCATATACAACAGCGTCACATTTATGAAAAAGCAATATAGGGGCTAAAAGATTAGATTGATCAGAAATTCAGCAAAATTGTGAAAAAAAAACAGGAATTTTTAGACGAGAAATGAAGCTTCAGTTCCAAGTTATAACCATTATGGTTCTCATTTACATACCTATAATTAAATATTTAGTTTCGATAAATAGTCAATATGTGAATGAAACATACGTTTTATCAAACGATTGATGTTGGAATGAATACATTGGAAAATTGAGAAATTTGCAATTTGTTCACCATAAAAGATATGTCATCAACAGAAAAAAAAACACGACATAGATCGCAGCCCACTAGCATTAACGACGATGGCCCAGAGGTCAAACTTTATTGTGTGAAAACCACAAACTTGGATACGGAACCGGGAACGGTGAGAATACATTTTCCATTTTATTGCTTTCTTTTTATAGATGCAAGTGATTGAAATATTGCATCCCTAAGGTTTAGGGAGCTCACCTATATTCAGGGTGTCCCGGAAAATATGAGAAATTTCTCGGATACAGGTAGAACATGAGAAAAGATGATACTTGGTGCCTATAATTATTTTCTCAAGATGCCCTCGTTGAGGAGATATGGCCCTCTAAAGGGCGCCGGTGAAAATTTTCTTTGAGAAATAACTTTTAAAATGCTCAATATAATTTCATAAAAGTTTAATATGATGAGCACTACCGGGAACCTGTTAAAATAATGGCTTTGAAACACATTTACCTCATTTAGTTTACCAGGGGCGGACTGGGTTACACATTTTATTGCTTCCATCTTCAACACCCTGCATGATAAAGACTTAACTACGAAAAAGGAAAAAGGTTCCCGTGTTCATTATCGATAAAATGAATCGTTTTGAGGGAAAAACATATTTTTATTGAATAAACCATCGAAAATAGTCATGCTGCGGTGGTGTCCTTGGCGAAGGTTTTTGAGAAATTTTAAACTTATGTTTTCTTTGTAATGTTAATGAAAATTAACCCGAAAAAAGAATTTAAAATTCAAGGAAAACATACGTCTGCATGTTTTTTAATAATTTCTTTAAGGACACCACTTCATCAGGGAGTCATTTTCGAGGCTTTTTTTTAATCAATATATTCTAAAATGAGATCAAAAATTGAATTAGGAAAACAGACAAAAATCAATTTTTTTAAATGAAATCCCCCAATTTTCACAATTTTATATCATTGAGCATTGAAAATATATTGTATTAGATTGTCCATTGCAAAATTTCTATTTTTTGAATTTTTTGAATGGACAATCTTTTACAACCTTTCCTTCATTTTAAATGCTCAGTAATGAATATATAAATATTGGAGGTTTCTATTTGAAAAAAATGATTTTTGGCTGTTATCTTAATTTAATTTTTGATCTTATTTTTGGGCCACCCTGTAATAATAGTTATCAAAATATTGTGGAAAATCTTTGAAAGTGGGTCCCTTTTAACAAGAAATCCAATACAAATTAAACAATGAAGGCTTTCTTTCACGAAAACAAGCGTCATTTTTGACATAATAACTCAAATATTTCAAAAACGCTTATACTTGGGTATATGTCATGATATATCAGGTCTGTCTGGAATTTAACATTCAAATCCGAAAATCTAATAAAATATAGGGTGTTATATTAGAAAAAATCATCAACCTGTCAACATTTGACACCAACATTTTTGCCTACAAATTCTCAAAGTTCATAAAAAACATTAAACTTTTGTACATACCTTATTTTAATATATTTTCGCATAAACTCTCTAGCGGGGAGCAGAAATATACGGGAAGACCCTGTACATCAAATGTGTTTTCAAAGTCACGCTTAATTACGCCAAATTCAACGTGGATGTTAGCATATGATTCCCGTTCAGCAAGCAGAAATCTGTCACTACTACTACGAAGTAAAATAGCATGTAGCTCAGGCATAATTCTACCATGTTCATCATTTTACACGTCTATAGTCCTTATCGTTTTTGTAAATACTTTGATTAAGGTCCTATGCTCTCAGTAATACTATATTGAAATTGGCATTATGTTGCATCTAGTCAGATCATCGTAAGGTCACCTCTCTCAGATCAACTCATCAAGGTGTTTAAAATTGATTGCAAAAAGAAATAAATAGTAGGTACCTTTAACATCTTTTCACCAAGCCCCAGAAAGATTACAGATTTCTGATCAAATAACATCTTTTCACCAAGCCCCAGAAAGATAACAGATTTCTGATCAAATAACTTTCTCATTGGGTGATGTGGATAGAGAACAAATAAAAGCTATCACTTGAATTCATTGAGGTAAACTTCACACTTGATAAACAGCTGTCAAAAATAGTATTAAAATGAGAGCTTTTACTTTTCTTCATTCACACCACTCATTGTCCTGTATATTAATAACGATGATTTTTATAAGCTCTAGAAATTGTACTTGTGAGATTCAAAGCAAAGAAATTGAGGCACTGAATTAGTTAGTTGATACAAACATACTTCAAATACAACTTATTGCAATGTAAATCACATTTACTAATGAGTAAGTAATCTCAACGCTATTCTTCACATAGACATGGTATGCTACAGTTGGTGTGATGATGTGTCAGATTTCAATTTTAATAACTACTTTCTAGTCTGTGAAAATGTTACCTTGGACGATTTCTTGAGTTTGGGTAGGTACATAGAGCACATATTAAACCAAATCTGTCAAGGTACTTATATGGAACGTTTTGCTGAATTTCAACTGCTGAAAACGTAGTCGTCTGATTTTCATCAAACAGAAGTGTGTTTTGGGTTCGAGTTAGTGAGATGCCTGGTTATGTATCAAATATTATAATGCTTGTCCAGTGAAGGAACAAATCTCTTGAAAATTTTATGGAGAATGCTACTGGCCTCAGAATACTGCCTTGGTGCAGTATTGACATCTCTCGACATCTATAAACACTTGGTTTCATCCCTTAGTCTTTATGGTAAATATGAATCCAATCTATACTGCAGGATATTATCTTATTTCATATGCACATAGCTTCTGACGAAGTTTGTGGTTAATTCAGAAAAAAAAACGCAGCAGATAGAAAATCGGTGTACAACCGGTCATTTTCTTTTTTTTAATGTGTTATAATCGTTCGATATAGAACAATATAGCTTTCTTGAGAACTGGATCGCTCAAAATGAACTGATACGTTGATTTTCATTAAGTTCATTGACTTGATAAATTGTACTTTTTCATAAACGTTATATATGATAGAAAAACAAAAAAATAGTAAGTTAGTTGGAAATCAGGTATTTTATGTACAGTGTGGTCACGCGAAAACTGGAGCCTCTTATCACTTTGTTATTTTTCAAGTTACGAGAGATAGTGAAGAGACAAATGAAGGTATCATCTGATAGCTTTCTACTGCTATATAAAAAAACAAATAAAGTTCGAGTTCCAAAGATATGAAGCCAACAAAGGTTTTTTAAAATGGAACTTCCTGTATATTATTACATATCCAGACAAAGGTAATTCTCCTGATTTCAAAAATTTATAGTTCAATTTCTTTCTGATGAGTCGTTTAGGAAATACCTATTTGAGTTGGAGATTTGATTATTTTTAATCAACCCATGAATAAACAAATGAGTTTGTAAGCATCCGTCACCATCACGATAGACTTACATACATATCGGTACCCTAGAAGCAAACTAAGTTAAGTCACAAAACATAGTTCTGAGAAAAACGATTTTAAAGATATTTTTTGTGGTGATTTCTAATTAACTTTGTTATTTTTAAACCTATGGTTTTCATATTTGGCATATGATTAATCCATTTGGTGACTGTTTAAAATTTGAAAGACTTATTTCTGCGTAATTTATTATTTTTTTGATATGGGACTTAACATAGTTTGCATATTAGAAAAAAATATAATTCAGGACTTAACTTATGTTAAGTGCATTGCTTCCTTTCCTTTCCTAAGTCACATTTTATCCAAGATCCAAACAATGTTAAGTCCAAAGGTACCATTAAGCATTAATTCAAGTAAAGAGTAGTTATTTATATCAATAAAATTATGCAACATATTTTATTTATTATTTTCAAACACACACCATGAAATACAACATGAAAGATAAAGAATACATTGGGATTTGAAACAATGATGTAAGCAACTGAAACTGTAAATAATATTAAGTCACATTTTATCCAAGATCCAAATAATGTCAAGTCCAAAGAGAGCATGCGACCATGTGACTTAACCTCATTTAGCTCAGGACCGGCTTTGGACTTGATTTAGCTTAAAATAGCCTATTTTTTTTGTTTGTAAAGATAACGTAAAACAAAAAAGAGCAGATGATAGAACAAAATATGTTAAGTAACTTAACATATTTAACTCAAAATTGACAATTTTGGACTTAACATAGTTTGCTTCTAGGGTACAGATAAACAAAAAAGAATGTATGGGGAATGAATATAGGAGCAAGGGCAACAACAGAATTGTCTCCAAATAGCCCTGACCTCACTCCCACAGATACGATTTTGGAGGGATATTTAAAAAATTGCGTGTATGGTGGCATAATGGACAGTAAAGAAGAGATGAAGGCAAAAATATTGGATGTATTTCGCCATATTAATGAATGCGGTAGAATAGCAGCCACGTTGAGAAATTTAGAAAAGAGATACAACTGTGCATAGAAAAAAAAAGGAGAATAATTTGTGGAGCCTTTTCGGAATTACCGAAAAGGCTCCACAAATTATTGATCTACATTATACTCAAGAAACTTGATAAAAATCATTCAACTCGAAAAAGCTTGAAGTTCTTTTTTCACTTTAGTCTCAACAAGGTGAAAGTTTAGAAAAAAACGATTTCTCAGCTTATTATGACGACGTAAATATAAATTTCAAACTGCATTTTTTTTCTAAACGGCTCATCAGAAAGGCACCAAACTATATATTTTTGAAATCAGAAAAATGAGCTCTTTCTGATTGTGTTACAATATACATGGGGCTCAACTAAAAAAAAAAAACGTAGGTTTGCTTCATATCTTTGGAGCGCGCACTTCAATTGTTTTTTTTTTATATGGCAGTATGAAGCTATTTGATGATACCTACAATATTTGTATCCACACTATTTTTCGTAACTTGAAAGATAAGAAAGTTATAAGAGGTTCTAGTTTTTGAATATGATGAAATATCCCATACATAACTAAACAATTCATCAATTTCACTGGCGGGTTCAAAATGATATGAAAAGAATATATTCCGAAGTGCACCGAAGACATCACCAAATCTAAATGACCTTTGCTTTGAATTTGAGATATATTGCATTATGTCCAGTCACATATTTTATTCTACATGCCTTTCGAAAGACATCACTTTAGAAAACAATTCCAACCATAGATTCACGAAGTTGCATTCCAAATAGATAAAGCACGTATCACGAAAACCTGGTTATAAGATTGTTGTAGTGTTTCACAAATTTCTTTCAAAATGCTAAAAATAAATCAACGATCTGTATGTAATATACATGAATTTTATAGCTCTGTGTTCTATATCTGGCCAGTTCTCAAACGCATACATTTATAGCTTCAACAGACATGTGTATAGTTAATGCCTTCAATTATCGTTTTACTCCACGGCTTGAATTCCACGTTTTTCAACAGCTACTTGGTGCAGAAATAGAAATAATATCTTTATTTTCAAAAATATTGCAGAATAATAATACTTAGATTTCACTACGCCAATCCGACTTGATAAACATAAGAAAAATAAGTTTTGTGAAAAACCTCACTCTTATATCAAATCAAAGACAAATGGAATCCTGAAGTGGGTCAAAACTACTCATCCCCTATGATTTGTGAGAGGAGTTTTCACAAATCGATCAGATACAACATTATGCTGATAGAAAAAGTCGCGAAAACTCACAACACAATAATTTTATATATGACGAATAGTAGGTACTTCAAAAGAAATGGTACGACCATTGACTATTTAAAAAATTCAAGGAGATGAAAACTGGTGCAAGAACATCAAGTGAGTACGCATTGGTACCTCATGTCACTGGCATTCAGCCGTATGCTGTATCATTTACATTAAATATAAAATGGACGTTATGTGCCTAATGTCATTTTCCTGAAATCGCTATGCTGTATCAGCGTTTACGTTATATAACGTATATACGTTATGGTCAAATGCTATTTTCCAAAATAACAGCCTTTCTATAACGTGCACAGTTAACATGCAGTTATGAGATAATGTATGGAAACTTGAAGCGTTTTTGGAGCTAAGTAGCTGACAAGTTTGACGATGCGTTTAGCTATTACAGAAGAATTAGTTGGAGAAAGGAGTTGGGAAGTCAACGAGTAGGCAGTAGAAGAAACCAAAAAGTCAGGTAATGTATTTATTATTTGATTAATGATAATAAAACTCATCCAAGCCGCACATCTAAGAGCCTCTGCATGCGTATATCTTACAAAGTGTCTGTCCATGTTTTTTTTAGACTTCAGATCTCCACGATTTTCCATGTAGGCTTCCAGTGAATGATGATGTGATTTCCTCTGCTATCATTGTTTTACTGTGTCGCTCAGTCAAGAGAACTACGTAGCATTTTACGGGATAGCAGTGATGATTTTCAGTTGAAGAAAAGCGAGTTTTTTTAGGAAGCTACTATACCACACCAGTCCCATGCACGCACTGCTAAATTTCACGGTTAAATTTCACGGCTTTACGGCTTGTAAGTATTAACTTTCCACTCGATATCTAGAAGCCCAATTTCTTCCATCATGAAACTAATAAATATTACACTATTTAGGTACCTTTCTTCATTATTCCGCATTTTTTTAAGGTCTATTGGCCTCTTGCAACTTTGAATTTGCGATAATGTTTGCCATAAAATACTGACTTTCGTCGCCTTCAACGGTTTTGTTTTTCCGTTAAGAGTTACTTTGTTCTCTGCACGGAACTCTGAGAGATCCTCGTATTGTTCTCCTTTTAGATTTATTCAATTCCAACATTTTGGCCTGCAGATTTGGGATCAACACAAACAGTAAATTCAAACTAAACCGTTTAAACTGGACCATGCGATCGATGGGCTGCTTAATTATTCCATCCTTTTCTTACTAGTTCCCTCTGCGCTTCGCGCTATTTCTCTTACTGGTGAAAAAACTTGTTTTCTTTTTAACAGTCGAGATGTAATGTACAAGATAACGTAGATGTAAAATCCGTGATACAGCATAGCATGTTTGGCATCTTACGTTATGACACACGTTATCCTTAAATGTTATAATCGGATAACGTTTGTATGTTGAACATAAAGTAAATGATACAGCATAGGGCTGATTATTTGCGAAATAGGTTTTTTCCTGGTAATGATTCCTGACACTCCTGAACTTCTTGCGGAGAAGTTTGTCGCAATGGATATCCCCATAGCATCTTACTGACTTACGCAAATCATGTAACATGTATAGCAACAATCACCTTGATATCTTGTCATCGAATATTAACTAGAGACTTGAAGGTTCACCCCCACTCTGGTATCAACGTCAAACAAGGTGTCGCCCATCGGAAATTCCGGCTGAGATCCGTCGTTGGAGTTTCGTACACCACTCGGAACGGAAATCGGTAGCCTTTTTCCATCTTGTCTCCCTCGTAAGACTTGTTCGGGGCAGGTTTTTGGTCGGATTTTGTTTATGCTCTTGGGAATTTCGGCAATTTGCTGGGAACATGGTTGTCGAAGGTTCCGACATGGGGTGAGCATACTGTATATTTTATAAACTGTGACCTTATTGTAGAAGACTACCAGGTTTTTGGAAGATAATCCGCAAATAATAAAACTAGGATATAATTATATACGTAGACAATAATTTGATGTATTTCTTCCCAATTAATTGTTCGCATTCCAAACATGAGAGGTTTTGGATATATTTGGATTTTCCTTCACTTGTTGAACATAGCTACCTATTTCTTACTCCACTTATGCAGAATGCATTTGTCTGTTTCAATCTGATTCCAAGTACGATATTTCCGCCACTCCTTTCTACAGGATGTCCCAAAAAGAATGAGACATACGGTAACAGGATATTCTTTACAAGAAAATATTGCGATAGACGAAATGGGCTCCCATCCAAAAGTTGATATCAAGAGAGATACTTGAGGTTAAATTTTAATTTTTCATTTCTTCAAATTATTTTGAAATGATGAAGTTACTTACTTGTAGCGGTCGTCACACACCTTTTCACTTATTCAAAGACTCATAGCTTCTTGTGGAGGCACTCGTATTTTTTTTTTAATCAAAAAATTGATTTTCCGTCATATTTACACAAAAGGGCCGTTTTCAAGATATTTTCAATTAAAGTGATACATGCTATCTTTTTTTATAATGCGAATTTTAAAAATAAACCTTTTGGACTTCAGAATCGGCGTTATCATAATAATTTTGACAGTTTCAATGTTCAATATTTTTTCTTTATTCAAAAAAATAATCATATTTTATATTTTTTTATTTTTTTTTTTTCGTCAATTAAAAAAACTCTCTAGACCGCTGGAAAAAGGAGCCGTGGCAAGATTTCAACCTGATTCTTGATAGTTCAAGAATCAAACCCTTTAACCACTGGTATGATATCTCAAACCTTCATTTGCTGGAAGACACCGGAAAATAAAAAACACAATTACATTTCTCTTAACTAACCAAAACTGCAATTTGGATCAAGTAAGGTAACTCTGTGATTACACAATAATCAGTTGAATAGGTATCTGGGTCATCAATACAAAACACATTAGGCAGAATGGATGAACCTTTGCACTCAAAATACCATCAAACGAAATTTATGTTTTCAATATCACTTCGACCACTGTCAAAATGATTATCAAGGTAAAAAAGAATGATCAGAAAGCGCTCAAAATTGTTACAGAAAAAATTGAGTTCCTACACAGTAGAGTTCCAATAACTAACCCATGACGTATTGACGTATTGATAGTAGGGAACAGAGAATTGCGGAAATATCGTATTTGGAATCAGATTGACACAAACACATGCATTCTACCTGAGTGAAATAAAAAAGAACTTTGTTCAAAAAGTGAAGAAAAATCAAAATACATCCAATTTGAACTATTGGATGTCAGTGTCACAAATATTCAAAAATCAAAAATTCTCAATAAAAAAATATAAACTTAGATAAGGTATTCAAAATAGGGATTTCAATATTATTCAAAATATTATAAAAGTGGAGAACAATGTGACATAAGAAAAACAATAGAGCAGCAAACAAGTAAGATTCAAATGTCATCTGGATATACGAATAATGTCATCTGAAAATATGACTAAACATTGAATTCGTGTAAGAGGAATCCAGTAAAATGTGCGCAAATATGATTTAGTCAACAGTTTTCAAATCGAGTATCATCTGCTGTCTCTTCAATATTTTTTTTCTTCTGATTTTATCAAGATTTGAACTAGGGTCTAGGCTCGGGTCTAAGCCCAAAAATAAATAGAAGATTTTGAAGTCTAGACTTATTATTTCCATAAAAACAAATGTCTATTTACAAAAGTCAAGAGCAATTTTTACAACTTTATCGAAAGTCATGATGGTCATAGCTCTTAAGATCTATAGATGTGCGGACTGGACATCAGTTGAAAAAATAATGCGCCCAGAAAATTTCACTATATCCATAAAAGGCAGTGATTCGACGCTCATTTTTCCATATCATTAATAATATGCTAATTTTTTGATAGCGAGTTAGTTTTACCAAGACGTCCAACTTTTTCGAGCGGGAAAACTTTGAAAAAAAGTAGCTTACAGAAAGCCCAGGTATAAACACTTTGATTAAGAAGAGTTAACTTGATAGGTTAATGTTTAGATAACAGAATACATAATCCAAGACAACATCTGTCCTACAAAATAAATGATTTGGTCAAACAAAGCAGTTACCAGGTCAAGAAAATGATCAATAACGAGCTGATTTTTTCACTATCTCTTTGTAAATATTGGTAAAAATAAATGTTCACATTATCGTACAAATAAAGTGGTAGGTTTTCTCTAGTTCTATCCTTTAAAGTTGTGGTAAAGAGATATTTATAAAAGAGGTTAATATCTAACATTTAAGCTTTCTCAGAGACCCGTTTTCGGAATTTTCGCAAAGGAAAAATTTGGGCGTCTCGATAACATAAAGCTTCTGGTCGATAAATCCTCGAACCTCCAGAACTACGATCTCTATGCCTTATGATCAGCTATACGTGTTATGTTATTGTGTTTGAGATGCAGAGGACGAAATGAGAAATTCTTTTAAGAAAAGTTTGCGTTCATTTATTTTCTTTAAGTTACAGTTCTTATCCGCCCTTGCTAAGTCATGAAACTACACTCACCGACAATAAATTTGGGACAAGAATAGTGTGGGTCGAATTGATATCCTTATAACTTTTTCATTTGTTGTCAGATTTAAGTGAAATTTGTACCAAAGTGTAACCCTAGTTCTTGAGATATTGCTCTTGATTGATTACTCTTGAAAGCGGATATTGACACAATAAAAAAAAACAATTTGTTAAGAAAAGATTGTTCTCTACAACAGAACATTATAAAGATGAATTTTGCCGCTCAATATTTCCACAGGGTGTTGAAAACTTAAGGGTAAAAAAGTGGCTTCAGTTCCTCCCTGTATAATGACCAAGCAATAAGTATTTTTCCAAAACCAAAATCAAGAGTAATATCTCAAGACATAGGGCTACACTTTGGTACAAATTTCACTAAAATTGGACAACAAATAAAAAAGTTATAAGGATATCAATTCGATCCAAATTATTCTTGTCTCGAATTTATTGTCCGTGAGTGTATAAAAAGACTGATATCACCCCAGAATACTGATCAAAATATTTGATATGCTTTAGTTATTGTGTCAGGTTTTCTTGAAAATTAATTATCAATTAATAATTAATTCAGCTTCTTTGACATGATAATTTAGCTTTACTTATGATCAAAATTTTTTGGAACACCCGGTATACTCAGAATTTTGCTGAGTTTTCGATGAGTCATGAGAAAGACAGCTAAACAATTGATCTATGCCATAACATTGTCAGTTGTAAACTTAGAATTAGCAGAACAGCCATTCAAAGCCTTATGTGTCATATATTTGAAAAAAGTCGATGTTTCAAAAACGAAAGAAGATATCATCAAAAACTAAAAAATATCCCGAGGTATGGACGTGACAAGCACTTGGGCATATCGAAAAGAAGCTTCAAAAAATCTCTGTGAAATGGGGGACAGTTAAGAAAAAGAAAATTTACTGTACTTTTTTTACCACCATATAGGGTGGTACAAGAAGTTTTTGAGAAAATAATTTTTTTTAACCATTCGCATAGACCGCAAAGAAATGCTCTGCATCGTGGTGGAAACCGCATATTTTATCATCGATTTCTTAAAAAATTATGTGTCCAAACATGGGCGAAAATTTCGGTTGAACCGTTTCATTTGTTGAGTAGTTTATTTCTAGTGGACTAGACTGCAGATAAAAAGGTTTTTTGCTGTCTCAATTTTTTCCACTCACATGTGTTCCTACCTCATATATTATTTGTGATCTTACATCGGTTGAAATACTTTTTTGTTCTCTCATTGACTTTTAAAAAATTCACTAAAAATGCAAAAAATAACTTGCTAGATTGTCTGAGAAGTGATACTTTCTATTTCGCACTATTTCACAAATAGAGAAATTTTCTATGTATACAACATATGTATTTCCATTGTTTACATTATTTAATCTCTGCTTATTTTACTTGAACTAGTAACCTTCAAAGAGAACGCCACCAAAATAAATATGTCTAATCCTAAACTATTTTTAAGCTCTTATGAATACGGTATTTTTAACGCTGCATTCATGTGGAGATCAGCATTTGAAGACACATTCAGATTCTGTTGAATAATTTTAAACAGAGGAATATGAAGTATCGAGTTTCATCAAGCCCTTGATAATTTATTTTTTTATATTTTTTTTTAATTCAGAAACCGAAAGATATTATGAACTTGGAAAACTAAACATTCTTATTTGAATCAATGAAACACCCCAAATCAAATCATCAAATAGGTCCGGAAATAATAAAGCTAGGTAAACTTTCATCAGGCAAACTTATAGAAAATATTCTGATACTACTGTTTGAGTCGGATCATTTTGTTGTAGCACAATTTAAAAAAAGTACCCCTATCACACAAAAAGTGCAAGGGGAAAGGTTCGAATTTGCGAGTTTTTTGTGGAACACGAGTTTGTTTATTTTGTTTTCATAAACGCAAAATTGAAATTAATTAATTTTGAATTAATGTTGAATTATATAAAATTAATTTTGGTTCATTTAAATGAAAATCACGTCAAAAAGGCTGTGTCCAAATTAGATACTGCGTTTTTGTCATGTGACGAACGGAAATTTAACGGAGAAATACCAGACATAGATACATTACGTGCATGGACCAGCAAACACTAGTAATTGGTTAACTAGTAACTTAGTAATTGGTTCAACGATGCGAAGCTGCTAAGAAGAAAATTTCCAGGTTCTAATCATACAGTGCGTTTTTTTCAAGAGGGAATAAAGGGATTCCCATTTTAAATTTTCAGTCCCATGTTAGCAGTACTTCTATTCAAAGTACACAGCTGAAACTTGCCGTGGATAAACTTTGTTGCTTGGAGATCATGCATGCTATTTCATCAATTAGCTCAGAATTAAATGAAGAAAGATTAAAAAAAGTCTTTTATTAATTATTGGAAAGTAATACTTTTTTATCAGCCTTGTATATGCCGCTGTCAATAAATAACTTCATTGTCAAATCGTGATTATACATTTTATTTCAAACAGTATAGAAAAATGATAAACATCAATCATTATTTCTTGGATAGACTGTTCAAAGTGTCTCCTATTCACGGCCAAGCAGTATCCTAGGAGGTCATAAAAGAGAAAATTAACTTTTTTGATTAAAACAACTGACAATGAAGTTGGACTCGTCAGAAAATTAGTTGTCACCGTCATATACAAGGCATGTTAAAAGTAAAAATTCTGATGAATTAAAGCATTTTTTGAGTCTTTACCCAAGTTATTCTGGCATGATTGATGAACTTGCATGATCTCGAAGCCCCAACGTTCATCCAAGGCAAGTTTCAGCTGTGTACTTTGAATAGAAGTACTGCTAACATGGGATTGAAAATTTAACATGGGAATCCCTATGTTCCGTCTTGAAAAAAACGCACTGTAGTTTCAGCAGAGGTCTGGTTTATCTTATTTATCAAAATGTTTTCGCTGTTTTATTGTTCACTGACCTGTAATCTTTCGCGTCAGCATTTATAGATGTCTATGGGAACTATTTTCTTAGTTCAGTGGTTCCGTCTATCTATCTATCTTTCACAGTTCAGCCAAGCAAATCTGTGAAACCTCCCATATTTTGAGTAACTTTAGAAGTTTATTTTTCAAAATCTTGAAAAAAAAATAAGTTTTTTATTTTCGTTTTCTCATAAAAACTATGGAAACATTTTTTTTAGAAGACCTACAAAACAACTATACTTTTTTCAGTTTTTGAGTTATCCAGATCTGCTCTATTTCATGTCTTTTGTTTATGATTGTTTCTTATCCAAAGTTGATAGAGCTCAGAATACTGAGATTTTTCTAATTTTTTTCTTGATTCGGAAATCCTGAAATTCTCAAAACATTCGCACTGGTTCTTATAGGATTTTCGATCAGGAAAATTGTAAAAGCCCAAAATGTACATCGATTTAATAAGTGTTCGAGGATTAGTGTGTTGATATTTGGAGAATAAATTTGAAAGCCATTTTTTGTTTGAAGAACTTTTTTTTTCTTAGAGCAGATTGAAGATAACGATGTTCATGATTTTTATGTTCACGGTAGATTCACTTGCCTGCAAATAAATTGGTCGGTTGAAGACTATATGTACCTACATTAAATCAATACATTCATTTTTTTCTAATGTTTACATAAGTCTCAGGCATTTTTGAACATTTTTTTAGGGTGGATGAATTCAATTATTGAGAAGTTCAGTTGAGTTGGAAAGTCCACGTGAAAATGAGAGTGAAAGTCTCACATTATTGAGAAGCCCCAAGACAAAGGTACTTTTTCAATAAAGTCTACTTTGAACGTAATTTTTAGACACATCACAATCCAAAATCATTATATCAAAACAAAAACTGAAAAAGCAATAGGTAATTGTTATTGGAAATATCTTCTAGAAGAATGCAACCCGATGAATAACTGTAGCAACGAGAAGTGATAAATTTATTAATTTTGGAAGGGAAATATTGTTAACATGCAAAACTACATTTCCCGAATATTATTGGCACGTTTTGAGGTGTCTGAATTTGAGCAGCGCATCAACACTAATCCATCTGCATATTGGCAAACTGCCGATCACATTTTACTCAGATGGACGAGCTGACATAAGGATTCAATGATTTCCCAACAACTATACAGCCCGACGTCTCTTTGTGTGTCACATGTTTATACATCGAGGGGAGAGAGGAATTCTTGCGAGAATTTTTGCGAGTTTGCCAAACTGCAAATTAAATAAGTAGCTACCTTGTATTCAAGGTATTTTAATTCTAATTCAAAATACTCTTATACTCTATGAGTGCATCTCCGGTAGTTACCAATTATATAATATGTACATTTTTAGATCACTAGTGATAATAAAACATTTTCAAAGAGACCCATATTTTTCCATGAACCATAGTTACTAATGTAGACACGATGCAACGAAATACATCTGGCAACACGACACAGATGTCTATTTGAGATCAACCAATCACAGCTGATAGTCATTTTAACCAATAATAGCCTGTAGCTCCCTTGGAACACTGTTGTCGGCTTGTTCAAAATTCAATATTTTTGAAGGCCGAACAGCTGATTTATGTGAACAAAACTTATGAATTATCAGTAAATTATAACTGTCCTATAACACCAACGATATTGAAACAAATAAAAAATTAAAACATATCCTCGTTACCTCGTTAATACACTGGTTAATCCCTTTTGATAAAAAGTGAAAATTCTGAGTGCTTTTTATTTGCAACAAGGCAACGTTGAATGAACGTTGAGCGAATTCAACGGACGAGATGTAAATATTAACATGTTTATTAGATTAAAGTAAAATCTTCGATCTGTAGAAAAAGAGTTGGAAGATTTTTTTTTTAAAAGTATTACATTTGAGATAACATAGCTATTGGAATTGTTCATCAGAATCTATACTATAATCCGATAATCTGGATACGCTCGCAGACAAAAAAAAATCACGTATTGCCAATTTTTTTATAGATTTTTTATTGAGTAGCTTATCAATATTCATTTCAATCAATTTTTTACAGCTATACTGAAATCATAGGTGAAAAATATGGACAAAGAGAAAATACCTGATATTTTTGTCGGACAATGTTATACTGACGCATGACTGCACCTAGTCAAGCATTCCTGTATCAGCTTTCCTGGTTATCACATAATCTAGAATCATGAAATCGAAATATTCCCGATGTGCCGAAGAAAAACCTTCCACGGACAAAGTTTTTCCACGTGGAGAAGTTGTCGAACTTTCAATGCAAAATAAGAAAAAACCATATTTTTTTCTGTTGTTTGCAAAGGAAGAGAATATCAACCTGAGTTATCCCTTGGTTTTGCAGCCACCTATGCGAAAAGGAACCCCTCCCATAATTGCATGTCTCTCTTATAAGCCTTTTTGCCGGGTCGAGAAAAAATGCGAGAGTTCTGCAAACTTGGAATCAGAATCGTTATTTGAGTTATTCCGAGTTAAAACGGCATCCTGGTATAATAATTGAAAGTTCTTATTCGAAGTAACAATTTTGTACTTGAACAAAAATCGTGAGTCCCGCAAAGTTGAATTGCAATTTTGTTTATTGATGTCAACTTTAAAGGAAATATTGAAATTTTATTTTTTGACGATACAGGTTATTACCTCAGCAATTTTTTCATTAGTCTCTTTATTATTTAGGTCACTCGTTATTACAATAAATCTTATGAGATGAGGTTAAAAGCTTTGCAGCTCAGAACTTTTGCAGATCTGATTATAAGTGAATGTTGTACAAAAATGCAATGATTATTTTCAAGTCCAATCCTTATTTAAAACAATAATTTTTCACGTTATTCAATAATAGAAACATTTATTACTGATATACCATCAGGACTTCAAATCACTATTCTCTTCATTTATTACTTTTTGAATGAAAAAATGCAGCTCTGATGAAAAACTAGTGAAAAATTATTATTCACCTGTAAACTGTACGTTACCAATGGCTATGTTTAATCGGATTATTTTGAGAACTAAAGTTTTATCAAAGTTTACTAATAATAAACAGTTGGACCACTTTCGAAAACGCGCGAAACCGGCTCCACCCTTCTACCAAAGTTTACTAATAATAAACAGTTGGACCACTTTCGAAAACGCGCGAAACCGGCTCCACCCTTCTACTTGGTTTCTCTTGGAGAGCCCAGTTCCCATTAGTTCGGAACGTCTGTCGGTCGCTTTGAACCATTTTCGCCGGGCGGGTTTCTTTGAGCGGCATGCTTTGACGCCGCGGCCGCGCTTGTATACGGGTTTCAAAGAGCCGACTTCTAAGTGAACTAACTTATTGTATATTAGTTAACTTTGCTTCTACTTCGTTTCTCTTGGAGAGCCCAGTTCCCATTAGTTCGGAACGTCTGTCGGTCGCTTTGAACCATTTTCGCTGGGCGGGTTTCTCTGAGCGGCATGCTTTGACGCCGCGGCCGCGCTTGTATACGGGTTTCAAAAAGCCGACTTCTAAGTGACCTAACTTATTGTATATTAGTGAACTTTGGTTTTATCGTGCTTCAACTAATGTTAAGAAAACTGAAACGCGTGGATTTTAGAAGGTTGCAAATTTCAAACAAGTTGTGAAACATTATCAAGAGCCTGTTCGAACTTTGCAGAGCTTTTGCAATTTTTTCGCAAATGTATAAATACTAATAATAGAGATATGCAATTATGGAAGGTTCCGTTTTGCACAGGAGGCTGCAAATCTAAGGGATAACTCAAGTTAATATTCTTCTCATTTGCAACCAAGAAAAAAGAAATTTGTAATTTTTTCTATCTTATTTTGCAATCAAAAATTGAAGTTTGATAAACAAATTGTGAAATGAGAGTGATCCGTGCCACACCAGTGGTTGCTAATGCATAGGAATACGTTAACAAGATTTATCATGTCTCCATCAAATTTGCATGACTTCTGTTAAACAAATAACGACTCAAAAGTTCAACAAATGATTAAAAAAATATGTTCCATACATTTTGAGAGGTTGCAAATGTCAAAAATGTTTTGAGATATTGAGTAGATTTCATACAGTGGCGGCTCGTGATATATTTTCAGGCAGTGCGCTAAATTAATAATTTATCCAGATATTAGTAGGTATCTTTTTTTTCTAATGACTCATAAATATATCCAAATATTATTTAAGTGCACTGCCCAAGAACATATCACGAGCCACCGTTTAAGCAATTTTAACAATGTTCCGTTCAATGCCGGGATATGCAAAATTTATTGATTTGTTTTCAAACATGTACAAACATCCCACCAAAGTTTCAAAACTTTTGCAATTCATGATAATTGATTGTCTTTATCGACTGGCCTATCACTTCTCGCCACTTGTACAAGGTATATATTCTTTTCTCATGTAAATATGACAGAGTATTTTTTTATTAAAAAAAAATCGAGTGCGTAGAAAAAAGTTATCAATATTTCAATGAGTGAATGAGTATGTAAGTGGCCTCCTCCTCCAACAAGGCCAGATTTGAATTTTGCATGTCAAGCCACCCTTAAACAGGGCCTCTGGAAATAACGTTGGAATAATCTAAGGGGTTATTCCACATTGGAAAATAAGAATGTTTTTTTTTATATCAACAATGGTTTGGAAATGCAAAGTTTTCAAGATACAGGATGTCAATTTTTTTTAAAACATGTGTTGTTTCGTTTAATTTAATTGTCTGGATATTATCATTATCTTGTTACGCTTCAATAATGTTCGAAATGTCTACCATTCATCTCAATACATCTCTCTAAACGACTTTCCATTGACCTTCTGAGTCGATAAAAAATTCCTTCTTCATTTTGAATGTAAAACATGTGTTATCATGAAATAATATGAAACTATATCTGATATTTTCGCAGATTTTCATAGTTTTTCTAGATAGGATTTCAATAACCTAAGTAGCAATAGAATTATCGAGATATAATTCACTCATTCACATAAACAAAAAAGTTCTAGTCAAAAACCTTAGAATCAGTTTCACTCAAAATAACAAAAATGCTACATGACACCTTCATGAACTGGTGTCTTTAGTCATTACTCTATTGAAGTAAACTTGTCAAGTAAAATTTGGAATCAAGCTCTATTGAGACACAAATAATTGTAAATACATAGATATCTACCTCTATGGAAGATGTAATATACAGCATAGGTACATCCCCTCCAATATGTGGTTATTCAAAAAGAATGTGGTGATAAGCTGTGAGAATAACTGTGGTTAAACAAAAAATCGCTTGAAAATTCAGATCAAAAACATAGAAAATAACACTATACAAAAAGTGAGATTATAAATTACTATGAATTTTATTCATCTGCTCATGATCCACAAGCCACAAGCTTATTCCGCAGATAAGAACGTTATTCCGAGGTCTGTGTGACAAATAAGCAATCCGAAAGATAGAGACTATTTATCTAAAAGATAACTCTAATGTAGGCTGAAAATACCGTGATTTTCGTTACCTTGAGGATAAATGTTGTCTTACGGATAAATTTCGTTTATCTTTAGGTGAAGATACCGGGCCTAAATAGTCCAGCGGGTTAAAATCAGGTTAAAAACGAGGTTTGACATCCTGTATCTTGAAAACAACATTTCCGGATCATTGTTTATATGGAAAAATAATCGTATTTTCCCAAGGAGAATCACCCCTTAAATTATTCGAATTTTATTTCCAGGCACCCTGTATACCAAATTTCAAGAAAATGGATAAATTTCTCCAAAGTCATAAGATACAGAGTGTTTGATTTGAAATAAAAAAGTTGACACCTTTTTTTGGCATATCCGGAACTGTCACAATTTTGAAAATATTTCAGCCGAGCGGCTTTGTCTGTAGTAAACAAACAAATTTTCTAACTCTTTGTACGAGCAGTTGTTCATGCATAATATTGGGAGGTAAGTGAGCAAAATTATTGAAAAAGAAGTAAAAACTAGAATGGTAAGCTCCCTTACGAAGGCGTAGAAGGGCCAACAAAAAATTTCACTAAGTGGTAACCAAAATGAACTTTGATTTTTGGAATGTTCACAGTTCAAACTTTCAATTTTAGGCTTGAGCTTACAATTGTAACCTCGACTCTACAATTGTAGGGTTGACCTTACAATTGTAGGCTCGACCCTACAATTGTAGAGTCGAGGTTACAATTGTAGGTTGATACTTACAATTGTAACCTCGACCCTATAATTGTAAAGTTGACGTTACAATTGTAGGCTGATACTTTCAATTGTAACCTCGACCCTACAATTGTAGGTTTGACCTTACAATTGTAGGCTCGACCCTACAATTGTAGTGTCGAGGTTACAATTGTAGGTTGATACTCACAATTCTAACCTCGAGCCTACAATTGTAGGTTTGACCTTACAATTGTAGACTCAAGCCTACAATTGTAGGTTGATACTTACAATTGTAACCTCGACCTTACAATTTTCAGTTTAAACCAAGAAATACGATGGATGCACAAGGCCAGAGCATGTTTTCTTTTTTGATTGAGGTGTATGACTGTACGAGCTGTGCACAAAGTTGTGCTCTTTGAGCTTTTTGAAGTGAAACATCTTTTGCTGCATTGCGATGATTCGGATCAAATAATTTAAAAAAAAATATATTGTGGGGTTATGTTTGCATAGTTTTGTTTTTTTCCAAAGGGTTTTGTTGAAACTACGTATGTAGGTTAAAATTGTGATTTGGTCAAAACATTAATAAAAACAAATTATATAGTGAGGTAATATTTGCATAGTTTTGTTATTTTACGGAGGATTTTGTTCAAATTAAGTATGTAGGTTTTGATCAAAAAACCTACAAAAAAATAAATAGATAATGAGGTTATATTTGCAAAGTTTTTTTCATTTTCCAAAGGATTTTTTTCAAATTAGGTATGTAGGTTCTACAGGGTTATTCACGTTATTCGACACGAAACATTATGGCCGAAGTATATGATTTTGAAAAAGTTTTTTTTTCTGGTTGGATAGGGACCCTTTAAGGCTACATTTTAAAAATATTTTCACGTTATACAGGGTGTCCCCAAAACACGAAACGCATCAATATTCTATTTTTTTAAATGGAACCCCCTGTATATTAATAGATATTCCAATTCTTTCTTCAATTTTGAACAAAAATTGTAATACAACTAATGTTTCTAAATTCAACCGTTATCGAGATATCGCGTTTTAAAAATGGCATTTTTGCAACTTTGACATGCCATAAAATTCAAACTATTCAAGTAAGAGGAAAATGGTTTGCACTTTCCTGTCTTAACTTTTCAAGAGCTCTTCTGTCATTTGGATAGAAGGTACCGTCAACTGTCAACTTTTTTCGGCACATTTTGACATTTTTTCACAAGAATGAATTTAATCTCCTTGAATAGCTCTTGAAAAGTCAAGATAGGAATGTGCAATCCATTTTTCTCTAACTTGAATAGTTTGAGTTTTATAGCATGTCAAAGTTGCAGAAATGCCATTTTTAAAACGCGATATCTCGATAACGGTTGAATTTAGGAACATAAGTTGTATCACAATTTTTGTTCCAAATAGAAGAAAGAATTGAAATATCAATCAATATACAGGGGGTTTCATTAAAAAAAATACAACTTTGATGCGTCTCGTGTTTTGGAGACACCCTGTATAACATGAAAATATTTTTAAAATGTAGCCTTAAAGGGTCCCTATCCATCCAGAGAAAAAACTTTTTCAAAATCATATACTTCGGCCATTCGTGTCGAATAACGTGAATAACCCTGTATATTTGGGATTTGTTATTTTCCAAAGGAATTTGATCAAATTAGGTAAGAAGGTTCTATTTGGGATTTGATCAACAATTGAAAAAAAAATTATATAGTGAGGTTATGTTTGCGTAGTTTTGTTATTTTTCAAGGGATTTTGTTCAAATTAGGTATGTAGGTTCTATTTGGGATTTGATCAAACATTTAAAAACTAGAATTATATAGTGAGGTTATATTTGCATAGTTTTGTTATTAACCAAAGGATTTTGTTCAGATTACGTATGTTCTATTTGGGATTTGATCAAAAAATCTAAAAAAAAATGTTTTAGGTAGTGGGGTTATATTTGCATAGTTTTGTTATTTTCCAAATGATTTTGTTCAAACCAGGTATCACGTATGTAGGTTCTCATTGGAATTTGGTCAAAACATTTATAAGAAATGAGATAGTTAGGTTATGTTTGCATACTTTTGTTATTTTCCAAAAGATTTTGTTCAAATTAAGTACAGAGTGACCCATTTGAAAGCGAGCCACCTCCATAACATTTTAATTTATGGAGCGATTTTGACGATTTTTTTTTTTGACGTGGAGAGTGGGAAGAATAATTTTGAGACCATACGTCGCACAGTTTTTACCAAAAATCAAGGCCTACTAGAGCATATTTAGAGGCTGAAAAATCCAGAAAACATATTTGCGATTTTTTTAGAAAAAATCTGTCTACGCCACTGGATTCGTCATACCCTGAATTGGATCTGTACCAAATTTCATAAAAAAATATTGAAAATTAACGATCAATTTTTTTATGCACCAAGAAGAATTTTACCTCGAAACTCTTGCGATAGCAAATCTATCAAAAAAAAATATTATATTAAACATTTAATAGATATTCTCATGTCAAAATATGATGAAAACAAACAAACAAGACTGACAAAAAAAAAAAAAAAATACACACAGAAATAATATTTTGAAAATGAATATTTTTCCATGAAATTTGGTACAGACCCATTTCAGGGGATAAAAAATTCATTGGCGTAGGTAGATTTTCTCTAAAAAAATCGCTAATATGTTTTCTGGATTTTGCAGCCTATAAATATGCTCTAGTAGGCCTTGGTTTTTGGAAAAAACTGGGCGACGTATGGCTTCAAAATACACCTTTTCCCTCTCTACATTTAAAAAAAAATCTTCAAAATCGATCATCAATAAATTAAAAGGTTATGAGTCATGAGGGTGGCCCGCTTTCAAATAGGTCACTCTGTATGTATGTTCTATTTGAGATTGGGTCAAGAAATCTGAAAAAAAGTCTCACAGTTGGGTTATGTTTGCATAATTTTGATATTTTCCAAAGGATTTTGCTCAAATTAGGTATGTTGGGTCTGTTTAGGATTTGATCAAACATTTTCTAAAAAAATGATAGAGTGAGATTATGTTTGCATAGTTTTGTTATTTTCCAAAGGATTTTGTACAAATTAGGTATGTAGATTCCAATTTGCGATTTGATCAAAAAATTTTAAAAAAAATGATATAGTGAATGTGAGGTTATGTTTGCATAATTTTGTTTCCAATTATCTCTCTTTCTCTCTCCCTCTCTCGCTCTCTCCCTCTTCCCCTCTCTCACTATCAATTCAAATTTTTCTCATTCTCTAGTTTGGAAAAAGTGTCACTTCTGCAACGTGTACGATGCTGCACATTTTTTCACCCTAGGTGTATTGAAACCAGTTATTTGATGCCTAAAAGTTAAGTATATTGCCCAGTTTCGCGTTTAGAATAGAATAGAATAGATTTTATTGACGGATAAACCATTTCAAAATACAAAATATACAAAATCTTACTGATCTATATACACACATATACAATATACATACATTATACAATATAAATACACTTCCATACATCATTTTACAAGACTATTTTCCTAATCTAGTCGAGATGCCGGAGGTTGCGGACGTGTTTACGGACGATGCTCGGTGCTATACGTGTCGAAAGCCATTTGATGATCCCAAAATTATAGTTCAATGTATTAAGTGTAATAATTATTATCATGCAAAGTGTGAAGCAGTGGATTTACGAGGATTTCATCTAAGAAGCGCAAAATGGAAATGCAAACAGTGTGAATCCGAATTTGAAGCTAATACCACCAAAGAGAGAAACCGTAAAAGAAGCAGACAAGAGGATCTTTTAGTGGATGAGAACGTAATCGATTTTATACAAACATCTATAAAAAAATTGATTGAAACCACTGAAGATTTGAGTAAAAAAATGTCTGTATTATCATCGGAGAATAAAGATTTAAAGGAAGAAGTCGCCAGATTAAGTGGATTGTTATCAGTATCGGCACATTGTCGGAATTCTAATGCTATTGTCAATATGGATGCGCGTAGCTCATATGCATCAGCTGTTGCAAGCAGAAACATTCAACAAACAAGGATGGGGACTCCGAACAAATAAAAGATCAATTAAAATCAAAGGTAGACCCAGCTGAGCTTGGTATAGGATTGGAAATAGGTCGTACCCTTAAGAATAAGAACGGAATAATTTTGAATTGTGGTAAAGGGAATGATATAATAACAATCCAATCGCAAATTCAACAAAAAATGGGTGTGGATTATGAAGTCACAAAGCCAAAAATATAAGAAAGGCGGTTCAAAATTATTGGAGTATCAAAAACTGAGCATACTGATCATGATGATACATTTAAATCAAAAATCATCAAGCAAAATAATTTTGGGAAAGATAGTTTAGTAAAAATCTTGCGTAGAACAAATATAATGAATAATAAATTTAATTTGGTCATTGAAGTAGACGCTAACACAAGTGGAACAATTATGAAAAATGGAAAAATTAATATTGGTTGGAGCCGCTGTAATAGTTATCCAGACTATGGTGTTGTACGATGTTATAAATGTTGTAAATATGGACACATACAAAATAATTGTGGTGAAAAAGTTGTTTGTCCAAATTGTGCTGGTCCTCATGGAAAAAGTGATTGTGATAGTACTGTTAAGAAATGTATCAACTGTGTTTCAACAAATCAAAAATTTGGAATGACTTTCAATACAGATCATGCAGCATGGGACAGTAAGTGTGCCGTTTATCAAAAATACGAGAAATTACAGCAACGTAAGTTTGTATCATAGCAATTATTGATGTCATGAGGAATAAGCAAAATATAATGTATCCGAACTGTCAAGGGTTAATCAATAATTTGGACGAAATTAAGTTACTAATTCCGAAATACAATCCTATAGTTTTATGCCTATCAGAATCTCATGTTACTACAAATATTACTGACAGTGAAACTATTATACGTGGTTATAGGGCCATTCACTGCATAAGTGATAGCAATAGGACTGGAGGCGTTACACTTTATGTGAAAAAAAATATTAAATACTCTACTAAAATGACCAAAAATATAGGAAGAGATGTGTGGGTTTTATCAATTGTTGCTGACTTAAATAAAATAAAAACGAATATCACAGGAATTTATCGTTCGCCATCAGGATCAGATAAAATATTTTTTGAACAATTTGAAGATTTGTTGGAAGACTTGAGTGAATTAGATACGGTTCAAATTATACTGGGAGACTTCAACTATAATTACCTAAAAGACACACACTACACCAAAAAACTCAAACAAATACTGCAAATAAATGGACTATACCAAATTGTCAAGGATCCTACTAGAATTACAGCGAATTCCGAATCCCTCATAGATTATGCAATCACAAATAACAAATCCCTGTCCTGTTATGTCCTGTTGAGTCCGAAAATTAGTGACCATAACATAATAGAAATCATTATCAAATCAAGACCTATGGAATCGAAAGCAGTCACTTATGAACGTTTGGATTATCAGAGGAATAAATTTGAGAATGACTTGAGAGCTGCTGATTGGAACAATTCCATAACAAATGTGAATGTATTGGCGGAATCTTTGATTTCATCGATAACCCAGTCGCTTAGGGAGATGACTGTCACAAAGATGAAGAATAATTGTCCAAAACATGAAGTCAACAAATGGATAACACCTGAAATTTTGAAAAAAATGAAAATAAGGGATGCGAAATATAAACAAGCCGTGTTATTGAGGGTTGATGACATCTGGATTGAGTATAAAATACTACGAAATGAGGTGAACTCCATGATTCATGAAGCCAAAAACGCATTTTTCAGTGATATTCTGGATAATAACAGAACAAATTCGCAACAACTGTGGAAGAATCTGAAACAACTGATGCCAAATAAAATGAGTGATAATCAAAAAGTGATATGGAATGGATCTGTGATAGACAATAATTGTGATATTTCGAACTGTTTCAATGAATATTTTATCAATAGTATCATCCAAATAGTATCGTCCATTTCACCAACCCACGATTTTAATTATATTTTAAGTTTTATTAACACCAAGGACTTATTCACTAATTTTGAGACATTGAGCATGAGTCAAGTGAGGAAAATCATCAGAGATCTGAAAAATACATCGGGGTGTAACAATCAAATTTCGTCTCTGATATTAAAAGATGCCTTTGATATTATAGGAAACCGATTTCTGGATGTTATGAATACATCATTGAGAAATGGTAGCTTTCCAGAAGAATGGGCAACGTCTGTAATAACTCCTGTCCAAAAAGTGTCAAATAGTTGTAGAGTGGAAGACTTTCGTCCAATAAATAAAGTGTCACCTTATGAAAAAGTCTTAGAGGTTGCTGTGAAGGACCAATTGCTAAGCTTCTGTGATAGAAATCATGTGTTGAACGAGAACCAATCTGGATTTAGAACAAGTCAATCTTGTGAAACAGTGCTACTCCAAGTATGAACACTCAAAAAAATCTTGATAGTAATATTAATGAACAGCTTTCATAAACTTCATTTTCATCGGCTCAATGAAATTTTCATTGAACCTAAGTACAGAACACTGTAAACATCATTGTTTCTTGAACAGCTATCATTGTAATAATGAATGAAGCTTCAATAAGTGATGAATAGTAATTTCATGAGTTTATGTCCAGTAGTACATGGGTTACATGAACTAAATTCATTAATATTATGTACTTCAAACTTGATATTAAAGAAAGATTCTTGAATGAAGCTTCCATGAAATATTCATTGTACTAATGAATATAGTTCATTAAAACCTTACAAAAAAACATCGTTCTAAGAACGAAATTCATTAATACAATGAACAGTTCTTTTAAAGTCGACAGATATCCTTGAAATAAAATCAAATCATAAATACAAAGAAAAAGTTCATTACCGTAATGTACAAATTTATTAGGCACTTGCGCAAAAACGGGTGATGCTGCGTCTGGCATCCTTCTTTCGGTTTGTGGTGTGTCATTTGGTCATCTAAAGTGCTGTTGAAGTGTAAGTTGTGTAAGTTGAAGACCTAGTGAGTAAGATTAAAGACAACAAAGTCACTCGACTGGTAAAAGAATTTGTTATGCATTTCCAGCACGATCACATCAATTTCATACCAGCTGACGTCTGCATCATCAGAGCCCTAAAATTTAACAATCTATCAACGGAAGAATTCAATAGTTATTAAAAAGCATGCCGACAATTTCATCTCATCTCAAGAAAATGGAAAGTACGGTGTTCATTTGTAGACTGGTAAATGATGCACATACCTTACTGAAAAAGCTCTACAATAACAATGTTAAACAAAAATATCTAATTTGTGTTGTATGACTATTTTCAGATTCATAATACGGACTTTCAAACCTTACATCCAAACGGACTCGCTCTGTAGTCAACATAATGGGAAGCAAAAAGAGTCCTATTGAAGTTTTCGGCGTCCAACAAGAATGTCAAAGATAAAAGCACCAAATGCTCATTGAAATATATAAACAATCATGATGTATGTCTCTGAAAGTAAGTAGGTACTAACTAAATTCTCCAATAAAATTTTAGGTTAATATCTCCTACAAATATTTTTGGTAAAATTATCTATTTATGCAATGAATTGGGTATATTTTATAAAAGTCTATTTCTTTTCAGAGAGTTTTGACGCTATTTTGGGCGCTTCATGGATTCTTGGCTTGGTCCCTTTAACTTTATCCCGACATCTAGAACGGTCTGCACCAGAGCAAAAATTACAACCCACACATTTCTTAGTGAAGAGCTGCTTCAAGACTATTATTATTAAGCTCTGATGACTTTTTGTTCTGCCATGGATTATGTTCGAACTATTTTAACTCGAATTTTTCACATGTATGTATATTACAACTTCAAACGATTTTCGAATAAAGATAATATGATAATCAATCTTCAGTGTCTATTTTGAACAATAATTCATAAATAGAATGAAGGGATTCTTCATATTGAACATTTTGATTCATAAATACAATGAATCGGGTTCATATTATTGAGAATTTCGCTTCATAGATACAATGAAATGTTTCATTGTAACCATGAATTATGATCATCAGTACAATGAAAAACTGTCTATCAACCAAGAACGATTTGCATTGATACTATGAACAGTTTCATTGACGCAAGAACCACTTTAATGATCACTGTTCATACACAACATGAATCGAGTTAGCTTTAAAGAAAACTGTTCATACTGTAATGTCGTCCAATTCATTTGGTCAAAGAAGCCGTTCTTTGGACCAATTTTAAAGAATTGTTCATTGAATGTATGAACCTCTTCTTTGTATTTATGCTACTATTTGGTTGAGTGTAAGGAGTGGATGGACTCCATAGACAAAGAAATGTTCGTGATATCTATTTTTGGACTTCAAGCGTGCCTTTGAAACTGTAGATAGAGAGTTGTTATTGTGTAAACTATGAAAAATAGGGATCAGGAACACAGTACTACAGTGGTTTCATTCATATCTTGGAAATAGGACACAGAGGGTCAAATATGAAGGTATCTACTCTGATATACTACACACTACTTCGGGGGTTCCACAGGGGACAGTACTTGGACCATTGCTGTTCACACTCTATATCAATGATATTTTGAAGCATGTGAAACACTCCACCATCAAACTCTTCGCAGACGACACAATGATATACATTTATGGCTCCAATATAGATACCATGCTTGAGAATATTAAAAAGGACCTACATGAAATTGAATTGTGGTTGGGGGACAATAACATGGCTTTGAATGTGCAGAAATGCAAATTCGTTGTTTTTGGAATGGCACAAACAATCAAAAAGCTGGACGATGTTGATATCAAGATTACCATCAGTGGGCAAGATATACAAAGGGAAAAATCAATCAAATACCCGGGTGTGATGCTGGATGAACAATTAAGTTTTAATTTGCATGCAGACTATATTTGTTCAAAAATGTCTAGGAAGGTATATTTCATAAAAAGAGTAGGAAAAAATCTGTCACCTTTTGTTAAATTGCTTCTTTATAAATCGCTCATATCACCACATCTCGAATACTGCCCTACAATTTTAGTCAACTTATCAAAGGAAAAAATTAATCAGATACAAAAAATTCAAAATAGAGCCCTACGTTTCATATTGTCATGTAATCGTTATACGTCCATTGATTTTATGTTAAATACCTTAGATCTTTTGAATGTTATAGATACGTTGAATTATAAATGTTTCATTTTTATATATAAAATGAAAAATCATCTTGTACCTGAATACCTGTGTAGGGAACTAAAATATGTAAACCAAGTACACAATTATCCGACAAGAAGTGGAAGTGATTTTTATATATCGAGAAGTCGACTCACCAAAACACATGGCACTTTATTTCGTAGTGGATTAATAAAATTTAATTCCCTGCCAACACACATAAAAGATGCAACTGATCTCAATAGCTTTAAATCTAGACTGAGAACCTTTATTATAGATCGTTACATTATGAAATGATTACTTTTTGTAAAAATGTTTTGTATATTCAAATTTATAACTATATTGTACTATATCTTATTTCTAAAATTATTGTAAATTGTAAAGCTCTGCTTAATAAACGATTATTTATTTATTTATCTATATTTATTTATCTGGGACCTAAAAAGGCTTAACTTAGTATCAAAAAAATCTACCTTTTTGGCAACGGAATTACCTAGTTTACAAAGTCTTTGAGTTGGTTGATTTTGACAATAATTTGTTCTGTGATATCCAATGTAGAACAGTTCGGTATGTCGTAATGTAACTTGAGGTACTGATAAAGCAATTTTTTGCAAAATATTTGGGCAGTCAATGATCCCATTTATAATCTTGTATAAAAAAATTAAATCCAGAAACTCTCTTCTTGTTGCAAGCTTTGGTAAGTTCAGCAAATGGCGGACTTCATCAAAGTTTATATCTTCAGTTGGAATATCCACTTTGTAAGCGGAGAAACGTAAAAATTTCTTTTGAACTTTTTCAAGTTGTCGAATATGAGTATCGTAGAATGGTGACCAGATGTTTGAAGCATATTCCAACACAGATCTGATAAGTGAGCAATAGATATTTTTAAAGTTATGAACGTCACTGAATTCTGAAAGACTGCGTTTCACAAAGCCCAACAATTTGAGAGATTTATTTGTAATGGTGTCCAAAAATACTCCTAGATCCTTTATTTTCTCAACACTTTCCAAATCGATACCGTCAATGCGATAGTTGAAGAACCGCGGATTTGGTATTCTGTAAAATCTCATGACCTTGCACTTACTCGCATTCAAGTGTAAATCGTTTTTTAAACAGTACTCGAAGAACCTGTTTAAATCCTCTTGTATCAGAATACAATCATCCATGCTTCTTATCGTTCTTAAAATTTTGAGATCATCACAGTAAAGTAAAACTTCACTGTGTTTAAAGCAATTGAGAATATCATTCAGGAAACAGTTGAAAAAAACTGATGAAAGGTGACCCCCTTGTGGAACACCTGATGAGACATCTATGGGTTCTGATAGCTTATTCTGAATGTTGACAATTTGCTTCCGATTTGACAAGAAGCTTTCAGTCCATGAAAGTAGCGTGCCATATATACCTAAAGCAGAGAGCTTTTGGAGCAGGATGTTTATATTCACTCTATCAAAATCCTTGGAAAAGTCAGTGTAGATGACGTCAACCTGACACCTTTCCTCCAAACTTTCTCCAATATATTTTGTGGACTAATTTTAGGTAGGTAGGTATTATACAGGGTCCCCCTGAAAAGACTGTTCAACGCCTAACCACAAATTCCTTGACCAAAAATAGGGCGATCTAGGCCAACTTACCTATATCCAAAATTGCTTCGTTAAGTCTACAGAGGGCGTCAAAGTATCAAAAAATATTTGGTTTTTCCAACATTTTTCAAAAACGTACAAATCGATTTTGATAATTTTTGGTAACTAGTCTTGGACCATGAAATTGCGTTTTTCGTTTCTATAGCGGTTGTACTTGATCGGAAGTGTTGAAAAAGTGACTTCACATGTTGTTATTTCTTTTGATTTTTTTGGAATTGCTTTTTTGATAATTCAGATGCTTTTATCTAATAGTTCAATGTATTGGGGAGTTTTTCTCTCTCCTGAAAAATTTCGCTGGGATAAGTGGTTGTGCCAGAAAAAAAATATTTTCAATTAGGTACACAGATATTTTATCACTGATTTATTTTCTGCTAGCATAACAACTCATCTTAGCAAATTTTTTCAAAAAAGGAAAAAACTTTCTTACACACTGGGTTATTAGATGAAAACATCTGAATGATCATAAAGTCAATTCCATAAAAAATTAAAAGATATAGCTGCATTTATGACGTCACTAATTTTTTATGGAAGTGACTTTCTGATGATTCAGATGTTTTAATCCAATAACACAGTGTGTAAGAAAGTTTTTTCCTCTCTTGACAAAATATGCTGGGATAATCAAGCTAGAAAAAAAAATACCATTGGTAACATATTATCTGTGAAGCTAGTTGAAAAAAATTTTTTTCTTGCACAACCAGTTATCCCAGCGAAATTTCTCATGAGAGAGAAAAAACTTCCCAATACATTGAACTATTAGATAAAAGCATCTAAATTACCAAAAAGTCAATTCCAAAAAAAATCAAAAGAAATAACATGCCAAGTCACTTATTTAACACTTCCGATCAAGTACAATCGTTCGCTATAAAAACAGAAGACGCAATTTCATGGTCGAAGACTAGGTACCAGAAATTATCAAAATCGTTTTGTACGTTTTTGAAAAATGTAGGAAAAACCAAATTTTTTTTGAAACTTTGACGCCCTCTGTAGACTTAACGAAGCAATTTTGGATATAGGGAAGTTCGCCTAGATCGCCCTATTTTTGGTAAAGGAATTGGTGGTTAAGCGTTGTACAGTCTTTTCAGGGAAAACCTGTATATTAATCTGGGTGTATCTATGTTTGCGAAACCATTCTAAACCAAATCTAGCTTTCCAGTCCATGGGACTTGATGTCTTGATGACGCCGCACAGGCCGTAAAATTCTGTTAATTTGTTTGGAGAAAGTTCAACTTCACTGTAAGATGATTGACTACAAAATGTGTGTATGAATCAGGTTTGATGCCATCTGCATAATTATTATAATACATACCTACTATCTACTTGATTATTTCTCGGATCTTTGGCTCCGGTGGCTTCGAGAGAAGCATCTCATCGAGTTATAAGTATGGTACTCACAAACAAAAATTTTCATCAATAATCGATGTTTTTTTTGCAATTTTCATATCGTTTTATGATGAAGACCACAAAATACAACTTTTTTGTCTCTTCAGTGATTGCCTAATAAATATTATTTAATCGTCTTCGAGATCAAAAATCTAAACTACATTATTGTATAAGAAAATGACAAAGCGGATTATCATGGTCATTCAATATTATGACCAATAACAACAAACTTATATTTGATTACTTCTAGAAACATAACAACTAAAAAAAATACTGGAAAATTGCAAAAGAGTAAGTGGCGTAGGTACTGTTTTTTCTTTGTTAGTTGCGTTTCAAATTTTTAACATCCTTTATTTTGAAGACTATGCATTTTGTAAATATGGAGCCGTGATTCCCGTACATCGTAAGCAATAGTCTATCATCTACGTTATGGATGAGAACATCGAAAATAAAAACCGTTTAACAATAAATGTTGACACTCGTTCACTATAGGCACTTCATTCGGTTTAGAGAGATTCGATAAACCAGTATCCAGTATCATCAGCTACCGAGTTTTTTCCTTTTTGCTTCACGTTAATAAAAAGAGACAAAAGATGGTCGAGTTGAGCGAATTACCGTTTCCGTAATACACGAATTTTTAAAGCATGTAATTGCGGAGAGCTTAGATCAATAAAATCTGAGGCGGAGAGATTCCCTGTGTCTGCGATTACAGGGAAATTTGGCATTTACCGCAAGTTATACCGCAAGTTGCTTAGAATGTGATTTGACGTCTAGGCTCCATCAGATGATGAAAACAAATCTCTCTATTTTATTTATAGTCTAAGGATTCGACCAACAACCTAGCATAAAATTTCTTCATGCAGACTCATCGATTTTTCCAAAAAGGAACACCTGTGTTCTCATTTTATATTTACCATAAGCGGTTGGCGACTCTGACACATATCCAACAGAGTTTGACCTTTGACATTCTTGAATTTTGACTGGTCTTGATTTTATGTATTTTTTTGAATGTATTTCCGTTTTTTTTAATTTGCAACATCCATTCTTCTGAATATTTTCATGATTCATTTTTTTGTCTTTTGTACTCTTTGGAAAAACCAATGAGTCTGCATGAAGAAATTCTATGCTAGGTTGTTGGTCGAATATCTAAGCCGGTTCTGTATTGCACCGGTGCACCCTGTCGCAAACGTCAATACGTCACATGATCAAACTTGGAAATTACCATCTGGAAAATAGTATATTATTTTATATGGAGGAAAAGTGATACTTTTCCTCCAAATAAAATATGCTATTTTTTCTTTAAATGTCGACAAATTTATAATTTATGCAAAAACATAATATTTTCAATTTGCCATGAATATAGCTTCGGGCGGCGGCGCCAGGCTCACGTTTTCGTTGTCATGATCACTTTCCTCTCCGGCGGAGGAAAAGTAAAACTTTGCGGCCGATACTCAGTCGAACAATGTCCGTTTTACTGACGGGTTGGAAATGGTTTTCAACTGTGCCAATGCATAATTTGTTGGGAATATTGAGATTATTTCTAATAACTCATGTAGGTACGACAACAGATAGTTTCGTCATATTTAGAAAAGAAAAAGAGGTCATACAGTGCGGCTCTAAAAGGGTGTGCCCCAAAAATTTTGGAACTTGGCATACTTTAATTGCTGTCGAAATACTACTTTTTGATGTCACTGACGTACTTTTAGTATTCAAGATGGCAGCTGGGCGCCATTTTGAAACATTTTTTCCATTGGAATTCGAAAGGTCTTATCGGGTAGATTATTGTGTGAAAATTTCATAGGATTAAACGCATCCGTGCGGATATGACAGACTGTCAAACTAAAAAGATAAAGAAATTCGTGAAATAAGAACAAAGAAAGAATACTTCAATTTTTATTTTACAAAATGTTGAAAATGTCCTCCGTTGACCCCCAAACAATGAAATAATCTGTCTGAGAACTCCTGACGGACTTTTTCGAAAGTATCGACATTAATATTTTGACAAAAAGCAAAAATTCTTTGCTGTAAATCTAAAACAGAGTCTGGCTGTGTTGCATATACTTTCTGTTTTAAATATCCCCCCAAAAAAAAGTCCAATGGTGTTAAATCAGGTGACCTGGCAGGCCATTCGGTAGGACCCCGACGACCACTCCAACGATCGGGGTAAGTTATGTCCAAATACTGCCTTACATTTCTGCACAAATGAGGAGGCGCACCATCCTGTTGAAAAATTGGTGCCATGCCAAATTCGTTGGGATTATTCTGGAGTATTTGTACAATCCAAGGCTCTATTGTAGTTTCTGACAAGTTCAAATACAGGTCCCCTGTCAAATTTTCATGAATGAGAACAGGACCAACAATATGGTTCCCCAATATGCCAGCCCATACGTTAACCTTTTCGGGATATTGCGTGTGGGTTTCCCTAAAAACATGCGGATTTACGTCACTCCAATAACGAACATTTTGCCTGTGTACACGGCCATTTAAAAAGAAAGTACACTCGTCACTAAAACCAATATTTTGAACGTATCTCGGTTCTCGGCATATTCTATCGGTCGTGATTTCGCAAAATTCCACACGTCTGTCAGGATCATCTTCGGTGAACTGGTGCACCATTTGAAATTCATAAGGATGAAATTTCTGTTTTTTCAGCAATCGTTCAACAGAAGCAGACGAAGTATCACAGATGTCTGCAACCTGAGAACTCGACTGTACAGGATTTACCACCATCTCATCAATGATTGCAATTTGTTTATCTTCCGAAATAGATGGTCGCCCTTGATTCTTCAAGCTCTGAACACCACCAGTCTCGATAAATTTTCGCACTAATTCGCGAAGATATTTCCTGCATATCGGACGGTCCGGGAAGCGTTCATTGAAGATTCTTTTCGTCTCATGGAAATTACGATAAAAACTGCTTCAATTTTTTTTGTGAGGGGACGCGAATTACGCATTTTTGTGACACTTCCTAATCAACACAATAATCAAACAACTGGCTCATATCGTTTCAAGATTTTCACATTTGGTTAAACTTTAGTGCTGTGGACCTCGCCGTGTGGAAACTAATTTAGATTTTAGTATTATAATGCTAATAAATGCTTTCCAAATTTGTTTTATCATCTTGGAATTCTTTATCCGCTTTGTATCAGCATTCCTATTTGTTAACCTGTACTGTTTTGCTCAGGTTCATCATCATTTTTCCGGAATCTGATGTGTCGACTCGTTTAAAAATTGAAACTTAATGTAAACGCCATTTTCATAAACTAAAAGTTTGGCAGGCTGTCATATCCACACGGATGCGTTTAATCCTATGAAATTTTCACACAATAATCTACTCGATAGGACTTTTCGAACGATGTGTCACACGATCCCCCTTTCCATTTAAAAAAATGTTTCAAAATGGCGCCCAGCCAAGGCCTTTTAGAGCCGCACTGTATAATATGATGTCCGAAAATGCAATATGTTAAAAATTTGAAACGCAACAACAAACAAAAAACAGTCGGTACCTACGCCACTGACTCTTTTGCAATTCTCCATGATTTTTTTCAGTTGTTATGTTTCTAAAAGTGATTATACAGGGTTAGGAAAAACTACCAGAACGGTCGATTATTTCAGAAGATACACGTGCTGGAGAAAAATGTCTCAAATAAAAGTTGTAAGGCTTTCAAAAATCTACATGCCTGTGGTTAATTGAAACATACAGGGTCGGACATAAAGTTATGGAAGATCAAAGTTGTATTTTTTTAAATGGGACCCCCTGTATATTATTGGATATTTCAATTCTTCTTTCAATTTTGAGCAAAAATTATTGTGCACATAATGTTCCTTAATTTAGCCGTTTTCGAGTTATCGCGTTTTATGAATGATACCTGCATGTTTGACATGCTATAAAACTCAAACGGTTCAAGATAGAGGAAAACGGACTACACTATCTAGTCTCAACTTTTCAAGAGCTATCTAGGTACATAAAATCAATTGTTTTCAAAAAATGTCAAAATGGGTCGAAAGAATGTTGACAGTTGGCAATACTTTCTAGTTATATGACAGAATAGCTCTTGAAAATGTAGGATTAGAAAGTACAGACCATTTTTTCCTATCTTGAACCGTTTGAGTTTTATAGTTTGTCAAAGGTGCGAAAATGTCATTTTTAAAACGCGATATCTCAATAACGGTTGAATTTAGGAACATTATTTGAATCACAGCTTATGCTCAAAATTAATCGAAGAATTGAATTATCAAATAATATAAGGGAAAAGCCATTAAAAAAAATGCAACTTTGATCTGTCATGACTGTATGACCGACCCTGTATATTCCAATACAATACAGATATGTATATTTTTGAAAGCCTCACAACTTTTATCTGTGACATTTTTTGCTAACTCGTGTATCTTCTGGAAAAATCGACCGTTCTGGTAATTTCTCCTAACCCTATATAAGTTTGTTTTTATAGGTCACTGGAGGGTTCAATAATAATAAATGATCATCACGATAATCCGTTTAGTCATTTAAACATTTTATACAATAATGCAGTTTAGATTTTCGCTTCAGAAGAAGAAAAAATAATATTTATCAAGCAATCACTCAAGAAACAAGAAAACCGTATTTTGGGGCTTAATCATGCATCAACCGATATGAAAATTGCAAAAAAATCATTGGTTATTGATGAACATTTTTGTTTGTGATTACATAGCTATAACTCGATGAGATGCTTCTTTCGACGCCACTTGATGACAATTCTAATCTAGCCAAAGATCCGAGAAATAATCAAGTAGATAGTAGTGTATCATAATAATTATACAGATGGCATCAAACCTGATCCATACGCAAATTTTGTAGTCAATCATCTTACAGTGAAGTTGAACTTTCTCCAAACAAATCAACATAATTTTACGGCCTGTGCGGCGTAATCAAGACATCAAGTCCCATGGACTGGGAAGCTAGATTTGGTTTAGAATGGTTTCGCAAACATTTATACACCCGGATTAATATATAATACCTACCTACCTACCTAAAATTAGTTCACAAAAAATATATTGGAGACGCCAAACTGGGCAATATACTAAACTTAATCAAATAACTGGTTTCAATACACCTAAAGTGAAAAAATGTGCAGCATCGAAGGCGTTGCAGAAGTGACACTTTTTCCCATATACCTATAAAACTAAATACCGATCACATCGCATATCGCCATAATCCGACTGTAAGAACAAGAATATCATTTCCTCCCACATCTGAATTGGGACGAGTTTTTCTGCGCAGTCTCACCAAAGCAGTTTCCGTCACAAATCCCACCCATCTAACGCGACGGCGGGCGGCAAAAGCTTTGTTTTGAATTTCGGAGAAACCGCTTTCGTCCTACGAAGCCTGATGTCCACCTTAAGTGACCAACTATCACCTATTTGGCTTGTGAAATTGGTCAAGACGCCCTGGAAAACAAAGACTTTCTCTTCCGATCTTAGATTTTTGCTATTTTTTTTATTAAGTTTTCGAAATTCAGTTTATTGGCGCGTCACGGCAGACTACCAATCAAAGAATCAAGATTCTGTTCATGCGTAGAAACTGAAGTCCTGATTCAATTTGGCAGGCTTATGCTCGACACATTGGATAAATGTAGCAGAGAGAGAGAGAGAGAGAGAGAGAGAGAAAAAGAGATAATTGGAAAAGAAAATATGCAAACATAACCTCACATTCACTATATCAATTTTTTCAAATTTTTTGATCAAATCGCAAATTGGAATCCACAAACCTAATTTGTACAAAATCCTTTGAAAAATAACAAAACTATGCAAACATAATCTCACTCTATCATTTTTTTGAAAAATTTTTGATCAAATCCTAAACAGAACCAACATACATAATTTGAGCATAATCCTTTAGAAAATATCAAAATTATGCAAACATAACCTGACTGTATAACTTTTCTTTCAGATTTTTTGATCAAATCTCAAATACAACATACATACTTAATTTGAACAAAATCTTTTGGAAAATAACAAAAGAATGCAAACATAACCTTACTATCTCATTTCTTATAAATGTTTTGACCAAATCCCGATGGGAACCTACATACGTGATACGTGGTTTGAACAAAATCCTTTGGAAAATAACAAAACTATTCAAATATAACCTCACTATATCATTTTTTTATTTAATTTTTTGATCAAATATAACCTCACTATATAAATTGTTTTTATTTATGTTTTGACCAAATCACAATTTTAACCTACATACGTAGTTTCAACAAAACTCTTTGAAAAAAAAACAAAACTATGCAAAAATAACCCCACTATAACAATTTTTTTTTTAAATTATCTGATCCGAATTATCGCAATGCCGCAAAAGATGTTTCACTCACAAAAAGCTCAAAGAGCACAACTTTGCGCACACCTCGTACAGTCGTACACCTCAATCAAAAAAGAAAACAGACTCTGGCCCATCGTATCAATTGTAAGGTCGAGGTTACAATTGTAAGTATCAACCTACAATTGTAGGCTTGGGTCTACAATTGTAAGGTCAAACCTACAATTGTAGGGTCGAGGTTACAATTGTAAGTATCAATCTACAATTGTAACCTTGACTGTACAATTGTAGGGTCGAGGGATTTCAATATGGGATCAGCGCTGACGATGCAATTTTTCACATTTTGTTTGAAATAAGATATGTAGGTTCAATTTGAGATTTTTTCAAGAAATTTGAAAAAAATGCATTAGGTTATGTTTGCATACCTTTTGTTATGTTCCAAATGATTTTGTTCGAATTAGATAATAATATTATATAGGAGGTTCAATTTTTGCGATTTGATGAAAAAAAAACGAATAACTACATGAAGATATGTTTGCATAGTTTTGTTATTTTTCGCGAAGGATTTTGTTCACGTTAGGTCTGTAGGCTCATTTTGGTATTTGATCAAGAAATTTAAAAAAAAACATTTTCGAGGTTATGTTTGCATGTTTTTGTTATTTTCGAAAGGATTTTGTTCAAATTAGATATGTATAGGTTCAATTTGGGTTTTGATCAAGAAATTTAAAAAAAATGCATCAGTATGAGGTTATGTTTGCATAGTTTTGTTATATCTCAAAATTTGATAATATGTAGGTTCTATTTGGGATTTGAACAAGACATTTTCAAAAAAATGACTTGGTGAGGTTATGTTTGCATTTTTTCATTATTTTCCATTTTGTTCGTTATTTTCCCAGGATCTTGTTCAAATTAGATTTGTAGGTTCTATTTGGGATTTTATAAAGAATATTGAAAAATTACTGAGGTTATGTTTGCATGGTTTTGTTATTTTCGAAAGGATTTTGTTCAAATAGAGTGTGTTGTAGGGATTTAGGGATGTCGATCCCGAAAGCTTTCCTAATCCCGGAAAAAGATATCCCTTTTTCACCAAACCCAAATTAACCGGCGATCACCATGGCAACATATCGTCGGCTAAATGCGTTACCCTGCTTACTCAATTTTTTACGATTTTGAGATTTTTTGATATTCGGCAACTAGATGTGACCTTGCATCGTCCTGTAAATCGTCTAACTCTATATTCACCTTAGAAATGCTTTAATTCATGATGTACGTATACCTGCTTAAATTGAAAAAAAAAGCATCAGTGAGGTTAAGTTTGCATAGTTTTGTTATTTCCCAAACGATTTTGTTCAAATCAGATAGTAGATTCTATTAAGTTTTTCATCAAGAAATTATAAAAAATATATATTTGGTGAGGTTATGTTTGCATAGTTTTGTTATTTTCCAGAAGATTTTGTTAAAAGTAAGATATGTAGGTTCAATTTGTTCAAGAAATTTGAAAAAAATGCATCAGTGAGGTTATGTTTGCATAGATTTTGTTATTTCCCAAATGATTTTGTTCAAATTAGATAGTAATATTATATTGGTTCAATATTTGCGATCTGATGAAAAACAACAAAAAAATTACTTGATGAAGATATGTTTGCATAGTTTTGTTATTTTTCGCGAATTATTTTGTTCTTGCATATTTTTGTTATTTTCCAAAGGATTTTGTTCAAATTGGATATTTAGGTTCTATTTGAGTTTTGATCAAGAAATTTTTTAAAAAATGCATCAGTATGAGGTTATGTTTGCATAGTTTAATTATATCTCAAAGGATTTTTGATGAAATTCGATAATATGTAGGTTCTATTTGGGATTTGATCAAGACATTTTTAAAAAAATTACTTGATGAGGTTATTTACGCATTGCTTCATTATTTTCCATTTTGTTCGTTATTTTTCCAAGATCTTGTTCAAATTAGTAATTTAGGTTCTATTCAGGACTTTATCAAGGACTTGAAAAAAATCACTAAGTGAGGTTATGTTTGCATAGTTTTGTTATTTTCCAAAGGATTTTGTTCAAATAGAGTGTGTTGTAGGAACGTCCATCCCGAAAGCATTCCTAATCCCGGAAAAAGATATCCCTTTTTTAAAAAACCCAAACTAACCCAATCTTAGCCAAACTAGCCCGAACATCAGACACAGATTTACTACATTGTCACTTCGGCGATCACCATGGCAACATATTCTATGTCAATCAATCTGACCATTCACGGGCGGGGTGCGAGGTCCCAGTTGCATTTTACTGTAGTCTCTACTTCAATGTCCATTAAGTCATGCATCGTGGAGAATGTTCCTTCTTGCCCCCCTTTAGCTTTGTCGGTGATATATCTCAACGCGTGAATTGTTGTCCTTTACCATATTGGTTGTTATCGAAGCCTTCCAATGAGTCGATCTCCTTTGCCAGTCTGATGTTTAGTATGTTCTCATATGTCTTAGCAATGGTATCTATCAAACAGATTGCCCTGTGCTTTGTAACATATTCAGTGCACTTCCTTGATTTCTCTAAAAAGAATAGTTCCGCTATTTTCTACCTACCCTGGAACACGTTCTCTTGTACTCAGTTTTAATAGTTTTGATCCTTGACCATTAGTATTTTTATTATGCTAATCGTTTATGCCTTTTTGCTTTACCGATAAAACGTGACAATTTTCATGGTGATAAAGTATTATTTGATTTGATTTATAGAAAGCGAACTCTAGAAAGAACTCGGTGTTCTCAGCTTTAAGATATTTGATACCGTTGGCTGGGATTCCATCTGGGCCTGGCGCCTTTCAATATTTGGATCTGCTGCTGGCATTGATCAGTTCTTCCGGGGTTATTGTGTCGTAACTTGCAGATCTCGAGATGATGTTCATATCTTCAACGTTCGTGGTGACTTTGGTAATAGGGAGCTCACCAAATGTTTTTCTTTGCTAAAAAATGAATAGAGTGGTTCCAGGATTATCTATGCCGAGCCTGTTCTTCACAATCCTGTACCCTTCTCCGAAGATGTCCAACTCATTACATCTTCATTTAGCATGGCTTGTTCTCGTATTTTATTAATTGATCTTATTAGTTTTCTTTTCTGTTCCTGTGGGGTCAGTCTTCTTTTCTCTCTTGCGTGAATCAAATCAAATCAAATCAAATCAAATATGCTTCATTGCCACAGAAAAATTTAAATAAATTTTATGGACAAAGCAAATACAAAATGCTAGAGTAAAAACAATACAAAACATGATAATAGTATACATTACGTGAACAATAGGACAAAACTAGTACAAATATATTTTTCCAATATTTTGTCAAATTTAAATTTAGTTGGAAATTGCTCATGGACAACAATAAACATTGGCACACTTCCAGTTATGTTATGATGACAAGTTAGTAAAACAATAACACAGCAAAATCAACAATTATGTGTAGAACAATGATACTGCGGTGTTAAATATCGAACAAGGAACCAATGATTTCTCACGTTTTTTTTTTCGCTTCCCATTCAAAAAATAAACATCAGGTGGAGTGAGCGAAATCCGTGAAGTCGAAATTTAATTCATAAATCTGAAGTCATCTTGTTTCCGCCCTGCCTGCAGCAGTAAGGCTCTTTGGCTCTTTGGAATGCTCTCATTTTTTTTTTGTCGATAGCATTTCTTACGAGATTTTCTCATTTCACCAGTACGGCAGACTGTTTTCCTACATGCACAAGATAAGGGAGTGCTCTTCTTATTTGCGAGTTGAAGGACTATAGCAAGGAGTTATCGAGGTCAGCCAAGAATTCCCCAAGGCTGCAGTTTGGGCTAATATAGCAACTACTATAGTATATATAGTATAGTTGGGGCAGACAGGAGGCTGGAATGCTTCTTTTGGTATGTTGTTGCGATGATACCCGTTGACGTTAGAAATGCATTTAACTGGGAACTGATCCCCAAGAAAGTGAAGAAGAGAGGTGTCAGCGGGTACCTCTGTAACATTATAGAGTTTTAACCACCTGTCGGAGAGAAACAAACTGGTTGATAAAAATAACGTTGAGAGGGTAAAAGGAGGGGTTCCATAGCGGCCGATCCTTGGTCCTACACTGTGGAACATTTTCATTAAGTATATATATTTTTTTAATTTCCTGATCAAATCTTAAATAGAAGCTACATATCCAATTTGAACAAAATCCTTTGGGAAATGACAAAACTTTGCAAACTCAACCTCACTTATGCACATAACTAACTTGAAGAAAATCCTTCGCGAAAAATAACAAAACTATGCAAATATTACCTCACCAAGTAATTTTTCAATAACAATTTTATCACATCCCAAATCGATCCTACATATTATTACCTAATTATAAACTATGAACTATGCAAACATATCCTCATTAAGTGATTTTTTTGATTTTTTTTATCAAATCGCAAAAATCGAACCTTTATGATATTAGTATTTAATTCGAACAAAATCATTTGGAAAATGGCAAAAGCTATGCAAACATAACCTCACTAATGCATTTTCTTCAAATTTCTTGATCATATCTCAAATTGAACCTACATATCTTATTTGAAACAAAATCTTTTGGAAACTAACAAATGCAAACATAACCTCACTGATCAAATTCCAAATTGAATCTACATATCAAATTTGAACAAAATCCTTTGGAAAATAGCAAAACTATGCCAACATAATCATCACTTTGTCATTTTTGGGGATAAAAGAAGTCAGGGAAACAGGAGCTCACAAAGTCAAATACACATCGTATAAAAAATCTTCTGATACGTCTGATTGCTGCCAAACAGCGTAGAAGGGCCACCAACAAAATTTTTATGGAATTCCGACTTCAAAGTCGAAATTTCATAAAGATTTTCATGGTGGCCCTTCTACGCTTTCGTAGGTTTCTTTATGGCTTGAACCTAAGAACGTCCTGTAAGCCATACTTCAAAAAGCAAAGAATCCTCACACTTTCCTGTCTTTTCATATTGGAAACATCGTGCTTGTTGCACAAGAACTAAAACCCACAAGATAAGCTCAATAGATGGACGAAATTTCAACCATATAACTCATTCAGCCCCCAATAAATGAACACGCAGCTCCCACCTAATAAATCTCCCTATCCCGGCATCTTTTCTCAAGTCCTCGATATTTTATGACAGCAAGAAGATCTTCAATCAACTGCTCATTGAATTGAGAAGAATCCGAACAGCAAGGGTATTTATTTAGAAAAAAAGTCAAGTCCCTACTTCTGAATCATGCCTTCTACCGCTTGGATGAATATTTTTCAACAAGTCTCGCATGAGTGCATGCTTTGCTCATCTGTAAATGCCCTTTTCCTGATCCGTTGGAGTCATTGTGTTCGGTGATCGTGATTATATTCTTTTTTAAATTTTATTTGTGAGTCACACACGACTTCAAAGTCGAAATTTCATAAAAATTTTCATGGCGGCCCTTCCACGCTTTCGTAGGTTTCTTTATGGCTTGAACCTAAGAACGTCCTGTGAGCCATATTTCAAAAAGCAAAAAATCCTCACACTTTCCTGCCTTTTCATATTGGAAACATCGTGCTTGTTGCACAAGAAGCACGCCCATGATACTAAAACACACAAGATAAGCTCAATAGCTGGACGAAATTTCAACCATATAACTTATTCAGCCCCCAATAAAAGAACACGCAGCTCCCACCTTATAAATCTCCCTATCCCGTAATCTTTTCTGAAGTCCTCGATATTTTATGACAGCAAGAAGATCTTCAATCAACTGCTCATTGAATTGAGAAGAATCCGAACAGCAAGGGTATCTATTTAGAAAAAAAGTCAAGTCCCTACTTCTGAATCATGCCTTCTACCGCGTGGATGAATATTTTTCAACAAGTCTCGCATGATGCCTTCTACCGCGTGGATGAATATTTTTCAACAAGTCTCGCATGAGTGCATGCTTCGCTCATCTGTAAATGCCCTTTTCCTGATCCGTTGGAGTCATTGTGTTCGGTGATCGTGATTATATTCTTTTTTAAATTTTATTTGTGTGTCACTTTAATTCTACTAAAAGCTGTAAAAACAATTCTTTTTTAAGTTTTTGTTTATTTGTTTTTATTTTTTATTATCAGGCCAATTTCGCTTTGACAATAAGTATTTTTACACTTGGACAATAATGAAGCTTATGAAAAAACGGAGCGGCCACCATGTACAGGGTCATTCCTTATACAGGGTCCTTCATTAGTGCGTCGGGCAATCCTAGCGTGGTTATTTACAAAAGTAAAAAAAAAAGTTTCATACAAAAGTTGTAGAATGTGACTTTATGCATATTTTAAAAATATTTTCAAACATACAGGGTGGTCCAAAAAGTGTGACGTCATCAAATATATTTTTTTTTAAATGGCACACCCTGTATTTTTTGGCACATTTAGGTTGCTTTTGGTGTTCTCTCTTATGTGCCAAAATATTTTTTTATTTGCTTTGATACTTTATGAGCAATAAATAAAACAAGATGAAAATATCGTTTTGCATGCTTGGAAAAAATAGAAAAAAAATCTTATTTAGATCTGTTTTGTTCCAGCTAAATGGTATGAACAGTAATGCTAGAGGTCTAATAATACTCTGACAATAAACAGATTTCTCTTATTTTATACAGGGTGTTCAAAATTTGGTTACAAAACTGGAAACTTTCAAATCAGTTTTTCTTAGTATTTTTAATAGGCACACCCTGTATTTTATTTCAGTATTTAATGCAGAATTTAATTGCGAGCAAATTTTGTTATAACGAATGTATCAAAATTCTCAATCGTTTTAGAGATATTTACCAAAACCCATAAATATCACCATAAAACTGGAAAAGTATTGGGAAAATATCATAGACAGCCATGGAAAAACAGTTTGTAGATGTTTATTTATCACTTTACAGACTAATAGGAACAATATTAACAATTCATTTTAACAAATGTTCAAAATGTCCTCCATTTTGCTGCAAACATTTGTTAATTCGTACGTGTAAGCTCTTATTCACATCGTCCAACATCGCTGGTGTAATTGTCGCAAATGCGTTAATTATTCTCTGCCGCATGTCCTCCCTGGTAGTTGGCCGTTCCTTATAAACTATAGATTTTTTACATACCCCCACAGAAAAAAATCTAATTTGGTTAGGTCGGGCGACCTCGGAGGCCATCGAACTGGCCCTCCTCTTCCAATCCAGCGATTTCCGTACATATTATCCAACTCTGCCCTGACCTGTTGCGCATAATGTGCTGGAGCTCCATTTTGTTGGAACCACATTTGTGCCAGCATATTTGGTCGTAAATTGGCAAGTAATACAGGTAAATCGTTTCTCAAGAATTCAAGATAAATTTGACCTGTAAGGTGACCGTCAAAAAAATGAGGACCGATCACATTACCACCAATCACTCCTCCCCAAACATTTATCGACCAACGATGTTGGTAGTTCATTTCACGAAAGATGTGTGGATTTTCGGCCGCATAATAATGAAAATTGTGTCTGTTTACGCATCCGTTGTTGTGGAATGTCGCCTCATCAGTAAAGAACACCGACATAAAAAAACGTGGATTTTCTCGAAGACGTGCTCGAGCCCAATCGCAAAATTGTACCCTGCACCTAAAGTCATTTTCACTCAGAGCCTGGTGTAGCTGAATATGATATGCATGAAAACGATGCATTTTTAAAATTCGCTGAACTGAACTTTCACTAATTTCAACCTCTTCTCCCACGGCTGCCTGGCTTATGTTTGGATTTTCAGTAACTGTCAACAAAACTGCTAGTTGCTTTTCCTCATTTGTAGCCGGTTTTGTTCTTTCTACCTTTTTATAGTCCACACTCCCTGTCTCGATAAAACGCTCAAGCAATCTAGTAAAGCTTAGGGGATCTGGATGACGCCTTTCCGGAAACTGAGTCGCGTAAACTTTACTGGCCAGTAAACAATTTTTGTTGCAATTCCCCAACACAAATACCATATCAATTAACTCTTCCCTTGAAAATTTCATTTTTAAAAAACTAATACTCCAGAAAAGAGCTAAATGAGATACAAAAATGATTACAAGAAACTAGAAATGTTAAAATCATTTGTTTTTGAAGTGCACCAATTGTTTTTCCAAAGGTTGCTAAGATACTATTTCAATCCTGAGGAATTCATGGCTGTCTTGATAATTTCCCAATACTTTTCTAGTTTTATGGTGATATTTATGGGTTTTGGTAAATATCTCTAAAACGATTGAGAATTTTGATACATTCGTTATAACAAAATTTGCTTGCAATTAAATTCTGCATTAAATACTGAAATAAAATACAGGGTGTGCCATTTAAAAATACTAAGAAAAACTGATTTGAAAGTTTCCATTTAAGAGAGAACACCAAAAGCAACCTAAATGTGCCAAAAAATACAGGGTGTGCCATTTAAAAAAAAATATATTTGATGACGTCACACTTTTTGGACCACCCTGTATGTTTGAAAATATTTTTAAAATATGCATAAAGTCACATTCTACAACTTTTGTATGAAACTTTTTTTTTTACTTTTGTAAATAACCACGCTAGGATTGCCCGACGCACTAATGAAGGACCCTGTATATTGACCCATGTGCTAGCGGCGTTATCAATTAAGATATGAAGATTTTGTAAATATGAAAGTTTCAGATATTTATCTGAACTTTTCAAAAATCCCATTAAAAAAAAACAAAAGACTATCAGAATGTCAATATTTTTACAGAAAAACATTTTTTCCAATGGAACTCCCAGTATATTATCATACAGTGCTTTTCTTCAATGTCCCCCCCCCCCTTTTATTTTTTGAACGGCACAACTTAGAGACTTCAAATTCTAGGTGATAAAATACAAGCATGTTTACTATGTTTTGACATAAAATTGACATATGAAAAATTCAAGATGGCGGCTGGGCGCCATCTTGGAATGTTTTTTTAAATAGGAATTGGTGTCATGTGATACCTCATTTAAAAGGTCCTGCTGAGTTCTTTATAACCCTTGAATATTGAGTCGATATTTTCAGGAACTACAAAATGACGGTACCTTCAATTACTACATTGATACATACACTTTAAAAAAAAAACGTCAAATTAAATTCAAAAGATGCTGGAAATATTCTTGACATAAAGTTTAAGTTAGGAATAAATGACAAAAATGTCAAAAAAGCATCTTTCGAATTGAACTTGAAGAATTTTTTCAAAAAATGTATGTATCAATGTAGTAATTAAATGTACCGCCATTTTGTAGTACTTGAAGATATCGACTCAATATTCCAGGGTTAAAAAGTATTCATCAGGATCTTTAAAATGAGGTGTCACATGACCCCTTTTTCTATTCAAAAAAACATTATTTAAGTCCCGGTTGCCATGGAATTATATCTAGAAAATAAAATTATTTGACCTTCATTTCTATTGATTAAATCTATATAATCACGATTCTATCATTTTTTCCATAGCAACAGGCATATGAATTTCAATTTTTGAACATAAATAAACTTGAATATCTCCTGAACGATTCATCAGAAAGGTATCAAACTATATATTTTTGAAATCAGGAAAATAAGCTCTTTCATAATATACAGGGTGTCCGGAAATTACGCGTCAGGATTTTGGTGGGCGATTCTACATGAAAAATTAATGCAACAAACTTCTATACAATTTTTTCAAAAACTTCAAAAATTTTTTCAAAGTACGAATTTTTAATTATTTAAGGTACGGTTAATGTTTAAAGTCGTTTTTCTCGGAAACCGTTAATTCTACGATGATGCAACACGAGCACCTTTTTAAAAAATATTTTGATGCTCTTTACTAATTTGACATCAAAATTTATAAAAAGATTAAAACAAAAAAGTTCAAAGTAATTTTCCTAAGGTGAAGGACAGCTTCAGCCTTTTGTCATTGACGACTAGCGTCAAATTGATAGGGTGAATACAAAGAAACACTAGTGACATGCATGCAAAATTTGGCGAAAATTATTACACTAGAAAAAAAGTTATTAAAAAAAATAAGAAAAAAATAATATTTTTTAACACCCTGTATCTTCCTTAATTTTGAGTTTTTGAAAAAATTGTATAGAAGTTTGTTGCATTAATTATTCATGTAGAATCGCCCACCAAAATCCTGACGCGTAATTTCCGGACACCCTGTATGATAATATACAGTGAGTTCCATTAAAAAAAATGCTACTTGTGGAAAAATATTGACATTCCGATAGTTTTTTGTTTTTTTTATAAGATTTTTGAAAATTTCAGATGAATATCTAGAACTCTCATATTTTTACAAAATTTTCATATCCCCAAAGATAACGCCGCTAGCATATGGGTCAATATATACGGAATGACCCTGTACAGTTCACCCATAAGAAAATCACTATTTTTTACCATTAGTTGAATGTCATGGCTCATGGCACATTTTCCAAACCTACCCTAAATCTTTTTTTGAAACAGTGATTGAGTTTAAATTAATGTTGCGAAACGTCAGCAACTTGATCTTGGGATGCAATTAACTCTGGTCTATTGAATCCAACGAGAAGCTGCTGAATCCCTTTCGTTGTTTCAGCTAATCATGACATTTCTCATGTATCAATTTCTTTTACGTCTTATAAATTGTAGCTCAGACGAATTCATTTTAAAGTTGTTTTTGTTAATTTCTATTTATGTGAGGAATGATATCATCTTCTGGTGTATCATGAATATTCATATTATGAATTTTATTCTGACAGCATTGTGAAGTTCAAGAATCTGGTTCGAACAAAATAGGAGTATGGATGAGTTTGAAAAATTGATGATAGAATTCCTAAAATAATTTTTCAATTTTGTATGTTCAATAGTTATACAAACAATAAACCATCATTGAAACTTTAACCTGTCTGAACCGAGGTCTGAACCCATAGTTTATTTTATCGAAGCTGTTTTTAGTTTTAGTTTTAGTTTTGTTTAGTTTTGTCTAATTCATGGAAATGACATGTATTTGTGATGATTATCATATCACCGCGATCAAAGTGTACTTTTCACTTCGCATGTTGTGGTATTTCTATTGTCACCTAAGACTTGTAAGTGCAGTGTCTGTGACTTCTACGTAAATATAACACGGCTGGGTGAAAAATGTAAAACATGATTTCTAAATAGATGCACTGAAAACAATAAACTGCCAAGTCATGTAAAGTATGTAGAGGGTCATTCCGTATATATTAACCCATATGCTAGCGGTGGTATCAATGAAGATATGAAAATTTTGTGAATATGAAAGTTTTAGATATTCATCTGAACTTTTCAAAAATCCTATCAAAAAAAAAACAAAAGTCTATGGGCATGTCAATATTTTTCCAAAAGTAGCATTTTCTTCAATGTAACCCCCCTGTATATTATCATATACTATGAAAGAGCTCATTTTCCTGATTTCAAAAATATGTAGTTTGATACTTTTCTGATGAGTCGTCCAGTAGATATTTAAGTTTAAATATGTGTGAAAATTAGTATTTAAATTCCGGTTGCCATGGATGAAGTTGCACAGATTTATTAACTCGTGATTATTTGGAGTAACATCTAGAAAATAAAGTTATTTGACCTCCATTTCTATCGATTCAATCTATATAATCACGATTCTATATTCTATCATTTTTTCCATAGCAACAGGCATGTGTATTTTGAGTTTTGAACATATTTGAACTTGAATATCTCCCGAACGACTCATCAGAAAGGTATCAAACTATGTATTTTTCAAATCAGGAAAATAAGATCTTTCATAATATATGATAATATACAGGGGGTTCCATTGAAAAAAAATCTACTTGTAAAAAAACATTGACCTTTCGATAGTCTTTTGTTTTTTTTATAAGATTTTTGAAAATTTTGGATGAATATCTGAAACTTTCATATTCACAAAATGTTCATATCTCCATAGATAACGCCGCTAGCATATAGGTCAATATATACGGAATGATCCTGTACATTCAGACTGTGTAACTGTTTGATGATCTGTACAGTAAATATTGATGATCTGTTCAGTAAATATCATTGTAATTACAATAAAAACAAAATGTTTTGAGAAGTTTCAGAATACAAAGAATAATTTGGAGACATAAACTACGAGAAAAAACTAAAATGATCCTCCTCCTTTCAAAAACAGTGTTCTCCATTTTATTTCAACCATGACTTTCTTTTTCAATAAGAATTATATACTTTTTACTTTTTGAAACTGTTTTTGTAATTATCTATCAATTTTCTTATTATTCAAAAGAAATAATGAGAACATCATTCGAATATTTGAAATGTCAACATGTTCAGCTGAGCAGGAGTTCTTCTGTTCTGCATTGTTGCTTTTCCAAAATTACAATTATCAAATTTTGGCTACTGAATTGAAGGGAGACAATTGAATGGGTCTCAATAACAGAGGAAGGCTATCTTGAATTCATTTTTGTTCAAATTGATAAATCCTACTTTCAAGTGGAAAAAGAGAATGAAGCTTCAACCTAATGAGAATGAGGCGTTAGAGTGTCTTTCAAATTGATCTCTCAGTCTCTCTGTGTGTTTATCGATCCGTTTATTGATGTAGGTAGGTATGTCTTCTTGAGAATCTAGCCACAGCTTCATAAGTTGAGTTAAAGTCATTGAAAAATCATCTAAATCATTGACATACATATTGTACAGCGGCGGATCTAGCATGAAGCAAACGACGCACACTGCGTCGGGCCCCCACAAACAAACGACTTCTGAAGGCATCGATTGTCACAAAATATTTCATTAAATGATTCCCTTTTCCCATGCTTTTTTCTTGAAGGGGAACTGTCAAATTTCCACTTGACAAACGGGAATCATATGGTAACGTAACATCCACATTGTATTTAGCGTTAGCGTGACTTTGAACACAAATACAATGTAGATGGAAGCATATGATTCCCGTGTGCCAAGCGGAAATTTGACAGTTCCAATTCGAAAAAACAAATTGAATGTAAACCTTACATTAGTTTGTCAAGTCGGGTCATCGCGTTTTTTGAGCTAAATGTTGTCAAGCTGCAGATTTATATTAGTTTATCTTGAGGGACGTTTTATCAATAGATTGAGATGGACACGTTCATTATTTGCAGTCAACAATAAATTATGGTACAAAATGCGTACCATACCATAATGGTTTTGTAGGTACATGGTACAAGCATTATGAATTATGGTACATGTACCATAATTATGGTACGGTTGGCAACACTGCATTCAGCTGAAAAAACCCAGCCCCCGCCAAGGGAAACAAAGGCTTTCGATGTGATATTTTCATACTGAAGTGAACAATTATTGGAGTTTTAAAGGTAAGTAGGTGACTCGAAATACCTGATATATTTAAAAAAAGTTTCTATTAACTGATAAGTTTTTCAATTATTGTTGTATTGAATACAGACTATATTCATTATGATATAAAGAATGAGCCAGAAAGTCACCAATTTTTTTCTTGTTTTGAATAACTTTATTGTTGCGAATCATTTTTAAACCAAATTAACAAGGAGTATCTTTAGGTCTTTAGATTATAGGCAGGCTCTCGTAAAATCAATTTAGGTTAAAAGGGGAGGCTAACCAAAGACATTTAAACTCAAGGCTAACTCAAACAAGTCGCAAAAATAAATTTTAGCTTTTTCCAACAATACTACTCAAAACAATTATCGCATAGGTATTTTGTCTGATGCCCTTATAGATAAATGAGAAAGAATTCCTGAACAGTATCTTCAAAATGATGGTAAGATGTGTCAGGGTGTAAGGGGCTAGAGGGGATAATACTAAATATTAATTTTTGTTTTATAGTGTGGAATTCGTTATGATTCGATAGAAGTTTTTTTGGAATAAATAAATACAAAAAAAAAAAAAGTTCTTTTTTCATTTTTGGAGGAGGGGGGGGGGCAAAAATATTTTGCGTCGGGCCCCAAACATCCTAGGTCCGCCACTGATATTGTATCAAGGAAAAAATTAACTAAAGCGAGAGTAACTTTTTGAATGTGAAGCCGAGAGTCGAAGAAATTGGAACGGAATAATAATATACTGTTATGAGAACGAACGCCTTTCAGAAGAACATGACTTGTTGAATATCGAATCATCAGAAATTATGTTTGAAGAGATTTTCTAATAAAAATATACACAGATATTGTACATAGTTCTCAGAATACCCCGTTCTTTTATTTAATGAGAACTTGGCTATTTTCATAGCATCACTTTCAGAACAGGCTGTATGTTCAGACATCCAGGTATTTAAACCAGTTTCCATATTTGAAGAAGAGAGTTGGTGTACAAGGATAATAATAAACGTTGAATAAGTATCTGCCTCACAAATAAAGTAATTGGTGGATACAATATTACATAAACTCAAGGCTGTTATTCACCACCAAAACTAGAAACTAGGAGTAGAAACTGATTATTATTTTGGGATTTTCATCAATTCATTAGGAATTCTTGAATATTAGAGAATATTTTGCACTCAACTTGAGTTATTTGTCGGCTTCATACAGATATTTTAGATAATTATCAGTATTTGAAAAAAACGATCCATTTTGAGAAATATCTTATAATATGTATCACATATGTGGGTACATATTATGAAATTGAATGTATCACGGCATCAAGAAATTGGAACAATAACAGGGTTATTGCATGGACATTTTGCATACATTTTCTAATGACTTGAAAATCTATATATATATTCTAGGCAGTATTAGAGTCATCAGCGACTTTTTTTTTTCAAAATACACAAAAATATACTAAATAAATAAAAAGAAAACGCGAATTTCACTGTATGATCAAAATCGGGGTGGAGCTAAACTACAGTGTCATTACAGGTAATACGCCAGACCGAGATAGATAAATGTGTGACGTCCTGGATGTTGATTGTCGCTCTTTAATCGGTGATTACTACATCAATAGATGCCGTAGGTTGATTTTTTAAACATCAATGGCATAAGTACCTACTAATCTCTATATTTTTCCTATTTCCAAAAAATGTGCAAATTATTCATTGCCAAAGTAGGTACTTCGAACATGATGGAAATAATAAAGAGATTTGGTGTCAATTTTTGTTATATATAGTGATTGACAGTAAACATTGAAATTACGGAATATTTCAGTATCAGTAGCAGCAGCTCTTTCCTCATTTGAAAAAACACACTTCAATCCATCATCAATCTACATCTTTCCATAATATTGATACAAGTTCATTATCATGCTAAAAAATGAGCATCGTTTAAAGTTCGGCATAATTTTTATGATATTCATATAATTACGGCGAAGAAATAATTTAAGAACATGCAAGTTTTGATTTTGATCCACTGTAATTTTATGGTGAAGATGCGCAAAAATATGAGTAGAAAACTTGAAATACCTATATATCAATATTTGGTAGGCTTATTGACATTCATTTATAAACTTAAGTGGTTACTTATTGACTTTTCAGTGAAATGTGTATACTTGTAGGAATACGCAAAATATTCTGGACAATTCAAAAAAATAATCATATAAATTATTCTTGGGATAACATGATTATGACTCCAGAAAATAATTCGCGAATATTTGTTATTTTGTAGGATTTGCGTATTGGTTCCAGGTATCATCAAAATAGCCATTATTTATCAACGTAACTTTTTGAACTCGATATAAAAAATGTTATAGTTTCAACAGTCCTAATCAACTGAAAACTCAATTATTCCCGCCTTTGCATCGTCAAAGTGCATTTGTTACTCGAGCATAGACAACATTGAAGAATGAAAGAAAACAAACAAAATAACTCACATGAAGTAACGCTATTATTATTCTTGTTTTTCCGCTTTGCACAGCGATAGTGCTGATTGTTGTTGTTTTTAGCATTGCCTCAGAGCCAGAAGTATCCTCTTCTCTCGCAGCTGTTTGATCAGAATCCATGACAACCTGGTTATATGGAAGCTTTCAACTTAAAAAATTATCCATTCAAGAGATCCCTTCGGCACGTCACGGAAATGTCCAAAGAAATATTTTTAAGCGCGTGAATTATCGTAAATCGGAACTATTTTTATATCGTCATTATAACAGGGTTATTGCACGAGCTCTCATCAGGCCGCGAAACATACTGTTAACTGTTACGACAAACGAGTTGATTTTCTACTTCCACCGCCAACCCGCCAAGCGGTCCTCCTTGTGCTGCTCCCGCTGATGTGCAAGTGATGTGGTAATCGAGTCCGAGTATCGAATCGTTGTCCGTCAATCATACCTAGTAGACAATGGGCGAACCGGTAACGGTTTGTTGAAAATGTTTCAGTCTCAGTGTCAATTTAAAATCTAACCACCCGAGATGTCAATGAGGGGCGTGTGATACGTCCAGGCTTAAAGAATTGCACTGGCCACAACTCTTCCGGTTAAAAGAGAAAATAGATCACAACGTTCATGTTGCTCTTCTACTAAGAATGGTTCTAGTTTATTATTTGCAACCATTTCCCAAATATATCTTAGTAACTTTTCCGCGGCTATCTAGAGTTGATGAAACCTCATAATCCAACTCTAACCAGAGTTTAATGAAAGATTGATTATGTACATACCATAATATGTTTTTCAATAGACGTAGTCTACAGAAGAATAAAACGTCTCATAACTATCATAGTCTTGGGTTGCGGTGAGAACTACTTAGCGCTCCTTATTCATGACCAAAATCGTCCTGTTAAGTCCATATGAGGTATGCATGATTTGAAAATTGCGCACAAGTTGTGAAGAATTTGATTTTGATCATTATAATGCTTGACATGTTTGGTAACAATTGTAACCAATGAGATGTATCTTGATACTTATATCAGTATTATTTTTCTCGTATTTGATGAAAATATTATTTATAAGCCAGTGAAAGTCACCAAATGGCCCAAGGAAAAAATATGCACAGACAAATAGGTGAAACTTAACTTTTTTCATGCACTTCGCCAAAACTTGTTACTGTTGGCAAGATAATTTTGTTGACAACACCGTGTTTTTCATTGCAAATGGAAAACCTGGATACATGCAAAAAGCAACAAAACTGAATTTGTTTTTTGGCTCACCATGGTAACTATGTTGCCCAGTAGGTATCCATCACCAAGCTGCTAGTCGACAAAATACATGTTGGTAAAAAATGCTGGTAACTTCTGTTGACTTCTCTGTTCTAAGCTTTAACATTGATAAAACACGCAACAGAACTGATTGATGTTTTGTGGCTCACCATCGTTACAACATGTTTAATTGGAGCCAAAAGAAAATCTGTCTCTACATATGACCCCAAAACAAATCTGCAACAAGCAGCTTATCAATTTGTTTGTGGTTCATAAAATTTAGGATGAGCCAACTTGTAGTATTCAGGAAGTCTCGTTTTGCTCGTTTTTGCTCACATTCATGCTAGGATATGCAGGAAGAATACCGGTAATCTTGAGTATAACAAAACACACATCAATTATAAAATTATTAAACTTTGAAGAAACCCTGGTAGCGCACTTATTATGAATAGCTAACTGGGAATCATTTATACCAGCAGGAGCAACGCTAACATTTTTTTTTTAATCCTTTTAAAGATCCACTATCTAGTAATATACCAAGCACATGCTTTTTACCAAATTTATCTTAAATATCCACATCGGTAGTAGATTGCATTTCTAACCTCACAGTTAGCTGATAAGTTGAAAGAGAAAGATTGGGTAGCCTGTATATCTGGAACGGGTATATCGACATTATCATGATTAAGTTTCATCATGACATGCAACATCTCATGATGATTTTCTGGAAATTTTTTAGACCTACAACTTTTGTTAAAATGACCTTTTCTCAGACAATTCAAGCATAACCTCAGTGACATTAGCGGTTGATTCCTCTTTCCAACTGAGATTTTCAACAAATCAGAGCATACATAAATTTAATGTTCCCCCTCGCAAAATATTCATTTGAGCATTTTATTTTCACTACTTTCATTTAAACATTTGGACTCTGAGATTCTTCAACCAGCATTTAACTGCTGGTATTTCTCAATTTTTCCGATTTTTTAAAACGAAATAAAAAATAATATTCACACATGGCTACAAATGACATAAAATCTCTTTTTCTTTTGGTGTCTTCTTGCTTTCTTTGTACTAATCAATTAGTCAGCATATTTTACAGTATAAAATAAACGAAGTCCTACAAACAATTTATTCACATAATTGTTGAAAGGATGTTGGAAATAGATTAACTTGATGTCAATGAAAAATTGAGAACAGCAATAATTATTGAGAAATTCCCTGTTTTGTACAGTGTTATTGATTATAAATGCCCCCTCCCCCTCTAACTTTTTGATTTGACGTTGTAGTAGAAAGTGCCCCAAACAAAAGTTTCATGATTGAAAATGAAATTTTTGAAGAATCTATTTTACCTATACAGGGTGTTATTTCGAATTGATACCTTTTTTTTTATTTGATATTTCAATTCATCTTCAAATTTTCTTCTTCATCATTTCTTCTTTCATCTTCAACATTTTCTTTGTAGCTTATCTTATACCTAAGTTTAATGTTTAAACAGATATTTATTTTTACACCCGGAAAACAAAAATAGAATAACACCAATCTATTGTTATAAAAATGTTAAGTATTGATGAAAATGTGACGTCATTGAATATCTTTGAAGTGTGAATAATCCTGATACTTTCGAAATGGTTTATTCTGAAAATGAAAAACTTCATAAAGCCTTCGATATTCCCGTTCCTTTTTCATTTTTGGGATTTGATTGATAATTTTTTTATGAAAAAGTAGCTCAATGATGCGATGACTAGCTCATGAGAAGCGCATGCTCGCTATCTTATTCCTAACCCAAAATATCGGCTATAGCAAATTTCATTAAAAAAAATTTTTTTGGTAACTTTATTGTTCTGGAATTGCTTTTATCATGTAAAAAAGAATTTTTTATAAAACGAAGGTTCTAAATGCTCCATAACGCTCTATGTAGTGCTGTAATGCTGTATCGTCTCATGGGTTGACAAACCTGCAATTTCAATTTTGACTCTCGGTATGCTACGTATTGTAGTAAGAATCCGGTTTTTGAATCTTATTTGGTCGTAAGTTGAGTCTATAACAGTAGTCCAGTATGCCTGGAGGTCGAACGTCTGACGAGCCTAGCGCTCGGAAGTGCGGCGTATGTGACGATGATTTCATCGTTGATAGTGAAATAATAAGTTGTCAATTGTGCATAGCACAGTTTCATCCAGGTTGTATGACTCTAAAAGATACTTTGGTTAAGGGTATGTCTCAGTGCAAAAACGCATTTTGGTTTTGCGATAATTGCTGTGGAAGTATTCTATCAAGTTTAAATGTGAGCAAGAGATTGGACATAATTGAACACAAAACTTAGGAGGCTCTGCAAAAAGCCAAGGAATGTGCCAATTCCATCAAACAGCTGAACACGACAGCATCAAATCAGCAAACATATAGTGAAGTTTCTCAAAATAAAATACCACCTATAATTATTAGGACGAAAAACATTTTCCAAAATAGTAGTGCAACAAAAACGGATATCACAACAAAAATTGATCCGTCTGAAATTGATGTTCGCAAAATCACTCCAGCATTTCAAGGAATTATACGGATTGAGTGTTGTGATAACGAAGAAGATTGTTATCATTGGTGTGAACGATGGATATCTTACAGATGTAGAAATGTTTGTAAATAAAATTAAAGCAATGAACAGATATTTGGATGAAATTCATGTCGTCAAGAAGTAACAAGCCATATGGGAAGAATCTCCATAATGTCATAGTGGAAACATCTCCAAAAGCCTTCAAGTTCCTGATGGACCAGAGAAGTATCAAGATTGGGTGGGACACTTTTTCTGTTTACAAATTTAATTCATTAGTGTGCTTAGATGCTACCGATGCTGGAAGTATGATCATTCAGTGAAGGAGTGCAGACAAAAAAGTCCTACATGCCCTAATTGCGGAAAAACCCACAGGACTGAAGAGTGTTCGTCAAAAGTCAAGTGCTGCAGCAACTGTAAGTTTTTGAATATGTCTTTGAACATCCCTGTTGAATATAAGCATTCTGTATTTGATAAAAAATGAACATCTTATAAGCGCCAAGTTGAGAGGGTTAAATCAAAAACTAAATAATTCGCATAGCAATCCATGAAAATGTCAAATCTGTGTTTGTCGATCAATATACAGGGACTCGATGATAAAAAAATGGACGATTTGAGACAACTAGCAAAGGAAAAAAATCCCCGAATTATCTGCCTCAATGAAACTCATGCAACGGAGCTGTACGAAGATAATGAACTGTTTATTTCTGAGTACAAACATTTCGTTTGTCACTTACAGCCGTAATATGAGGGGCGTGATATTGTACATAAAAACTAATATATCGGCAACAGTTGTGAAGAAAGTGTCTCCACAATATAGATATTGGGCAATATTTGCTAGAATCAAGATAAACTCTGAATTAGTAATTATTGGTTCGCTGTTCAGGTCACCAAATGGAAATGTAGATTCATTCATGGCTTTTTTGTGGGATTTATTTGATGAAGATTTCGTGTGTAACAATAAGACAATGATCATTGGTGATTTTGATATTAGACTCGATTATGAAAATTCAAGTGAAGATAAACTTTTGAAAATTGCCAGTGACTCAAATTATTCAAATTGTTCGTCAGTGCACAAGGGTAAACAAATCGTCTGCGTCGTTGATCGACTTGATTTTCACAAATGATTATGATATGGTTAAAGCTCCGCGCGACTTTCCCCAGATCTCTGACCCCATGATTATTGGTTGCTCACTACAAATAAACAACTAAAGATAAGGTTCATGTTACAAAAAACGTAACCTCATTGCCAAAAACATGCACGATATAATGTTGGTATTGCTTGACAAAAGCTGGAATTGCAGCTCTACAAATGTAGATATTATCTATGAAAATTTCATTAAAAAAAATATCAGAAGTTCTTGATGAAATTGCACTCCTTAAAATGATATCCTTGACCCCTGTTACAATAGCTTTTCGTAATGAAAGAGATACGACGTACAAGAAATTCATGTATACGAGGTGTGAGTCGGATTGGAGATCTTATGAAATTAAAAGAAATAAATTTGTTAGAGTCCTGAGAAATAAGAAATCAAAATTCTATGGAAAAAATATTGATCAATGCAGAGGAAATAGTGAAAAAATGTGGAGAACATCGAAAGACATTATAACTATTGAAAGCAAAAATACACCATCCTTTGATAATCTCCATTTTGAAAAAGATAGAGGCAGCATTGAAGCAAACTTCAATAACTTCTATTCTAAAAGTATCATCAGTATTGCATCCAGTAAACCAATTATAAAAAAAGATTTGTTGAAACTTGCTAAGGAGCCTGCTGAAAAGTTAAAACGTTTTCAAAAATTAGACATTCATGAACTCAAGGATATAGTGATGCATCTGAAAAATAAGTCAACATCGGATACAGTGTGCAACGTGAAATTTGTAAAAGAAACATTTAGTCTTATTGGCTATCAACTTCTACATTTAATCAACACCTCACTCGAGACAGGAAGTGTACCTAGAGACCTTAAAACGTATGTCATTGTACCGATAACAAAGGTGTCAATGCCAACCAAACCTGAGCATTACAGACCAATAAATCTGCTTCCAGTAGGTAGTGGACAGGATTTTGGAAACAATTTTGTGCTCCCAGATAAAATATTTTCTAGAGAAAAATGAAATGATCAGGCTTTCGAGAGAGGCATTCGTGCAAGGCAGCGTTGCAGTGTGTGTGCTCAGGATGGCAGTCTGAAATGGATGCCGGAAACATGGTTTTGAGTGTCTTCATTGATCTTCAAAGGGCATTTGAAACGATAGACCGGACAAGATTGTTGAAGAAGCTGCAAGGGTATGATTTGATGGACACAGCATTTCTGTGGCTTAAAAGCTATCTCTCGGATCGATCTCAGATGACTAGAATAGGTAGTGTTGTGTCGGGAGTGGTTAACAACGACATAGGGGTTTCCCAGGGTAGTGTTTTGGGGCCGCTATTGTTCATATTGTATATAAATGATATCAATAAGATCATGAAAAACTGTGAGGTTAGCTTATTCGCCGATGACACGCTTGTATATACAGGGTTATTCACGTTATACGATACGAAACATTATGGCCGAAGTATATGATTTTGAAAAAGTTTTCTTTTCTGGATGGATAGGGACCCTTTAAGGCTACATTTTAAAAATATTTTCACGTTATACAGGGTGTCCCCAAAACACGAAACGCATCAAAGTTGTATTTTTTTAAATGGAACCCCCTGTATATTAATTGATATTCCAATTCTTCCTTCAATTTTGAACAAAAATTGTGATACAACTAATGTTCCTAAATTCAACCGTTATCGAGATATCGCGTTTCAAAAATGGCATTTTTGTAACTTTGACATGCTATAAAATTTAAACTATTCAAGTTAGAGGAAAATGATTTGCACTTTCTTATCTCAACTTTTCAAGAGCCCTTCTGTCATTTGGATAGAAGGTACCGTCAACTGTCAACTTTTTTCGGCACATTTTGACATTTTTTCACAAGAATGAATTTAATCTCCTTGAATAGCTCTTGAAAAGTTAAGACAGGAATGTGCGATCCATTTTTCTCTAACTTGAATATTTTGAGTTTTATAGCATGTTAAAGTTGCAAAAATGCCATTTTTCAAAGGCGATATCTCGATAACGGTTGAATTTAGGAACATAAGTAGTTGTATTACAATTTTTGTTCCAAATTGGAGAAAGAATTAAAATATCAATTGGTATACAGGGGGTTCTATTTAAAAAAATACAACTTTGATGCGTTTCGTGTTTTGGGGACACCCTGTATAACATGAAAATATTTTTTAAATGTAGCCTTAAAGGGTCCCTATCCATCCAGAAAAAAAAAACTTTTTCAAAATCATATACTTCGGCCATAATGTTCCGTGTCGAATAACGTGAATTACCCTCTATAGCTGGCAAGAACTGTATTGAGTTGGTGCAAAAAATGAACTCAGAATTACAAGTAGTACATGATTCTTCTTCTTCCCGTGGCTCTATAACCCTTTGTGGGTTCTGGCTGACTGCACAATGCTTCTCCACCCTTGTCGGTCCATCATCATCTGAGGGTCGTAGTCCAATCTCATGGTACGTAGGTCACTGATTACGTTATCGCGTCATCTCATCCGTGGCCTTCCCAGCGGTCGTTTACCAGCGGGGTAGTTCTCCCAAGCCAATTTTTCCGTTCGATCGTTCGGTGATCTTTGGACATGTCCCGCCCATCTCAATCTCATCGCTTTGATCTCATTCACGATATCGGGTTCCTTGTACAGTTCTGTGATTTTTCTATTTTTCTAGGTCTGTGGATTAGATGGACTGGATCAAGTATCGGTCCAAACACTCTCGGAGTACCTTCCGCTCGAAAACTCTCAGTTTTCGTTCGCTGTCTTTTGTGAGTGTTCACGTTTCACATCCATACATAACCACCGGTCGTATTATCGATTTGTAGATTCGTATTTTGGCTCTCCTCCTGAAACGTTTTGATCTTAGTGTTTTGTCCAACGCATACATACATCTGTTGCCACTCTGGATTCTGGCTTTGATCTCCTCTGCTATGTCATTATCATCCGTTAGTACCGCTCCCAGATATTTGAAGCTATTCACCGTCTCGAAATTAGAATCTCCAATCGACACATTCTGACCTATACGATCTCTTTGTGCCTGCCTTGATACGTACATGTATTTGGTCTTAGTTTCATTTATGGTTAATCCCATTTTAAGTGTTTCCTCATCTATCTTGATGAAATGTTCTTTGACTTTAAGAACTGACCTGGCCATCACATCGATGTCATCCGCAAAGGCAAGTAGAAGTCTTGGCCCATCATTGGTAGACATCTCCGCTTTAATATTTGCCACTCTTATGGCTTTCTCCAGCGCTATATTGAAGAGCAGTGGCGATAGTGCGTCTCCTTGTTTCAGCCCGTTGTTTATTTCAAATGCGTCTGAGACCGTGCTTCCAATTCTCACTCTGCTTCTGGATCCATTTACACACATTTGGGTGAGCTTGATTAGCTTTTGAGGGATTGATAGTTCTGCCATTGTCTGCCAAAGTTCTACTCGCAAGACAGTGTCGTAGGCTTGTTTAAAGTCGATAAATATATGATGCAACTTTTGGTTAAACTCCCAGCACTTTTTCAGAATTTGTCGAATAGTGAATATTTGGTCGACTGTCGACCTGTTTTTTCTAAAGCCGCACTGGTAGTCTCCCACTACGCCTTCCACTATAGGTGTTAACTGCTGCAGGATAATTGTCAATAGTATCTTGTATGACGTATTGATCAATGAGATGCCCCTGTAGTTTGCACACTTCATTTTATCCCCCTTTTTGTGTATGGGGATTATAATGCTTTTTTTCAATTCATTTGTAATTAGGAAGCCATCATCCTTCTTCAGGATGTTTCCTGTTCTTGGTCTAAATCCGGATTCTGCTTCGCTCACCTTCCTATAGAATTCCTTCAATTTATTGCTTCTGAAATTGGTTTCCAAATCTTCCAGTATTTGATGTTCATGTTTCGTTTTCTTTTTCCGTATCCCCTTTTCATTTCGGTGAGATATCTTACATGATTGCTTATGTTCAAATAAACTAAAAGTAAATGTAAACAAATCAAAGTTTATGGTTTTTGCAACCAAAAACATTTGTAAGCTGTTTTCTGAAGGCGATTATCAGGTAGCAATTAACAATAACCCAATTGAACAAGTCTCAGGTGAAGTATTTATGTGTTATTCTAGATTATCAACTTACATTTTCATTGTATACTGATCATGTTTGTAGTAAAATAGGCAAAAAATAGGATTCTTCAGAAAAGTGTCTCTCCTATACCCGACATGGACCCACTAAATGTTTTAATTCGGGAGAACAACACAACTTTGAGACGCGATCATGTTATGTACATGATGTACAATGATGTACTATTCCAATGAAGTAACATGAATTAGCTAGATTCAATTTGAAGAGTTTTCTGGGCAATCAAAAATGACCTATTTTTAGATGTATCGAAACGGTCACATCAATCGCTGTTTTCTCAGCTATTTCTTCATTTTTCATCACCAAAATAACTTATTCGAGGCACATAGATTTGCTTATCAATATAACATTGCGATTTTAATCAACAAACAATCCGTTCTTGGATGGGGAAACTTTTTGTGAAATATTTTGGGATTTTTTCAAGGTTTACAGTAGACAAAGAAAGAAGATGGGGCATATTGCATAGGATAACAGAGATGGAATGAATCATCTGTGGGTAGGTCAGGTAGGAACCACGATTTGGCATTTTTCTGGGGTTCAGCTTTTCACTCATAGATGCGGCGAGTGATGATGTAGAGAAAACTGTAATTTGAACATTATCGATTTGGGGGTTTGGGAAAATCGTATTCATAGATTCCTGTATTACCTATGTTTGTATTGTACGTTTTGTATTTACAGAACATGGGTCTGCTTGGGACCGGAATCTCGAGACAGATGAATGGGCGCCCAAGAGAAATGATATTTTTTTTTGTGTGCTGTGATGAAATTACCTTTAATAGTAGAAAATGTACTTGAGTTAGCCGTTTTATGAGACGGCCATAGAAAAATAATATAGGTAGGTACAGGATGTTTTATTATCTTTGATAACATTCAATAAGCTATAACTTGTTTGTTTTTGAATGTATCGAAACGGAACAAATACCATGTTGTATAGTTATCTCGTAAGTTGTTTTCTGTTTGAAAAATAAAACAAAAAACTCACATTTTTCCGAGATAATAACCTAACTTATATTTTTTCAAATGAAATGCCCTTGTACCTATTTGTATTATTATTGGACATTTTTATAAATCACAGAGTTTGCTCATTACACGAGGTGTTATGTGATCACACGTTTTTATGATTGTCACTATTGTCTGTATGTGAACCATTCAATTTTTGCAAAATGTTTCGACGTCATTTTCTCCCAAACCGTTGATGATAGGTTTATGAGATGCTCTATAAAATATACTTGGAATTTTGTGTGGAATCGAAATATCCAATATTATACAGGACATTCCATTTAAAAAAAAAAACATAAGTCAGGTCAATATTTCCGAAAATCGTTAGTCTTTTGTATTATTTTTTGTACAGAAAAAAAACTTGCTAGAGAACTATACAATCTGATATTTGTTTCGTTTCGATACCTTCAAAAACAAAGAAGTTACAGCTGATTAAAATGTTATCAAAGATAATGAAACACTCTGTACCTAATCTGAATACTAATACAGGGTTTCCTTTAAAAAAAATCACCACCCGCGTCCAATGGCAGCAAGCACTGGGTGTTAGGAAGGTTGAACTAGCACCATCCAATTTTTAATAATAAAACTTCCCCCCAATTATTTGTGAATTGTTTCGTCGAATTTCAAAAATCTGTCTAGTTTCGCACAACGTGGATAGTAACTTTTTGAATAAACACTCTGCCTATAAAAAAATATGAATTACTTTTCCATAAAAATGACTCAGTACTTCAGCTTTATATTTGACAGTTACCTATTTATATTCAGGACTACAAATCGATGGTTCCAGGTATTGACTTTTTTCCAAATTACTAAAGTACCTACCTATTCAATTTATAGGAATGAAAAAAGAATATTATTATTTACATTTTCCACGATTTGATAATAATATGACGATGAAATGCAAGTATTAACACCTCAAATATTTTGTTTTCTTTTTCAATTTTTATCGTGATTTGATTCTAATTATAAATTGCTGTAGAACAAGTCACCGAATAAAATAATAATTGATAGGAAAATTGAAAAAAGAAAGATTCGTTATAGATTATTTTCATAAAAATGAGCGTTCACATAGGTACAGGGTTTTTTCTTATAATTTGCCACCCCTTTAGTTGAACAAAGGATAGTAAGCTTTGAAATTTTGGACTGCAAAAAATGTCCAATTTTTGAGGAAATCATGAAAAATTAACTGATGCAGGATTCAAGTATAATAAAATTTCAGGCTGTTTTACTTCATTTGCTCAGTACTACTGTATGCATTATGTATTTTTATTCATACAATTGTTCATTTACCCCACCCAGCACCCCCCCTATTCGCTCCGTGTCCATAACTTTATAAAAAAACATTCAGTTTTCGCACTTTTTTCTCTCACAAATGTCTTTACAAATCATTATAAGTTATATGAGTTTGCTTATTTTTACAGGAAAATTGTTACTTTCGACTGCGCTATATGTCGCGTCACCCCGATTTATCATGCAAATAATGGCCCAACGCCCAACACTAAAATACCTATAATTATTGACGCATCAAAAAACATTCAATACGAATTTCTTTTTGACTAAAACTAAGTAAATCGAATAGACAATGAACAACATGTCCATCGAGGACATAGAAGGTACAGGGTTATTCATTATATTTTGACACCCAACTACAGAGCTCTTTATTATAAATGATAGAAAAAAACTTTGAATAAAAAAGTTTTAGATTTTTTCACGTGTAGTATCGTTGGTGAAAAAAAAATCTTTGCAACATTGAAAAAATTGATTAAGTAATTTTTTTTTGAACCCTATTCAAGTTCAAAGTCTCATGAAAATTACATTGCGTTGAACTGGATTCTACAACATCTTAGCAACCCAGATTTTTGAAAAAAATATGAATAATTATTGGTTATTTTTGCCTAGTTCAAAATTTTATAACTAGACTATCTTTTGTTCAATAATGGACAATTTGCATACACTTCCAAATGACTTGAAATTTTGTATACGTATTCTAGACATTATTTGAAAGTCACCAGCGAAAACATTTTTCCGAAATACCCAAAAATATACTAAATGAATGAAAAAGAAGACGCGAATTTCACTGCATGATCGCAAAAAGGGTGGGGCCATATTACCCTCCCGAGAGAGAGAGAGTCATCTCAGTCAATACATCAGACGAAGATAGATAGTGTATTTTGTGACGTATTGCATGTTGATTGGCGCTCTTTAATCGGTGATTACTAGATTGAAAGAGGCCGTAGGTTGATTCTTCAAACATCAATGGCATCAGTTCTTACTGATCCTCATATTTTTTATATTTCCAAAAAATGTGCAAATTGTCCATTGTGCAATTTTCAGAAAGTATATAATTTTATAGTATATTTCGAACGGTGATGGCCATTTTTATCAAAAATTACACAGAAAAAAGTTTTTTTAGAAAAAGAGCAAAACACAATCGCCAGGACACGTAAACTGATGAATTGCGATATTTATGTATTGTGCTCGTACATACATATGAAATATATATTCATAAATAGTGATATTATGTTACTTATCTAATGATTACTCTTTCAAAAGCTTACCTCAACGGAAAATACTCCAATGTTCGTACAAATGAATTGTCTATAATGTTTATTCAAAGATCCAGAAAAACTTTGCAAAGTTCACAAAAAGCACAAACTCAACGGCAACCACAAAGAAATATCCGCATCCGAAAATAATATTCACAAGAATACACACCCAGAATAAACCATGTAATAGCGGGGGGGTGTACGATTTGCCCACAAAATAACATTTTGTGTATGTACCTGAAAAAATATATCTAATTATGGAATTTCCCCGTCGGCGTCCAGGTGGTGTCAGACACGTCAGGTTCATTTTCCCTCGAATAATCTACCTCTGACGCTTCCGCCAAATCATCAAATTACATTGCCGACACGTGACCGCGAAACGCCCACCTTAATACTATTGTGTATCCGCATTTCAATTATTTTGGTTCGCTTTTTATATCATGCAAAAGTTCAGACATACAAAGGCTCCAAATACTTTAGAACAAGGCTATGAGAGTGGTTTCAGGGTGCAATATGTATACTCCCATTGCGACAATGTTAAAATCATTGAGTTGGCTCTCTGTTTCAAAATAAATTGAACACTCCAGTGTATTGTCCATAAACTGTTGCCAGAATATCTTCAAAGTTATGTAGTCCCTCGACATGCGAAGCATGCCGATAATATTAGATCGCGTGATGAGTTCAATATATCCTTCACTAGAACAATTTTTTTTATGCAAAAATCTATATTTAATGATGGTCTTAGAAAGTTTAATGCACTGCCACGTGATGTGAAAGAATCGGCAAAAGTGAAAATCTTCATGAAAAAACTGAAATGTACCTATGTATTTAAATAGAGACTCCTAGATTTAAGTGAACTCACTGACACTTACGAGGTTATACATTTGGACTTAGATTTTATTTTTAGAATATTTTTTTTTGTACTAGCAATGTAAGCTAAAATAAATAAACATTCATTGATTCATTCATTCACACGATGTCCTTTATCGCAGAGGCCATGGAAACAGACTTCCTCTTCCAATCCAACGCTGTTAAAATACTGCATCAATATGCTTTCGCACATTGACTGCAAAGTGCGCTGACTCACCATTCGACTGCAAATCAAGTTTTGCTTTGTTCCAGAGGCACATCTTCCAATAACAGCGGTCATCGGTAATTGATTGGCCAAAAAGTTAGTAAAAACATTGCCATTTAGGGACTGATCTGAAAAATATGGCTATATGGCCGCCTTTCAAAATGCCACACCACACATTTAAAATTCAACAATGTAAGTTGTTGATAATAGAAAGAATTCCAGAAAAATATAGTCACAAAAAATTAAAAACCGAGGATCTTTCGTGAAAAAAATTCTCTAGGCGATATTTTGGGTTATGAACAAAGATATCGATATGCAATTTTCGCGAACCAGTTCAGCCATCATTAAACTACTTTTCCTTAAGAAAAAAAATCATATCAATGCATTTGATTTTTTTGAGAATGTCGAAAATTTCTGTCAGAATGTCTAAAACAGCCCTCTAGGGACCATACGTGATTATCACAAAATTTCAAATATACAGGGTGTCCGGGAAAATGTGGGAGATCTCTCGGATTCTGATATTATTAAAAAATAAGATGACAAGTTCCCATAAATTTTTTTCCTAGCGTTAGGTTCACAATTTCGTCAAGAGCACCACTTCGTCATGGCTTTTTTAAAGGTTTTGTTTAATAAAAATTGGTTTTTCTCGAAAATGGTTCATTTTACCGACAATGAACAAGAGTACCTTTTCTTTAGCTTAATGTTCAAGGTATCCAAATTTTTTTTTTTTAACTCCTTATCATACAGGGTGTTAAAAATTTGAGCGTTAAAATGTACAATCTAGTCCGTCCCTGGTAAACTAAACAAGCTAATTATGTTTTAAGGGAAGTATTTTGAGAGGTCCTTACTACTGTTTATCATATTAAATAATTTTCATTAAATTATATTGAGTCGTTTAAAAGTTATTCAAGAAAAACCGATTTCCAGTGGGGTCCTTTAGGGGGCCGTATCTCCGTAGGGAGGGCCGCTAGGAAAAAAATTTATGGGAACTTCTGATCTTATTTTTTAATGTTCTATCTGAATCCGAGAGATCTCCCACATTTTCCCGGACACCCTGTATATTAAGATTTGTACCCCAAGAATAGCTCCTTTCAACGAGCTCAAGCTTATTGAAATCGGCTTAGTCGTTACGAAGATACAGGGTTTCATTTACGGAATCCCCTGAATACCCCTCACCACTTTATTTTTAGAGCTTCAGCAAATAGTGTCAAACAAAAAGGTTCAGATTATCCTCGACTTTATCGATCAGGTATTTTTTTATTAGGTTAATATAGCAAAATTCACAGAAACATCCCTTTTTTAGATTCAAGATTGCAGATTCGTCTCCTGGCGACTATTTCAGAAATTTGAAAACATTTTCCAGGCCGTTTTAGTCATAACCTTCTTTATCGCAAGCCTCTACGATGGAAATATCCTCAGATACAGTACCTCGCAACCTTACAGGGTGGCCAACTAAGACTTAAACATCACATTCGGAAGTAGGAACACTATGGTATATAATACATTCTATATTATTTTGATAATACGAAGTTGAAAAGTTGTCGACCTGGCAGAACTAATGATCTTTCAATGGACGTCATGGATATAACAATTTTCCAGCCACTATAAAATCTAGAGATAATATTAATTTTTTCAAAACTGATTTCAAAAACTATTCATTGAGTGGCCTGAATACTTACTGTGACGGTATTTTGTGCCCTTAATTTGCAAGTGTATATCTTGTTATGTTTAGTTATCGATTGTTTGTGTTTATGACTTGTAATGTTGGAAAACTTTTGTGTTTTGTGATGTTTATGAATATTGTGTTTCAACATTGTATCATTTATCTTATCTATTGCGGTGATTGCTGCTAAGTCATGACTGAATATTTATACAGTAATACAGTGTGTCTGCTTAAGTTCGCACCATAAGGAAAACTTTTTTATTGAGAATTTCACGAGATAATTCATTGTTTCTTGTAAAGAGTTCTCCATGAACATAGACCTAGAATGCATCAGATAATAATTCTCCTCCGTCATATACAAGTTGAATTTTGCTCAAGAGTAAAGTACCCACCTTTATTTGTGAAAAAATCAAAAATTGTTGCTGAGAAAAGCTGATAAGAATTGAAAACAAGAATTAAATATTCCAATAATACTTATCTACGATGAAAATCCGGTTTTGTTGTTTTTCCAATTTTTTCAAGTTCGGAAACTTTCAGCTTACTTGTCTATTTAATGAACAATCTGATTGCAATAATGTATCTAACAATTGCAGGTGTGTCAATTAAACATCTCTTACTTTTTATCTCAAAAAATCACTTATCTGAATAAAACTTCATTTTCATCGTAGACAGTGCTGGGCAAACCATGCACTTCAAAAAAAGTAGTTGAGTATAACTACCTTAACTACTTACCGAGAAAGTAGTTTGATCACTAATTAGTTCAACTATATTATGAAAAAAGAAGTTGAACCATCGATAACTACTTGTTGACATATATTTTTTTTTATTTATTTGTTTGGAAATATAAAAATAACTGGTATATTCTGCCTTGATTGCAGTATACAAACATGCAGGCAGATCACATGAAAGTACGGATCATCATAAACATGATCTATGAGTTTGAGGTTTGGGCTATGTCACGCGATGACTTCTGCGAGGGATGTGCGAGAGTCATGATATTATGGCGTGAGTTTATCTTGTTTGTTTTAGTATCATGGTCACCCAGATACCTAGGGAACCTATGAATTTTGAGGGTCAGGCACGCAATGATGTCAGCGTCAGCATATCTTGTTTGTTATAGTATCAGAGATGCGGGAGCACAAGAATTATTTCAGCACCCACTTTGAGCCTCATCGGAAAATGGATGCTCTCAAAATTTTCAAAATGTATTTGTTCAGGAAATCAACGCAATAATTGCAAGACATACATCCTTTTTGACTTTTTCTTCTCAGTTTATTTTGCTATAGCTTTTTCTCCAAAGATAAAGCGCTATTATTGCTATTATCTTTTTATATTTCAAAAAGATTTAATGCTGTCAGTGCCAATTCTGTCGAAGAGAAATCAAGTCCAAATTCTATAATATGAATAACCAAACAAAACACAAAAATACCATCAGCTGTTCCGTTTCCGTTATCATTCGTGTAATTTTTTTTCGTAAATTTAATAATGAAAAAGTTTTACATATAGTGCTAACTTGAAAACACACTGTATAAGAACGATACCCAAAATTCAGATATTGGTTTGATTTCAATGATAATTTTTATATTATAATGATTTCTATATTCCTCAAAAAAAAATCACAAAAATGCATAAAGCTGTTGACCCAAAGCGATGAGAAAATTGTATGAAAAAATTAAAAATTAACACACAACAATTCAGAATCAAGATCTTGTTATCACTCCAGACATACCTAGGAATGACAAAATATCCGTGAAAAAAAATATGGAAAAATGAAAAATCTTTTTATAAATTACGCACATCTTGCGAAACATTGTGATGAATTTGCAACTATTGTTTGTATTTGATATTTTTCAGCTTTGTTGCTCTGAGTTGCTTAACAGACAATGCAAATTGTTTTTGAAAAAGTATGCTATGATGTTTTTCGAAAAGGAAGCGAAAAATAAAAATCAGAGCTCTATTTGAAGGGACCGTACTGGGTCCGATATTGTTTATTATTTATATTAACAATTTGTTCAACATCCAGTCTCTTGGTGAACTTATATGCTTTGCTGATGACTCGGCGATAATATATAAAGACAAAAATTGGCAGAAACTGAAACAAAAAGTAGAAAACGACGTCCCGAAAATCTTCCTATGGTTTAAAAACCATCTTCTCACCACTAATTTCGAAAAAACATACTTTATGCCATATGGCTGTTATTCCGACTCCCTCCCAGACTATACAGAACTTAGCATTCAGATAAACAAAACTACTTTCTCCATAAAATCAAAGCTCAAAATAAAATATCTCGGTGTCATGCTTGACCCCCACCTCAAATGGAATGAACATACCAACTATATTACCAATAAGTTGAGAGGTCTGATACGTAAGTTCAAAGAACTAAAGAAATATTAAATAAATGAACCTTTATTAAGCATAGCTTTACAAAAAAATACAATACTTAGGTACATGGGAATACATTAGTGTATAAAAAACATAGGACAATAAAATATAACATACTAATATAAAAATGAAAAACATCATTAAAAAGAACAATTACATATTAAAAATAAAATCCCTTAGTGAATTTTGGAAAGTTCCAATCTCTTCAATATTTCTGATGTGTAATGGAAGAGCATTAAACTGTGTCAGTCCTTTAAAAAACAGACTGCATTGGGTTTTTGTCAAACGAGTTGTTTGCACATAAAAATTTGAAGTATTTCTGGTGTTATAGCTATGTACATCACTCACAAATAACAACTCGCTTGACAAATAATCCGGTACTATGTGATTTCTTATTTTGTATATCATAACATAGGTTCTATACAAGATAGTTTGTTGAACACTCATGATCCCTACTGTTTCCAACATTAATCTAACTGGAGTATATCTGTTACATCGTAAAATAGTTCTAAGGGCACGATTCTGTATTTTCTGAAGTTGCTTTAATTTTTCTTGGTTTAGATTATATAATATTGTAGAACAATATTGTATATGAGGGGCTATCAAAGATTTATATAAAAGAGTTCTAATGTAGGGTGACAAATGTTTACCTATTCTTTGCAGAAAATACACTTTTCTGGACATTTTTGATGAAATGTAATCGCAATGCTGATTAAAATTAAGATTTTCATCTAATAACACTCCTAAATATTTAAAAACTCTTACCCTATTCAATTTCTGTCCATGCAGCAGAATATTGACATTAAATTCATCAAATTTACGAATTAAACCTGGTGTACCAAAAACAACATATTTACATTTGTTCACATTGACTGCCATGGAATTGTCACTTAACCAAGTACATAAATTGGACAAATCATTATTCAGTTTGTCAATCATATTATGAATATCTGCACCACAAATATACAACATGGTGTCATCAGCAAATAACTTCATTTGACAGTGTTTAACAGTTTTAAAAATGTCATTTACATACATGATGAACAGGAGTGGTCCTAATATTGTACCTTGTGGTACTCCAAAATCAACATTTGCTTCTTCAGAGATGCTGTCATTGAATTTAACCTGTTGCTTCCTGTCCATCAAGTATGATTTCAACCAATCATAGACCCTCCCTCTCAGACCCATTTTAAACAGTTTTTTCAATAACAATTGTCTGTTGATTGTTTCAAACGCTCTTTTAAAGTCTAAAAACACAGATATAACAGTCATTCCTCCATCAACACGTTTCAACCATTCATTCGTGATCTGTAGAATAAGAGTTTCACATGAGTGGTCGTTTCTAAATCCAGATTGAGAAGTGTGGATGACAGAGTTTCTATCACAGAATTCACTAATTTGATCCTTCACCACTAGTTCTATAAGTTTCTCGTATGGAGGGACCGTGTTTATTGGACGGAAGTCTTCAATTTTTTCACTACCCACAATTTTTTGCACAGGAGTAATTAAGGATAGTTTCCACTTCTCAGGGAAAATACCATATGTTAGTGATGTGTTGATGATGTCCATTAACCTATTCCCAGCAATTTCACATACATCCTTCAATATCTGTGCAGATATTTGATTGCCACATCCACCAGATTTCTTCAGACGTTTCATAATTTTATTAAAATGGCACATATCAATAGTCTTAAAATCACATAAAACTTCTTTGGTATCTATAAAACTTATCACATAGTTCAAGTCATGTGTCCCTACAATGGACGACACAACCTCTAAAATGCTGTCCAAAAAATACTGATTGAAACTATTGGCAATATCACAATTCTTCTTTATCACAATTCCATTTTATTTTGCAATCCCATATCTGAAAACACTCTATCTATCTCTTGTGCAGCCACACCTGACTTACGGAATAATAGTTTGGGGAGGTGTGCTTGATGTCCATCTCAAGGCATTGGAAAACACTCAGAAGTGGATTCTAAAGGTAATCTATAACAAAAACCGATTGCATCCAACTGAGCTATTGTTTGAGGAATCCAAAATTCTGGACATAAGACAACTTTTTGTACAAAGTATAGCCCTGAGACAATACAAGAAGAAAGATACCCTTGAAACTGTTGAGCACCAACACGATACTAGATATAAAACTCTAACAGGTTGCCTTCCAAAGACGAAAACCTCATTGGCACAAAGATTTTTCACGTACATCAGTCCAAATGTGCATAAAGGCTTACCTCTCGATATAAAGATTATGAATTCATTTGACCTATTTAGACATCGTTTAAGATTATGGTTGCTTCAGGAGGGAAGAATCAAAATCCATAAACTTATCAACAAGAAGTATGAATAAATGATCATTTTCACTGGGTGAACTAAACCAACAATTATTATTATTATACTGTAACCCTTCACCCTAGAGATATAAGAATGACAAAACCCGATCGTGACATTAATTCCCGAATATGACTTGCACCCTATTCAGAGTACAACTCCGACCATGACAAATAAACCCCGATCTCGACACAAAACCGCAGTCTGAAGCAGCCATTTATATCATATAAGACAGCATATTTATAAATAATGCTGTATAATTAGCATTAAAATTATGTCACTTCTTTGCTCTGTATCCATTACCATTCTACATACATTTTATCACTTAATAGGTTTAATGTTAATGTTGTAATATACCCAATACTTATTTTTTAGCACATAATAGGTATTCTGTAATAATTGTAATATTCCCCCACCAACAAGATTTATTTCTTTGGTGGTTTTATTATAGTTTATTTAATTATTGTAATTAATTCATTGCTACTATTTTCTTTTTGATAAATAAACTTATTGATTGATTGATTGATTGATTGATTTTACAGAAGTCAATCATTGAGTTATTCTCGGATAATCATTTGCATTGCATTCTTCAGATATTTTTGATTTTTCCAAAGTTCTTCTGTCAATAACTGATAGCACAAAGTAGGTCATGATTCAATTGAAAAACAAAAAAAAAATATTTCAGGACTATTGATATTCTGGAGATTGTACTATCTTGATTGTGTTTTCATTTCTGTATTTTGTCTATTTGACTCGAGCTCAGTCATGATGTTCTTCTGAAGTGTTTCATTATAGGAAAAAGAATAGAAGCAGAATATCAAATGTGTCTTGGGAAACATATCTTAAAACTCAAATATTATCTAAGTTGATCCGGCAATTTTCACCGACAGAATTGCGGAAAACTGCGTGCCTTTACTCATTTTACGATATCAGGAGCAAATGAAATGCAGAGAGGTATTATAGTCCTGTACATCTGTTAAACGAACCATGCTTTCACTCGACAAAATAGTCCAGGCTTGAAATGAATATAAGGGGAAATGAAAATAAATGCTTCTAGGAATAACATTATTTGAATGTCTGGTATCACCTAATTATTCTCATCGTATTGATGTGAATTGGTGTATATTTGAATGAATGTAAATAAAAATTCCAATTTCGTTGTTATCTAGGACATTGAGTAATATTCAAAATATAAACAGAGCTGGGATAGGCTAGAGTAGGACGTTGACCAGTTGAAGTGTATTGAAGATTTTTTTTCTGTGGAAGGAGCATTATTTGCATGAGTAAATGTGGAGTTCGCGCTTCACAAAGTTATGAGTTTTTCAAAAACGTTCTCTATTACACTCATTTATCTATTTTTATACAGTTGTAGGTTCTTCATTCTTGATACATCAGGTATTTGTTTAAAATGTTGTCTACCACATTCAAAACCGTAAAAGGTACGAGGTCGGTTGAATAAAAAAAAGTTAAATAGGAAGGAATGGCTGTGTTGCTTTTTTCGAAGTAGGAAGAAAACAGTTTCAGTACTCAGAGCAATAATCTTTTATTAATGTAGCTGGCAAAGTGCTTTCGGCTAATAATAAGCCATCATCAGTGCCCCAATAGTCAGTTGTGTACAGTGGTCAAATTGCCGTTTCTGAATATTTAAAAAAAAATTATAATTTTTTTCACTAAAACAGCTATTTCAGATCAAGTGATATTTTCAAAACCAAACTGGTAACATGGCTCAAATTTGGTGAGGAATTGTAAAAAACAAACAAAATGTACAGTTTGTGTGAAACTTGCATCCACATAAAAAATATACAAAAATACTTATGTAATGTGATGTCTTTTATGAGCAATATAAATAAATACATTGAGAATCCTTTGATAAATTACAAACTATGCAAACATAACCTCTATAAATCATTTTTTTTTAAATTTTTGATCGAATCCAAAATTTATCCTACATGGAGTAGATTAACCACCCTAGATTTGATAAGATTTTGACCCTACATCGGTTATCAAAGAGCTGACGGTGCATTCAAAAACTTGAATGCAATTGTCAGTTTCCGTGCTCTGGCGATTTTTTCTAAAAAATTGTTTAGTGTCCTCTTTTTACCGTTCAAAAAAAGACACTTTTCAACACTTTTTTGTGTGTAGTTTTTGATAAAAATGGCTAGCACCATACAAAAGAGAGCAAAGATTATGTACTTCCTGAAAATTTCACGATAATGGACGACTAGCATACATTTTCAAATGACTTCAAATTTAATATGTATACGAATTCTCACTCATACCATTTGAGAGTTTTTTTCAAGATATCCGAAAATATACTCAATAAATAAAAAAAAAACGCAAATTTAACTACATCAGCAAAAACTCCTGAGCTTTAGCTAAAACAATCCTTTCTTACTTTCTCTTCCTCAATACGTTCATTTACGCCAGACGGAGATAGATTATGAATTGTGTGACGTTATCATAATCAATGGATGATGATTGGTATTCTTAAATCGGTGATTACAACATTTATAGATGTCGTAGAATGATTTTTTTAAACATTGATGGCATCAGCACTTACTGATCCTTATATTTTTTCCAAAAAATTTGCAAATTGTCCACTGACATAGTGTTATGTGTCACCCTTTATTCTGTATATAGTTCCAGCGAGAGTTTGGACAAGACGCTGAGTTGACTCATTTAGTCACGTAGCCTCTTTTTCTTTCTTTATGGATTTAATTCGTTACATGATTCTTATATAAGCTCTTCAATATAGACGTATAATGCACAGGTCTGGAAAAAATAGCTCAAATATATGTGTGAACATCTGGCGCTAAAACATCCACTTTCTTCTGAACCCTCTCTTCGAACCTAACAAGAATCGACATCCGAGCATTCCTCATCAAGAAAGAGGGAAGAAGATGAGTGCAGTTGGCAACAATCTCAAGGATTGCAGCTGTGAATGTAAGTGGACAGGTTTTATAGCATTATCTGGTTTTTGTTGTACTTATTTGCTATCATGTCGGATTCAGATAATCCAGGTTCTCAACCTTAAGCAACTACTTACTTTCGCGATCTTTTGCAAATCTTAGAAGAACTAAACACATTAAGGCAAGGAATAGCTACATCGGTGCAAACTTATTTCAATCGTATAGAAATTCTTCAAACATCAACAACAACAACTTCATGCTTTGAATACAACACCACTTCAAGATCAAGATGAATCAGTTGGCAGAAAAGCCTTGATCAAAGAAATATCTTTGCAACGTTTCATTTTGCATTCAAATCAAGAAATTTCTTGTTGTTTGCGTAGATCCAGACCAGACAGTATCAATGACACTCTTACTGAAGCAATGTTAGAAGAAAAACATTTACTAGCAAGAAAATCCAAAAACTAAAATCCCAATTTCAATGAAAAATGTAATAGCTGTAACGAAAAGGGTCATAACTTTTGAGAATGTTATTAAAAAAAATCCCGTTAATATTACCTCAAGTCAAACGAACGTTCGATACCCCAAAATTCAAAATCAACAATCTCTTCCGGATCGATACTCTTCTCAAGTGAAATTTCGCAATTACTGTAAAAAGAGAGGATATCTTATCGACGAGTGTCGCAAACGTGAGTTCAACAAGCGGAGAAAAGAACTCAATTCTAACCCTCATCAGCAAAATCCTCAAAATAATCCTGTCACACAAAATGGATCTTCTAACTAAACACTGTTGGACTAAGCTCTCGAAAAAATGTCACCTCAAAATCACATAAACCTTCAATATAACGAAATAAATAACTTTCAATAAAAATGGAAATATGTTGAATTTCCAGTCAATAATGCACACTGGTTCTAATGTACTCCAAGGTTGAAAATGACAAAACTTCAATTAAATCCAAACGGAAAAATCTCACTAAACGGCATAACTCCAAGTGCACCCATTGAAACTGTGGGAAGCGTAATTTCAGAACCTTTCTAAAATGACTACCCTCTTAACGTTAAACTTCATATAATTCGAGAAAATACCAATATGCCATTTGATGGATCAATCGATTACGATTTTCTTTAGTCCTAAGATGTTGAATTGAATCACAGACACCACGAAATAAAATTAAAATCACTGCCGTCTCCGTTGAAAATGCACTTGAATTCAAATCCGGAAGATCAAAAAAAGTTTGTCCTTCAACCGAGATCCGAGAAAGTAATCCGAGTAAACGGTACCAACGGAGATCAAGTTAAGGTCGATTATAATCATGACACGTATATTCTAGATGGAGTTCATTTAGCCAAAGCTATTTTATCACTTCATGAAAATAATACTGCTTCAACTAACGTTGTGATTACACTCGAAAAAGCTGTGCAAGTGAATTTTATAAATCTCGAACTTGTCACGTTTAGCGAAAATGATTCATGTATCTTCAATTGCTTTTCAAAGACGAATAATATGGAACGTTTGAATATTTTGGAAAACAATTCAAGACTCAATCACCTCAACACCTAAGAGAAAGCTCCAATCTTGAATCATTGTCGCGAATTCAACCATATTTTTCATTTAACCAATGATGAGTTAGTGACTGTGACGCTATGGGCACATATAGCACCCAACACTTGTGTCGGAAAGCTGAAAACGGCCCTTTACTTCAATTGAATAATATCCTAAGATACACTTATATTGATATGTTTTTTTTTTTTAATTTGAAGTAATAAACGTTTTAATATTATCGGGGGTAATTGCACAAGTGCATCAAAATCATCGATAATTATGCTTGAAAGCTTATCGCCTAAGAACTGCATGAGTTCATTTTCATATTTTGGAGAGGGCTCTTTTAACAAAAAAGGCAATATGCTAGAATGCAAAATAATCTGATTATTTTGATGCACGAGTGTAATTTAGATAGAAAATTACTCGAATTGGGTAACTCATTGGATCAAATAACATTTTTTTCAATGGATTGTATTGTTTCTGTTCCAAAACGTGACATTGTATCGAAACTTCTATCAAAATACGAACTGTCACACATAGAAATTAAACAAACTAAGGCGTTGTTAGGCGATTGTAAAAGAGCGTGACCATTGATACGTAAACAATGCAATTTTCGATTCCTAGTATGGAATTTTCGCTGTAATCAAACAAAAATTGTTGTGTAGGTATACGTAGAAGTGTAATTTTCACTATTATAATTATTATGCTTACTTTTTTCTTCACTTCCAGATCTCTCTGGTTATAAAGTCCAGATCGGCTGAAAGCAAGATATAGACTTCGATCCTACTGCTCCAGGACTGACCTGACTATGTTTGTAGCATCCAAGGTAACAGACTTCTGTATAGCACGGTAGAATTTCCATGGTACTCCTATGTCTCTCATACTGTTCCTTGACGTCTTCGGTATTAGTCCCATGGATGAGATGATGATCGGCATCACCCTAGCAGTTTGCAGCTCCCATACCTTTCGGACTTCACGTCTTAGGTGAGTATACACTAATTTTTAATCGCTAATTTCTCGTTGTATTTCAGCTCTATATTGTAGTTATTGGGGACTGCCACATCTATCAGAAGAGCGTTGTTGTCTTTCTTGTAAAGGATGGTTATATCGGGTCTATTGTGTTCGATTATTCTATCTGTTATAATATGTTTGTCCCAATTTATTTTGATCTGTTCGTTTTAAACCACGAGTGGTGCTTTATAGCGATAGTATGGTTCGTGATTATCTAGTGTTATTTTGAGCAGCTTCAAAAGTTCGAGGTATACTATCACAGCCACTCAATTATGCCTCTCTTATTATTTTGTGCCGGCTAGATTTTCACATCCAGATAGAATATGCTCGATCGTCTCCGATTGGCTGTTTCATTTTCTACATTTATCCGTTATCACTTGTCCTTTTAGGATATGTTTCTGATTATTTCTGGTACTTACAAACTCGTCTTGTATAGCAACCATGAATCCCTCAGTTTTCAAAAAGAGTGTTTCGCTTTGCAGCCACCCTAGAGAAGCTTCTTTATCAATACATTCTTTCTCTTGGTTGTAGTGGTAGCGCCCATGCAGCTGTTTGGATGCCCATTGTGTGATTTTCTCTTGGTTGTTGATCATATTAGGAAAATGAGTGTAGTTTTGCTGGCTCAGATTCAGAGGAGTGTTTCCAGCATAGGTCCTGATAACAACTCTATGCAGGGTGAATTGTACATTGTAGAAGAATTTTTTAAGGCCCTCAATCTGTGCGTTGCACGCTATCACCACGTCCATAATATCTCTTCCGCTCTGTTGCTGAGGAAGTGATACTCGATATACTTTTGATGCTCTAGGCTGGTGCATCCTGTGATTGGTCAGCATTACTTTAATTTTTGTGTTTAAACCCTCCAAATCTGTATGGCTCCAATTAACAATCCCAAAGGAGTACCAGCACTGGGATGACATAGCTATTAATAGATTTGGTTGTTGGATGAATTGAGCTTGGTTTTAAGAATATTCCGGAGTCTTTTTTCAAACTGCTCAGTAAGTATCTCCTTAATGTTCTAGTGTTCCATTCTATTTGTTTGAAGAATACCTGAATATTTATAGGGATCTCTACTCAAGGTTATTAATACAGTCGCCTCATCCAATGTCAGATTGGGGGTATCCCTCAGTTTACCTTTCTCGATGGTTACGGTTTGGCATTTGCTAGTTCCGTAGACCATTTCTTTGTTAGTGCTAATCTTGTGAACCAATTTATGGACAGCTTCTAGACGATTCTTGTTAGCAGTGTGTAACTTTGAGTCGTCTATATAGAATAGGTGACTGACTGTCCCAGCTTCAATTGCTCTTTGGTGGTGAATCCATAGTTCGTTTGTTTGACAGAGGATTCAATGCCAGACAAAAGCACAAGACGCTGAATGAGTCACACTGAAATAGGCCTTTTCCAATCTTGATCTCTCTGGATTTAAAATGAGTGTCACCAGATTTTATGGATAGTTTTGTACACGAAGCTTTCATCGTACTTCGCAGAGATCTTGTGATGCTGTCATCAATGCCATATAAATCTAAAACCTGGAGCAGCCAGACGTGGAGGATTGAGTCAAACGCCTTTCGATGGTCTAGATATGCCATATAGAAATTTCCATTTTTCATTTTCGCCTGTTGCAGTAATACCGAGTCTACCACTATCTGCTATTTGCAGCCCAGGGCTCTTCTTCTGCATCCTTTTTACTCGTCAGTTAGGATGTTTTCAGTGTCCAGATAAGTACAAACTTTGTCGGTTATTCATCCAGACAGTTTTTTTTACATTGTTGGCACGTGATCGGTCTATACTGGGATGGGTCTTTGGTATTATTACTTTTTGGGTGAAGATAAGCGTGGCTTTTAAAGTGAAAATCAGGCATTAAACTCGGGTTTTAAAAAATGTCATTGAATCTATCGGCAAGGTAAGTATGTGTGCTGTTAAACTTTTTTTACCCGTAGTTAAATATACCATCTCTACCGGACGCCTTTCAGTTCGCTAGTTTTTGTGACTTTCCTAATATCTTGTTCATTGAAGTGTATTGGGTCTAACTGGTATCCTTCATATTTTTGTTTTTTGGTGTTCATCCGTACTGCGTCGTTCTTACGTTGCATTGGTTGTGCCCAGACTCCAGCCCAAAAGTTTTCAACGTCTCTAATCTGTCGTTCAATCATTTAGTATGACAGTTGTGTTCTGATAATGCGAGTAGCCACGCTTTTCTCATCAAAATAATAAATCTGATATACAAATCGTCGAAACCTGTAAAAAATGCCCGGTATTCTCTATTTCTCTATTCATATGAATAAAAGCTGTTTATGTTTCATGAAACACAATTTAGAAAAACCGTGAATAATTTGGTCAACTTCAAACTATAATATACTTGTGAGGCCCGGTATCTCAATGATGGTTCAACGATGAACTCGGTTCAAGTACCGTGGTCTGCATCTTTGAACGCAGTTCAACGTTGAACTGGACTTGAGAGATCGGGCCTATAAGAGTTGTACGAAAAACAGTCGCTAATTGTCAAAAATGTCTCGTTGCATGTCCATGTTCTATTGAAAATGCAATGCGTTCAACAAATTTGCTGCACGCTTAAGTTGATGGAGAACTTATTCGTATTTTGCGACAAATAAATCATGGCCTCCTCAGAAAAGATTGAGTCTGAACTACCAAGTTTATATTTCGATGACACTCAAATTTCTCATGCACTTGTGACACATTACTAGACTGAAAATGTTATGCTCTTTCCAAAAATGAGAAAATCCAATATGGTGGCCATAGGAAAAATTAAAGTTGAGGTGGGTTGCGGGAAAACAAAAGACGATTAAGACATGTCATACACGCCATTTTATTCGTCTCTAAAAGGTGTCCCAATAATATCACATTTTCATAGCTGTCCAATCAGCCGTTTCGGATTTACTGGCAAAAATCAAAATCCGCCATTTTCGGTTCTTCACCGATATTTCCAAAACCAATTGACCGATCGCAAATCTGAAACCAGATATCGAATGCACTTAGTTTCCACTAAAACTTTCTCCATTTAACCTTTGATGTAGGTATAATAGGAGCCAAGATCCCTGTATAGAGAAACGAATCTGGGACACACTGTATGTAGATGGATTTCCTCCAGGTTCATATTGTGATCTAGGGTGGTGGAGAGTATCCGGTTTGCTTATGTGATGATTGTGTTGATTGTGGGTTTAAAGTGCAACCTAGGAATTCTAGGTCCCAAGCATGGGTCTGATCCTCTAAATTCTATCAGATGCTGATTGAACTTTTGCGCGTTATTATTATTATTATTATTGTTATTTGTTTTCATTTTACACTGTGTTGCTGTGATGGTGGAGGGGATCCTCCGAGAGCTGACGTTGCTCCTCGGGTGAATCTCCATGGTGCGCAGCTATATTATATTAATATTATTATCATTATTTTTTTTTTTTTTCATATCACACAGTGGTGCTGTGGTGGTAAAGGTAATCCTCCGAGAGCTGACCTTGCTCCCATGGTGAATCTTCATGGTGCGCAGTGCTCAGCACAGCAGATTTCTACAGAGTATTGAGGTTGTGGCTTCCTGGGATAAGTTTGACTTCCTGTGTTCCTTTCGATATAACTCCTGTTGCGCCAATCACCACTGGCATGGTTGATGTCTTGAAATTTCACATCCTCTGAGTTTTTATTTGAAGATAATTTTTCAAATATAAATTGAGATATTTCTCGGCTTTTTTTTTGGCGATGTTGTAGTCTGATAGGATTGCTTCATCAATCAACTACCATTGCTTCTGCTTTTCATTTTTGAGAATGATATCAGGCTTGTTGGCCTTGATGACTCGGTCGGTTATTATTATTATTATTATCTACAGACTTATGTTATACTTGGCTTGAAGCCGGCAAAATTTACCCCTCCCGGATACCATGTATCAAAAGGATTCGGCTCACTTAATCACTTGACATAATAAACTTGCGTACAGTGTGGCAAGTATTCAGTATAACAGCCTTCTGGATGTCAGAGAAGGTGTTTTTGGGCATCCCCAGGTTGGCAAGACTGTCGTACAAGGTCTTAGACACTACACCGTTTGATTATATCATGACTGGGTCTATTTCTACATTCTCGCAGTACCACATCTGTTTAATTTCAATGGCCAGATCCGCATACTTGGCCAATTTCTCCTGATGTTTCTTGAGTATGTTGTAGGTGTTCGGTACGGCTACGTCGACGAGAAGGACTGAGTTGACCATTCTATCCACCACAACAATGTCAGGTCTATTATTCGTCACCTGTCGATCGGTGATAATGGACCTATTGGTGTAGAGTCTAAAGTCGTCGTTTTCCAGCACCTTCTATGCCTGATACCTGTAGTATGGTGTATAAGTATTGAGGAGACCGAACTTGTTGGCTAGTTTCTGGTGGATGATGTTGCACACTTGCTTATGTCGATGCCTGTCGTTAGCTAGTACTGACTACCTGTAGTCAGTACTAGCTAACGAACTACAACACGATGTTATATGTTGGATTGTTTTTGATGTTTGCAGACACTTTCTGCATTCATGGGATTGAGTGTTGGGATCATTGATGACAGACTTCTTGTAGTTATTGGTACTGATGACCTGATCCTGAATAGCGATCAAGAAGCCCTTGGTCTCTGGAAAAAGGGTACCGCTTGTGAGCCATCTATTTGAGGCTTCCTTGTCAACATGAGGCTGACTGAGGTCGTGATGATGTCGTCCTTTTGTGACCATTGTTCCTGCTTTTCCGTATCCAAGACTACTTTTAAGTCTGCTTCGAGTGAGGCAAGGTTCAGAGGGGAATAATTCTTGTCGGCCTTAGATATCACTTGATGTAGAGCTGATGTTTCAGCTTTCTTGTGAAAGAATTCCCTAAATTTTTTCACCTGTCGAGAGTGTAGGTTGGTGAGATCAATTGAACCTCTTCCTTCTTTCTTTCGTGGTAATGTTGTTCTCAAAGTGGATGACTTGGGGTGGTGGTTGCAGTTCTTTGTCAACATCGTTCGTGTCAGCCTCTAGATGTCCAAGCTCGGTTCTCGTCCATCTTAAAATTCCAAAAGAGTAAGTCAAAACCGGCATGGCATAGGTTTGGATTGCCTGAATCAAGTTGCCTGCATTTAGTTCAGACTTCACAAGTGACTTTACTATCTTGGTGTATTGCTCCTTGATTCTCCCTTTCGCCTGTTTATGATCCAGTAACGTGGCTTGTTGAGATCCCAGGTATTTGTACGTGTCTCCGTTTTCCATTGCCAGAATGATGTCTTCATTGGGTAGTTGCTGGTCCCCATCGATGACAATGTCATTATATAGTCGGCCTTAGATATCACTTGATGTAGAGCTGATGTTTCAGCTTTCTTGTGAAAGAATTCCCTAAATTTTTTCACCTGTCGAGAGTGTAGGTTGGTGATATCAATTAAACCTCTTTCTTCTTTCTTTCGTGGTAATGTTGTTCTCAAAGTGGATGACTTGGGGTGGTGGTTGCTGTTCTTTGTCATCATCGTTCGTGTCAGCCTCTAGATGCTCTAGCTTGGTTCTCGTCCATCTTAAAATTCCGAAAGAGTAAGTCAAAACCGGCTGGCATAGGTTTTGATTGCCTGAATCAAGTTGCCTGCATTTAGTTCAGACTTCATAAGTGACTTTACTATCTTGGTGTATTGCTCATTGATTCTCCCTTTCGCCTGTTTATGATCCAGTAACCTGGCTTGTTGAGATCCCAGGTATTTGTACGGGATCTTGCATTTGGGCAGCCCAAACTCCATATGAATGTCACTGAAAAATCTGTATGTTATGTCAAGTAGATGATCGATTTGACGCTGATTTGCTGCGTATAGCTTGATGTCGTCAATGTAAAGAAGATGAGAGACAGTACAGTTGGTGTTTCTGTCAGCTTTGACCTTGAAGCCGTATTTCAAGTCATTAAGCATTGTGGAGAGGGGGTCATAGTGAGACAGAACCATAACGGGCTCAGAGAGTCACCTTGGTAGATTTTCCTACGAATAGGAATTTCGTCAGTACACACTGAGTTTGGACCAATCTGTAGGTGTAGATTTGTTCGCCAGCCTTTCATTAGGTTTGAATGGAAGCTAACGATAGTTGGATGTGCTTTGTACATCTGCAGTATCTCGACCAAGCATGAGGCACACTATCAAACGCTTTCTTATAGTCTACAAATGCCGTGTGTATATTCCGGCGATCCCTCTGCACCTGTTTGAGAATCACAGAGTCTACAACAAGTGGTTCTTTGCAGCCTTGGTGGTCCCTTCTGCAGCCTTTCTGTTTTTCTGCCAAGATGCTGTTTTCCTGGGCGTGTCTGTATATTCTGTTAGACATGCTGCAAGTATTTTATATAAAGTGGGCAGGCATGTAATAGGTCGGTACTGAGAGGGGTCATCCCTCTGAGAACTCTTCGGTGGGATATATGTAGAGCCCAAAGTAAGAAACTCTGGGGTGTCCTCTGGGTTGTGCAGAAGATGGGTTCATTGCTTTGCCAATTCTTGATGTACGTTTGAGAACTTCTTGTACCAGAAGTTTTGTATGTGATCAACCCCCCCGTGCTTTCCAATTGTTGGTGTTGTGTATAACTTCAGTGATTTATTCCAGAGTAATATCCTCAAATTGCATCGGCGTAATGGTGCGTTTTTCTTCGGGTTTTATCCAGTCTGCATTTCTCTTGTGCTGTTTAGGCGTTGACCATGATGAAGACCAATATTCTTCTAGAATCTGTTTGGTTGGTATCGGTTGATTGCTGTTATCAGGTGCGGCTCCTAGTTTTCTGTAGAACATTTTTTGGTTGTTATGAAAATTATTGGTCTGTTGTTCCTTCTTTGTACACTTGACGTATCTGGATAAACGCTTGGATTTGGCTTTCAGTTTCTGCTTAAGCAGATCTTTGTGCTCACGCAAATGTTGTTGGTGGTTTGGATGTTGTTTTTGAGTACGTATTTTCTTGAAGATTTTCCAAATATGGTTTTTCAAGCGTTTAGAGGGTTCCGCATTGCGTTGATACTCCGTGAGTCGCCCCAGTTCAGTCCTAATAGTGTTGATGGAGTTTTCCAGACGCCTCTGCCACCACCACCTCTGCCTCTTGATTTATTGTTACTTTTGCGGATGATTGGTATGTATATTTGTTGCTTGTGGAGGCGGAGTACTGCTACTGCTCCAGAGTAAATGAGACAATGAAGCCGTTCGACAGTATCGCAATAGTTGATATGACTTATAAGGAGTATATTAACACCAGAAATAATAGCACAAGTTTTTTTATTGCTCTTCAATTTGGGTGACTTTGATCGTCTTATTGGATTAGTGCCTTCAAATTCCGCAAGTGAATTACGTAATCCAAATACCACTTCATCTACTTCATCTACGACTGCTGGTTGGGTGTTGTCAGAATCGAGGTGAATGTCAAGATTAGGGGGGGTGTGATTCGCGCCAATCACTTGTCATTCTCCGCCAATGTGATCTTCACCATGATAACCGTTTTCTTCTTGCGCTGCTAATTGGTCTTCCGCTCTTTGAAGATCAAGAAGGACCTCTCCTCGGATCCGTTGCAAAGTTTGTGCAGGGAGCAGGTTGTTCTTCACGATAGTTCTCCGTTGATCAGCTATTCGTTGTTCGGTTAAGTGATGCAGTTCCGAGTGATTTTTTAAAAAATCACGGTGAATGGCGTATCGGTAGGTGGTCAAATCGGTTTTCATATTGGTAGCTTTGAAGTAGGAGCGCATAATGAAGGAATTTGACTTAGTTGTCCACTTCATACGCTTCCTAGGCAATCCGGCTTTTGTGGTCGTAGGCACATTGACTTGCGTCGCCGTAGAAACATCAAAAGCCGGTGTAGGAGAGTTGATGGCTTGTTCCTCAATAGTGGTGGTTATTATTATTATTATTATCATTATTTATTGTTCTCATTTGATAGTCTCACATTTTCTATGTGGTAAAAGGTAATGAGGGCTTTCGCAAAACTCACACCTTGTTGACTATTTCACGATTTTCCCTACTATCCGACATGTTTCTAGGATCACTGATTTTTGCATGTCCATGTCATTAATATTATTGTTGATAGTTTCGTGACTGGAGCGGAACACGGTTATGTAACAGGAGCTCGTGGGAGGCAGTCAATAATACGAGGAAGGCTACTTTAAGTCTTCTTCAAAAGATAGTTTTCCTGCGATACGTAACAGTGCCCTTGGTTTTCACGTGTTCTATCAAGGGTGGCAATTTACTTAGGTTAAGCTAATGTTTGACACACTCTGTTTCCTATATTTAAGGTTTTCCTGCTGTGGAAGCGCAGCTTGGCAGATTTCTTTTCATGTTCTTTTCATGTATTTTCAGGCTACCATTGTTAGATGTCGCGTGTGTGTATTCCCGCGTTTTCAATTTTTATCAGGCTTTTTATTCATGTCAATTGGTTTTTATCAGTCCCTTTGTTCATTGTGCTTTGTTTCGTTAAACTTGTAATATGCGTCCTTTTACAGTTTTAGCATTTTAACCCCTTTTACAAGTTTTAAACTATTTTATCCTTTTAACATGTTTAGTGTAGTGAAAGTTCGTTTGTGTATTTTGAACATTTATTTTATTTCTTGTTTACAATTATTATCATGTGTATAATGTGTGATTTTCGGTTATGTGTTGGTGCCTTTTGAAACTGTCCTTCACATTCGGTGAGTTTTTCACTTGTTTTCTTGAGTTTCGTTGCCTTACTAATTATTGTATCTTTCCCCATTTTATGTTAGACTTCCTGAAGAAGGGGAAAATTTCTCCGAAAGCTTGAAAATTGAATATAGAAGACTTAAAGTAGCCTTCCTCGTATTATTGACTGCCTACCACGAGCTTCTGTTACATAATTAATATTATTATCATTATTATTATTACCATCATCATAATGGTGCTTTAGTTCTCAGGTTTTCCATGGTTATTCTATGACAATGTACGGGATTTCTTCGAGCACGATTATCATTCATGACTCAAGAATTTTCCAACTATTCTAGTGGTATTAATTATAACTGCTTTCTGCATCATTTTGCAGAGTTCTTAGGTAGTCCCAATATCTCGGGGCTCTTGCGTAACTCTTTTGGTGTTACCCCAGACAATTGGTGGTATCTTTACTGTGTTGAGCTGCCACATTTTCAGAATTCCATCTGCTAGTTCCATGTACTTCCTCTTTTTCTCTGCTATGGTAATAATAAAATTGTGTATATTAGGTATAGCAATGTCAATGATGTAGGCTTCTTTTACGGTTTCATCTCTTACCACTATGTCTGGTTTTTTACAAGCAATACTACTATGTACTTTAGCAGCTACTTGGTTATGACGATAAAAGTAGTCATTTTGGGACATAAGACTGCATCCTGAAGTTATATGTTTGATACTTTCTGTTTTTCACGGCAATTTCGGCATCTGTCATCTCTTATATTTGGATCTTTTACAATGTATTTCAGATAATTCTTTGTTTTCTCTGTCTGGCGTATTGACCGAGATGACTCTTTCTCTCGGAAGGGTAATATGGCCCCTGCTCGTTTTCGATCATACAGTAAAATTTGCATTTTCTTTTTTGTTTATTTAGTATATTTTTGGGTATTTTGGAAAAAAAATTCGCTTATGACTCTCTAATATTGTCTAGAATACGTATATAAAATTTCATTTTGAATTTGAAAATGTATGCAAATTGTCCATTCTCCTGAATCAGTTTGCGTCCGCTTGATTATACCAAATGAGTATGTCGGTAAAGGAATCGCCAAAGTGTTGATGGATTTAAAGAGGTGTTTACTGTTAAGTTCTGATTGTCATAGTTTACGTATTCTGTCCATGTATGCTTTAGTTAATAACTCTTTCGTGGATTTATGGCTGATTCCTCTGACTTGTTGATATCCTAAGTACTTATAGAGATCTTGTTCACTTATTGATTCCATCAGTCCTCCTTCTGGTAGTTGGATTGCACATAACTGACATATCTTTGGAAAACCGATCAACAAGCCTGACGAGTTCTTTTAGCTCATCATGGGATGTCGCGTATAGTTTCAGATCATCCATGTAAAGCTGGTGTGATACGATGTGCTTCACTTGGGTGTTCTACAAGGTGTATCCTATTTTTGTTCCATTGAGTAACCTAGAGAGGGGGTTTAAAGCTTAACAGAACCATAAAGGGCTAAGGGAGTCTTCCTGGTATATACTCCTCCTTATTCTGATTTCATTGGTGGTTACAGCTGTTTGCTTAGTTGTTAGGTGTATGGTCGTTTTCCACATTTGCATCATTTGGTTAAGGCACTCTACCATTGTTGGATGAACTCTATACAGTTGTAACACCTTGATTAACCATGAATGGGGTACACTGTCATACGCTTTCTGGCAGTCCACATAACAGCAGGAAAGTCTATTGTTTTTCTTGTGGACTTCTTTGAGTATTTCACAGTCTATAATGAGTTGCTCTTCGCATCCTTTAGCCCCCTTCCGAAATCCTTTCTGTTCCTCACACATTATGTTTTGTATTTCTATATGATCATTGAAAAAATTGGCGAGGCATGCTGTCATGATCTTATAAATCATCTGTAGGCATGTTATGAGACGATATTTTAATGGGTCTGTGGTGTATTTTCCTTTGGATAGCAAATATGTTTTGCCTTCTGTTATAAATGATGGAATATGTTCTGGATGTAGGATAACTTCAATGATGAAATGGGTAAGTTTATTGTGTGTGCTACTTGAGTTTTTATACCAATAATTGTGCAGTTCTTCGAGTATTTTAGCGAAAAAGGACATTCTTTAGCAAAATGGATTATTTGTTGCGGTGAACGCAAGAGACGTCATGAAACTACGATGTGTAAAACTCGTTAAGGTGATTCTGAGCCTAAGAGCGGTGCTGCTAGTTCCCCAATTGTTTCAAGGAAAGAAATAACTACTTTGATAACTAATTGTATTTCGAAAAACATTTATTTTATGCTGTCTTTATTTTATCGGACGTTTCAGACGAAAGCATACTTGTCGGAATGATTATAGATAGTGGAAGTCGATTATCTTTTATAAGGGAAGATATTTCACGAGAGTTGAATCTGACCATTTTCGGAAAGCATTAAATCGCAATTCAGTCATTCGGACAAAGTGAAAAGGCTTCTGCCAGAATATGTAACCGTTTTTCAGTTGAGCTTGCAAATTTCATCACTGGTGACATCATCAAGCTTTCAGTGATTGAAGTGCCCGAAATATGTTTTGGTAAATTGAAGCCGCCATCGAGATCTGATCCAATAATAAACGAGTTCAGTATGATTAATCATTTAGCTGACGTCTTGGTAGGAGAGCAACGGCCGATAAAGGGTTTTTCATTGCTGATAGAAGCTGATTATTAAATGATTAAAATTAAAAAATGATTTGACGTTAGTTGATACCACATTTAGGTGTAAAATTTACGGTGTATGTGTAACGAACGATAACGATGCAAATGACTATTTGACGGTCTTCATACGGAAATAACTTTTCCTGAAATGGACGATTAAAAATCAAAGACATTCTGGGACAAAGTGATCGGAATCAACGCGAACCTCGGTTCCGAACAATTTCATAAACGAATTCATGAAAGGCAATTTGTTTTTTGATAACGTTCCATATCTGGCGAGACTACCGTGGAAAAGTGGCAAATGTCTGGACTCAAATGGTTCTGGAGCTTTGGTACGAGTCAAAGGCTTGATTAAAAAGTTATGTAGGAATGGGAAATTGCCCGAGTATGATCAAGCAATTTGGCAATATGGATATGCTGGAGAAGTACCAAGCAACAAAATGAATGAAAGTAAGAGCGTCAACTATATGCCTCACCGGCCAATATATCAAGAAGATGAAGAGATGACCACGTTGGGGGATGTATTTGATGCTTCAGCTTATTCAGCTGGACATCCATCGTGGAATGAAAAACTTTGTACCGGTAAAAACTTGGTTCCAGATCTTGTGAAGATTTTGAATAATTTACGAGCAGCAGGATTAGCTCTGATTGCAAATATCGAGAAAGCGTTTTTGAAGATAAAGTTATGTCAAGAAGATCAAAATTATCATAGATCTTTTTGGTTTGAACATCCAGTAAACCAAGACATGACGTCAATAGCTGAACTACCAGAGCTCACTACATACAGAATGACGAGGGTAACATTTGGCGTTACAACCAGTCCGTTCCTGTTATCAGTCACAGTCAAAAAACATTTCATGTCATGTCCCGATCGAGCAGGCTATTGAGTTAGGGTGTTACAAATTCGATATAATAGCATTGCTAATTCCTAAACCATAAGAGATACAGCGTCGGTTAAATGGAGGCAAAGTTGCGCATTTTGGCACTCAATGATATGCCGCTGAGAAACTTAAAAAATTCGGAGCACTTCCGGAGATATCCGGAAAAAATCGAATTTTTCAAAATTCTGTTTTATTTCCTCCTGAGTTAGTTTGAAGAAATTATTGAAAACGAGTGGCACATTTACATGGCCACTTTTTTTCCTCTTGAAGGTAGGGTGGTCGGAATTTATATCCGACGTTTCGATTTTCCGCAACCATCATCAACTTGATTTTTTCAAATACAAACCCAACTTTTTTTATGCATTTTTGGATAGCTCCTGACTTCCTGAACATCATGATGTGTCACACTTGTCATTCCAAAATATGCAGGATTATAATCCGAGATTTTTCAAAATCAAACCTCTTGATCTCTTTGTAATGCAATGCGCGTATCGTAGTCATGGTAACAATAACAACTTGTCACGCCTGCGGTCTCTTTAATGACAATTTCATGTATACAGAGTGAATCAAAAATAAGTTACGATCATCACTCTCTTTGTTTAAAATGGAAACATGTAATTTTTATTTCATATTTGAATTCTGCGTGAAATTCTGTGTATATATTTATGCAATATACCTACATATTAATATCCAACTTTTTTCGAGAAAATTGCATTTTGAATCCATGATATTATTAATTCTTAACCTGGTTGATGTTTGTATTGGTTGAAAATTTGAATTAAATGCTCATTCAGCAACGTACTAAAAAAAAACATACTCGCCTAGTTACCTATACTAAGTTTATATCGCTGCTTCTTGGCTGTGAATATGAAAATAAACAACTACGCGATTCTTTCTTTTTGAGTTGCTTCGTTACTACATATTTACTTACGTTGCTGATTGGATTTTCAATTCAATTATTGAATCACTAGAACATTAACTTTTTTTTGAAATAGAAATATTATGGATTTATTAGGCCATTTTCTCAAAAACGCGTGGTTGGATATACACTAACCGACAATAGTAGAGAAACAGCCTGAAATTTGAGGAAACTTTGATCCTGGATCAGGCATCAAAAAAGTGATTTTGCATTTAAAAACTTAAATCTAGTTGTCAGTTTACGTGTCCTGGCGATTTTGAAAAAGAGAAAAAAAATTGTTTAGTGCCCGTTTTTCACGTTCAAAAAATGGACACTTCAAAACTTTTTCCTGTGTAGTTTTTGAAAAAAAAATGGCTAGCACCATTCGAAAGAGGAGCAGAAATTATGAACTTCATGAAAATTTCACAATAATTGAGCTTGAATTGAAGGATAGTCTATACCTATATAGTTATAAAATTTTGAACTTGGCAAAAATGTCCAATTTTCATAATTTCATCAAAAATGTGTCATTTCATAAACATTTTTTTTAACGATCGCCAGGACACGTTAAATGACAACTGGACCCAAGTTTTTAAATGCACAATCACTTTTTTGATAGTTCACGCAGGATCAAAGTTTCCTCAAGTTTTAGGCGCTTTCTCTACTTTTGTCGGTTAGTGTAGGTATGGGGTTTATAACATGACAGATAAACTCGAATCGCACGCAGAATTCAATAATGAAATAAAAAATTGGTTTTCCCATTTTGAAAAAAAAACTTGATAGTCGTAATTAACTTTTGGTGTACCCTGTATACCTGAATTAGCTATAAAAAACGCCGCATCCCAAAATAAAAATCGACGTGTCCAAACGTTTCCCAAAAACTCATAACCCTGAATTCTCTCAAGTTCCATAAGGGTAAATATGATGAAAAAAGAATAACATAGAAAACTACCCCAATGGACAATTTGCACATTTTTTGGAAATATGAAAAATATAAGGATTAGTAAGTACTGATGCCATTGATGTTTAAAAAATCAACCTACGACCTCTAATAATGCAGTAATCATGGATTAAAGAGCGCCAATCAACATCCACTACGTCATAGAATACATTATCTATCTCCGTCTGTCGTATTGACTGAGATGACTCTCTCTCTCTCGGGAGGTTAATATGGCCTCACCCCGTTTGCGATCATAGAGTGAAATTATTAGCGTCTTCTTTTTCATTTATTTAGTATATTTTTGAGTATTTCGAAGAATTTATTTTGGAGTTGACTTTCAAATAATGTCTAGAATACTTTATAAAATTTCAAGTCATTTGAAGATGTATGCAAATTGTCCATTAGTTCATGAACTGGGCGGTATCTCCAAAAATATTCAAGTGACAAAAAAAGTTAATAAGGGAAAGTTGCTTGAATAACTTTCATATTTTGCATATTTTGCATGCTGAAGAACAATCTTTTTGAAAATCATCCCAAAGAGCTTATTTCACGGCATTTCAGGAAAAAATGAATCAAAAAAAAATCTTCAGGGCACTTTGTACAGCATGTTCCTATTTACAATCTTCGTCTAATTATTATTATTTTGTTGTAGCACATTTCAAAAAACCACCCTTATTGCTCAAAAACCGCAGGGGAAAAAATTTTCATTTTGCTAATTTTGCACTCAGTACAGTTGCTGTCAAATTCTGGAAAAATCAGCTTTTCCGTTTTTTTTTCACGTTAAAATTTTATTGGATTATTATTGTTTACTGAAATCCACAGCTGTAGCAGTAGCAGTACTATGTACTTACTACGTCACTTTTCCGCTATTTAATTGAATATAAGTGTGCTTCTAATTAGCCTTAAAGGGTTTTATTCAATGATAAGCCATAGTTACAAAGATGCATTCTTGAACCAATTTCAATATAAACATGTGTCCTAGATAGTCTGGTTTTCAAGATACATTGTGTTGGAGGTCTACTTTTTGACCACATGAAAAGTCATAGGGTGAAGGTGAAGGAAAGTCCAAGACATTATGTCCATAACAATAACGGAGAGGAAAATCTTGAAACTGTTTCTACATTATTTCACATAACAATAACAACAAATGAAGCAACCAGATTTACTTATAATAAATCCGATTTTTTTTTCTAAATCTATATCTCGAAAACCAGAATATTTATATTCAAGACACAATGACAATTTGTTAACCTATAAGACCTTTTCTACTTGAATTTGGTTCAGGAATGCGTCTTTGGAATTACGGCCTATCATTAAATAACACTCTGTGTAGACGCAGATTATTGTTGTTGAAACTTTGTTCAGTTCTAATTTGCAAAATTAAAAAGGCTACGTGAAGCCATCAATATGATGTGGGATTTTTCTAGATTCACCTTTTAATAGATCATTCTTATATACATATGTATGTGATCAATTTCTAATCAATCTAAGTTAATTAAGTTAACGATAATAATTAATGAAGTGAGTGAACAAATCCATTCCCACCATAAATTGTACCTATTTCTTACATGCAGCGCATTTGGTCTGTACCGTAGTAAACAATGGCTGAACAAATTGTGCGCCCTGTCCAGCCATACTTCACTGCGATACAGCTCATGTATGCTCTGTAGCGTAGTAAGGAATGCCAATACGCGTACCGGAAGGGTACTTACGAAAATGCTAGAACGTTTCACCCCAAAAGAAGCGCCAAAACTAAAAATTGTGAGTGTTAATTGACCGATTACATATATTTGATTGGTAACTATTTCTCCGGTGGATGAGACTTCAAGTCATTGGCATGCCAGACTCCTTGTATCCGTCCTGATGGGTCCGATTGTTCGTATGACCATGGAAAAAGAATTCTGGTGATGGCAAAGGGTCCAACAAATTTTGGAGCGAACTTTGATGTGAACTGTTTGGCCGCATTCCAGAGTACGTAGTTTTTGTGTCAGACACGTTGCTCAAGCTGAAATCGTTTGTCTCTCTTCCGCAGATCGTATTTCTGGCGACTTTTATCAAATGCCAATTTGAGACGCTTCCGGACAGCGACCCTGAGAGATAACACCCCCAACACTTTTACATTTGAAATCAAGAAAAAACCCTCTATCTCTATCGAACTAAGGGATGAAATACAGGGTGTCCCATTAAAAAAATGAAGAAGCTTGATTTTTTTTTCGACTTCTGTTGCTCAATTATTGGTTTTTCTGATAATTTAGAAAAAGTACTACATTTTGCTAATTTGAACCACTCCCTAGGGTTAATATCAACGAAGATTGCTATTGGCCAAAATATACGTGAAAAAATTCTACAATCCACGTCTAATTATTATTATTTTGTTCTGGCAGATTTCAAAAGACCAACCTTTTTGCTCAAAAAACGGGAAAATTTTCGATTTTGCTAATTTCACACTCAGTAGGCAGTTGCTGATAAATTCTGAAAAAAAAAACAGCTTTCCCGCTTTTTTCTCACGTTAAAATCTTATTGGATTATTATTGTTTACCGAAATTTACAGCTTTACCACGTTACTTTAACGTCACATGAACATTTTACGAATGAGGATAGAGTCAACTTTATAAGACCAATTCAAACTATCCCTGTATGCCGTAAAAATAAATTGTACTGGCAAAGAATATTCGACTGTCGTAGTAGAATATTCTTTGGTAATGGTTAGTATAGGATAGTTTTATTTTTACGCATAATGATAATGTAAGTAGGTATTTCAATTCGACGCTATTAAATTGAATCCGCATGTTATGGTGTGCTTCTAATAAGCCTATACAGGGTTTTATTCAATGATGAGCCAAAGTTACAAAGACGCGTTCCTGAACGAATTTCAAGATAAACATGTTTCCTAAATAGTCTGGTTTTCTAGATACAATGTGTTGGAAGTCTACCTTTTGACCACATGAAAAATCATAGGGTGACAAGGAGAGTCAAAAACATTATGTTAATAACAACAAATATAACAACGAGCAAAGTTGACTCCATTTACTAATCATAAATCCAATTTTTTTCTTAACCTGTATCTCGACCTTTAAGACCTTTTCTGCTTTTTTACTTGAATTTGGTTCTACGTCTTTGGAATTACGGCCTCTCATTGAGTAACACCCTGTGAAGACGCAGATTATTGTTGGTGAAACTTTGTTCAGTCAGACGCACACATCGTCTCATGAATAGGATATAGTAGGATTTTTCTAGATTCCCCTTTATAATACCTAGATAATTTTTATATACATATGTATGTAATCAATTTTCTTTATGTATCGTACTTGGTAAAAGATAATAATTATGAATTGAGTGAACATATCCATTCCCACCATATATGTACCTATTTCTTACATGCAGCGCATTTGGTCTGTACCGTAGTAAACAATGGCCGAACAAATTGTGCGCCCAGTCCAGCCATACTTTACTGCGATACAGCTCATGTATGCTCTGTAGCGTAGTAAGGAATGCCAATACGCTTCCAAACATCACTGGAGACTTTCTTCAAATGATCAGACCTTTGAACTGGATCATACTCCGAATCGGTGACGGTATTGGGCTGGGCTTCATCGTCAACCGCTGGAATGAAGGTGGGTTCCCGCCCAAACATGATGAAGTTTGGTGTTGAACCCGTTACCTTACTAGTCGAAGATCGTATGGCGCAAGCAGCTTTCCCCAAAAACTTGTCCCATGTTCGATGATCATTCTCCACATATCCGGATGTGATGGTCTTCATCACTCTCTGCGTCCTCTCAACTGGGTTTTTCTGTGGATGATAGTGAGCTGTGAACTGGATGTTTATCCCATAGCTCCTCATCACGTCCTGGAATTTCTACTCTTGAATTGGGGTCCATTATCAGCAATGATGGTTTCAGGTAAGCCTCAAATGAGTATTACGTGATCCTCGAACCATTTCAGAATATTTCCAGAGGTCGCACTTCAGAGGGGATAGAACAGAACGTACTTGCTAAAGACGTCATACACCGATAGTACGTAGGAATATCCCGAGATCGATCGTGGCAGAGGTCCTACTATGTCGATGCTCAGTATCTGCCAAGGACGTACAGCGGTGGGTTGACGACTCAACATCAGTCCAGCAGATGGTTTTTGGAGAGGTTTGGTCTTCAGGAATGTGTCACATCTGGAAATGTATTTTCCGACGTCGTATTTCAGGGTGGGCCAGTAATATGTCTGGGATATTCTCGACACCGTCTTGAAGATGCCCAGATGTCCACAAGTAGGAGGGTCATGATGGATGGAAATGATCTTAGAACGGTCAGCCTTTGGAGGTACCAACAACCATGGATCTTCAGATTCTGCTAAGGCTGGATAAGGGGGTCTCGCACGTTTGTGAAGCTTACCGTTGATGATAGCCCACAGAGGATACTTGAGGGGCTCTTCCTTAACCCTCCTTACCATGTCAAGGTACCACTTGTTAGATATTTGGTCGACATTAGTGGGATCTGCATTGGTTAAAGCATCAATGGTGAGCACAGTACGGGACAAAGCGTCTGGGACTACATTTTGCTCTCCCTTTCGATGGACTATCGAGAAATCATATTGCTGGAGCCACACAGCCCATCGAGCTATTCTACCCACTGGATCCTTGATAGAATTGAGCCAAAGAAGACTGTAGTGGTCGGTGATGACAGTGAAATGAGTTCCCTCGATGTATGGGCTGAGCTTCTCTATAGCAAACAGGACAGCCAGGCACTCTCTCTCCGTCGTGCTATACCTCCTTTCTGCCTTCGTCAAGGATCGACTGAGGTAGCTGATCACATGCTCATCCCCATCCTTCACCTGAGTCAACACAGCACCAAGACCAAAATCAGACGCGTCACACTGAATCGTGAACTGCTTCTCAAAATCCGGACACGAATGGACAGGAGCTTTCACGAGGTAATTTTTAATTTTGTTAAAGGCTGCTTCACACTGTTCATCCCATTCAAATTTGGTGTTTTTTTTTGTGAGGGCTGTCAGAGGTGATATTACACTGGAAAAATTCGGAACGAAGCGTCTGTACCACGAAGCAAGTCCAACAATACGACGAACATCTGTCACATTCTTCGGGGAGGGGATCTGCACGATGGCTTCCACCTTCTCCGGATCCACCAGCAAACCATTTGCATTCACCACGTAGCCCAAATATCTGAGTTCGGATTTACAAAAGTTACACTTCTCCTTGTTTAATGTCAGGCCAGCTTTCAAAATCCTACTGATGACCTCTTGGAGAACTTGTAGATGCTCGGCGAAGGTTGGGGTACAGATAATCACGTCGTCCAGATAAACAGACACGTACTTTTCCAGATCCACTCCAATGACGTTATCGATCAGCCGCTGCCACACAGCAGGAGCATTTGTGAGACCAAACGGCATCCGTTTGAATTGGAATAGTCCACGAGAAGGTACGGTGAAGGCGGTGAGAGCTCTTGATTTCTCAGCGATGGGGATCTGCCAGTGGGCGGATTTAATGTCCAGTGTACTGAGAAAGCGAGCATCACGAAGCTTGTCCAAAGCGGCAGAAACATAGGGGATAGGCTAGGCATCGTGTACAGTGACTCTGTTCAGGGCACGGTAGTCCACACAGAATCTCCACCCACCAGACTTCTTGCGAATCATCACGATGGGTGATGACCAATGCGATTCGGAAGGTTCGATAATATCATCCCTCAGCATCTGTTCCAGCTCAGCATTCACTTAATTTTGTACGGCTCTTGACAGAGGGTAGTAGCGTTGTTTAATGGGTGCTGCTTCGGTTTTGATGACAAGTTGAACCAGTTTTGTACATCCCAGCTTGGTACCCATTGTCAAAAAGCTCCTCTCCACAAGTGCATCAAGCTTGGACTTTTGTTCTTCCGTAAGTGATTGGACTGATTGGATTGCTGCTAGGTGATAAGCTGATGAATCTTTCAGCCCATTGCGAAAAGTCAACTCTTCAGCAAGGAGATCAGACACGATACCCATCCGCTTCCAAAAGTCTATCCCGAGAATAATGGAATGAGGTGAGGATGGTACCACCAATACCTTCAGTACAACAACGCGCTGACGAAGTCTGAAGGGAAGATTTATTGTGCCAATAACATTGCACAAATCCGTTGGCTACAGTGCAACTAGGAAATGGAGATCTGGACAGAGTGCACCGATTTTTGAGTACTTTCCATCCAGCCTCTCCCACTATGGTTCTTGACGCGCCACTGTCCAGTAGTCCCAAAAAGTTTTTACCGAAGATTTCAACACTCAGGTAAGGTCGCTGATCATCTTGCGCCAAAACAAAGTTCAGAAGGGGGACGTGATCTTGAGTGGCCAATTTACGTTCTAGAGGGCAAGATGCACTTGCCAGCGTCCCGTTTTTTGAACAAGAGTCACAATTTTGACTGGTCACATTCTTTTTGCCTCAACGGTAGCGAAATAAAATTTTTGGCTTGTCGCAGGAGCGGAAGCGATGCCCAGTTCCATCGCAATTCCAGCAGATTTGTGGCTTTTGTTGTACTGCATCGACTGGATTTGGAAAAGATGTAGATGGTGACGATTCTGGTGAGTGACTAGTCTAAACAGGTGCAAGATTAATGGTTGATCTTTTATAGCCTAACTCGGGTTTCAAAAGCTGTCTCACATTGTTCGGAGGGGGAACAAATCTTTGAATTCAAGATTCGGCCTTTTCCACGGATCTCGCCAAACGTATAAGATCTTGCAGATTCTGAATCTCGTACGTGGCCAACCGACTTTGAAGGTATGGAAGCTAATTCCGACGTATCATCGCTAATTGTGTGCTTTCAGATGGTTGATCAGCCAGTTTCGGAATAAGGTTCTGCTTTTCGTCCCAAAGGCCAAACTCATAATCGTATGTTTGGAAGGCTTGGCGAAGTTTAAAAGTCAAATCGTCCCAATCAGCAAATGTAGTCGTTCGGAACCACAGCAACGCACCACCAGACAATAGTTCGGGAGCTGACTCCAGAAGCTGATCCTTGGATACTCTTCTGGGGAGCCTCAACTCCCCTATCCTCTCCAAAAAGCCATTGACGCTCGACTGTCCGTTATAGGATATATTCCATCTGGTGACGTCATAATGAGAATATTGTGGTGGATGCGACTGGTGATGATATTGACTTCTTGGAACTGAGGTTGGTAAAAATCTCATGTCCGCCAGTCAGTTACTAAAGGCCGGTTCTTCCTGATGATAAGGATAAAACGACGAATTATTTCCAGGTTCAGTTTGTTGGAATCGGATCGAATAACTGCCAGCTTGTCGACCATCCAGTCAATCAACATGTCTATCCAGCATACTCGGACGGGACCGCCACGGAGGAAAGTTGTCTTGTCTGTCCCAATTCATATCATGAGAATTTGTTCGATTTCCCATGGACGACATGTGATCTGTCTGGATTGATTTTTCCGTGAATCTGGGTCGTGGACGTTCATAGCTATTTTATTGATCAGCAATTGCGTCTCTATTCAGGATGTTCGTCGATTCATCGCGTTGGGTAGGTCTTTCCATAGATGGTACATCGTCATCCATTAATGATCTCGTTTGTCCTATTCCAGAGTCCATATTTCTATCCAGGCGCGAGGAATTATTTGGCCAACAAGAATGGCTAACGTCTTCGGCATCAAGATTATTCAAATCATCGACGATTGAGTTGTTGTCAATATCCATGTCCATGTTATCCAACCAAAATATATGAATACAGTCAATGTTGAAAAAATACGTTTTTATAAGCTGAATGCTCTTGTGTTATTGCACAGCAACACAACCCTTTCCAAAAAAAAAACAACGAAAAAAATAAATAAAAAGGTATCAAATCACTCGAAAAGCTTGCTAAACCACGTGATCTCCAAATATAGGCTGAGCAAAATAAAATTCAGAAATAAATAACAAAACCAACAAAAAAAAAACAATAAATAAATATCATGCAATAAAATACGCTTCTGTGTGTTTCATATAGTACACAGTGAGGTTTTCCTATAATGCACCACACAATGGTCTTGGTCATAAAACGCAAAAAGAGAAAAAAAAAAAAGATTATTGAAGTTGACCCTGAACAACAATACTACCCTGAACACGTTTGGGCGCCAACTTGTTACAATAAAAAAAAATATATATATTCATGTTTATCTATTTTTCATAAATACGTGGAAGTGTGGGGGTGTGCCCTGAATACAAAAGACATTACCCTAAACGATCCAGTCAAAAATCATTTTATCGAAGCAGCATGCGTGATAAATTTGTTTAAATAGTGGGATTGAAGCGAAGCGCTCGAATTGTTGCAGGCAATTCAGTCGCCTTAGGTATCGATGGGTGTTTGTTTTGGTTTTTTCTTTTCGAGTGTCCTCACTATGTGTTCATTTTCATTTTCCGTTTGTGCTTGATAATGTGAGTAATTTTATTTGTTAGTTGAAGTAAGGATTTTAGATTGTTTACTTGTTCCAGATTGTTTGTTAGCCATCATGTCCAAGTTTGTCTTAATCTTTCAATTTGAATAGTTATGTAAGTACGATTCACTTTATTATGCTCTCTCCTGACTTTCTGACTTGACACTCTTTCAGACAATTTTAAGTCACTCTTGATAATGGTTTATTGACCGAAACGCGTCGAGTGCACTAATTTGATTATACTTTTGTGAAGAATTGGACTTCCATTTCTGCCAAGAAACCAATCACTTGCAATTCGTGGGAGGCTTGAATATTTTCCTGTTAAATATAGGTGGCGGAGAATTTGGGGGTTTATTGCCAGCTAACAGTCGTATAGAGAGGGCGGGGTGAAAGCTCTCTAACATACAAATTTGATCTTACTCAGACTATAGTAAGCGCCATCCCATTTACCTAGTGCCCCAATCCCAAATCCTGAAACGGGAAAATTCTGACAAGAAAATACCATAGATTTACTCACAAATAGTATTTATCAAACGCAAATATGTACAACACGTCTCAGGTACAAGCAGCCGATAATTTCGGAATGTGACCAAATTATTCTTATCTGAAATATCTAAGCAGTGTCACCAAACATAAACAGCAAACGAGCTCCACATGTGGTTAATTTTCCGGAATTCGACCATAAACTAGCCTATTCCTTAAATCTAATTGATGATTCCACCCTTATTAGCTATTATTCAAGACAAGTGAATGTGATATGACCATTGTGTGAATGATTAGTGCATTTATTTCAAAGTTTAAGAGTGAACTCAGATTCTAACCACCAACTCCGGTAAGTTGATAAAAATAGGGTTTTTGACAGGTATATACGGCGTATAACTATCTCAAATATGTAGAACCGATCAAGAGATGATATCAATCGCACAGTACCTTGAAATGGTGATGGTTTTGCGGGTTTTCTGATGAGGTTCTGCCAATGGGGTAAGTTCGGTCTAAGGGCTCCCTTTCGTCTTAATTCCAACGGCGTTCATCATAGGGTTGGATAGAATTGCCAATACCAATCATACAAGGGGCTCTGGAGCCGAAGTACAGGTTCGCAGAATAGGCGATGTCGATAATAGCGAGCTCACCACATCAACTTGAAGTAAAAGCCTAAATGTAACTTGAACTCTAACTTGAAGATTGAAGTTTGAAGTTGTTTGAAGGCCAAAAGATATCATGTGGCCTTTTTGATCAGTTTGCCAGAAAAATCTTCATGCACTCAAAATTCCTTTGTTTTAAAAATGCACTGCGGCACAGGTTCATCAACAAAGACCAAAACGGGAAAGGGATGACCGGACATTTGTGTTTTCCTTTAAAATTCGCACTCAGCTACTCAAGTGTGCCACAGCAACCACTTTCTTAAAAAGAAAACTCACTAAGTCCAGCTAAATTAACAGATGACGGCCTCACCACAAAAATCCCTCAAACTGGACCCTCTGACATTGACATTCAATTCGAGGACGCTGATTGGTTCGTATATTGATTATAAGGTCAATATTTTAAACAATTGGAAACAATTGAAGGTCACTAGATTTCAAGGTATGGAATTGGCAATAGATTGACGTTGACATGTTTTGAAAAATAACCAAATCGGGCAATTTATGAGGGCACAACCAACGAAATCACCAGGGATGGGAGAATGAAATAACGAACGAATTTAATTCCTGGACGGACCAAGATGGAATGGCAATAATATCGTGTAATGTTCCGCTAAGATACCCTTATTTCATAAAAAGGTTCTGATACGATTAACTTGAGAGAAATGCGTGCTAATTATCACAAATGGTAATTATCAACTTACTTAAACTAATTAACAAAATATCTTTGATCATAAAATTTTAATTTAGTCACACCTGAATATGGAAATCTTAATACCTTAAAAATAAACCGTAAGAACCTGACAGAAAAAATAATTTGGCAGGCCCATCAAATGGTTCTGCAAAGCGGAATAGGAGTGACATTAGCATATATCAGGAGACAATACTAGATCATTCAACAACGTCAGCGAGTTAAGTCTGTGATGAACTAATGTGTAGAGTGTGAGAAATTAACACCAAGTAATGCCCGACTGCACCACTATCAAAAGACAGAGTTACGTTACACTGACACGTCCTTTTGATGTTACTGAAGTGAACTTTGCCGGTCCATTATATATGACGTCTGAAGGCAAAGATCGTTCCAAAGTTTATATTATGTTATTCACATCTATTTGGAACTTGTGATGGATCTTACCACAGAGAGCGGTATAAAAGTTATACGGAGGTTTATTGCAAGACGTGAAGTCCCAAAAGTGATTCATTCTGATAATGCGGAAACTTTCAAGCGTGCATCTGAGAAATTATCCCAGCTCAATGCTGTTTCGCAAGGATCAGCGGTGCAGAACCTAGTCTGTGAACAGCGAGTACAATGGCGTTTCATCGTAGAACGAGCTGCGGAGGAAAGGTTTTTGGGAGCGCCTAGTGAGGATGGTTTAAATTGTTGAAAATTTACTTTGAGAAGAAAATAAGTGACCTCGGATGAACTTCAAACTATCTAATCAGAAGTGGAAATGACCGTTTACTCGACGTCATTAACTTATATGAGATAATGATCCTACAAATTTGATGATCTTGACACCAGCAAATTTGGACTACAATGTGAATTGTCAAGCCAATTGATTCAAGCTCAAAGGACATCATAAACCAATGGATCAAAAGGGGACAATTGGTCAATCAATTCCGGAAAAGATGGACTCAAGAGTATCTACAACAATTACGTTCAGCCCATCATATGAAAAGTCCTAATTCCACGAGTTTGGAATTTGACGGCGTTGTTTTGATCATTGATCAGTGTCATCCAAAAATAATGTGGAAGATAGGTCAAATAACCACAGTCTTTCAAGGAAGCGATGAACAGATCAGGGCATGCGAGGTACAAACCAGTGACAAGATGATTTTACGAAAAACGATACAACACCTCTATCCTCTTGAAGTTGATAATTTTCTGCCGGAGAAAGATGTTCAAAATACAGCGCATGTAAATGTAGACTTGTCGAGTCAAAACAAGTGATCTGAAGGTTTGAGGTCTGATGTTCACGAGTCTGTTTTCTATTATTTTCTGGATGATGTTTTTCATACTTACTAGATCATGAGTTTTTTGTACCGGAGTTTAATAAAAGACACATTTCAACGAACCTGGACATGTGACTTGTGAATAGCGGTTGAGATTTCTTAAGTAGATTTGCTTCAATGAAAGACTTGTCCAACTGCAAGAAGATTGACGACACAACCAGGCTATGCGAAGATCCTGTCACATACCTAACCACACAAAATTCAACATGTGAAGTACTGTTCAAACTCAACAAAGTGGAACAAATTACAGTAGACTGTGAAAACGGGCCTTCAAAAGCCAGCCTGGAAATCTACCACGAAATTCCCGAGAACGAGTGGCTCTATATGACGAGACATCCAGAAGAAGCTACGGTTCCCTGTACCCCAAATCCAGACAAGTTTGTTGACTTCACTTTGGAAAAAGTCGGTGTCTTGAAACTAAAACCGCGTTGCATGTGATTCACCATGTCCTCTGTCCTGATATCCACATCAAACAAATCAAGCAACTTCACAGATTTCATTCCAAATATCAACATTAACGTTGACGATTGCTGCATGGAAGAAAAGAAGAAAATCAGACGAATTCCAATGGATCCGCTTCATCTGAATAATATCAGTTTAGATGAACTACGACATGCGAAGCACAAACTTGAAATGTTCGAAGAAACTCTCTAGTTCGAGAGCAAATCAAGTAATTGTTCGGAGAACATCACACATGGTTCAGCATTGTCCTGTCTGCAACCGTCATGGCCATTGTCATCACAGCAATCTGCTGCTGTTGTTCAAAGCATTGTTGTAGCTGTAGATGGGTAACATATATTGAATGTTTTTTCCCAAAAAGAAAACAAAGTAAGAAGTTCATATTCCATTTTTTTTCCATATCCAACAGCAACATCTTTCTTCACTCCAGTGATCCAGCAGAAGCGTTGAGGTGCATAGGCGACAACATCCAAGCTCAGGGACAAGAATTGGTACCCTTAAGACAACCACGTCCCACCATCCATGGGACTCCGAACAGCGACCCTCAAGATTAAACAAATCCCTTCAAGTCGAGTCACCGCTCATCATTACCAAAGACAGATCAAATTGATGAATCTCTTCAACCCATTGATTCATTTTAACGGGAGAGGATATGTTATGTGCCACCAATCCGGTATATGGTTCAAATAATTCTTTTCATGATCATGTCAGGTTGACGTCTTTCAAGTCAGCGTGGATTTTTGAGCTCTAAGCTGAAAAGTGTTCTAAAAAGTGTGCAAGAAAGAGTGCGAAGCTATAAAATTGATCATTCAATTGAAAATTGAACTCGATCATCGTGTCGCGCAAAGTTTCGCGATCTCGGTCGCCGCATCGCGGTGACTGGGAGTCAGTGCCTGCAAACATAGCTACTGCCCTACAAGCTGTCGCCAATGAGGGTGGAAACAATGAATTACCAGTTCAAAGCAGTATGAACCCATATTTCCTCAAACCACCAAAAGACCCGCTCCAGACAAAACCTGGCAAAGCAATTTCTTCACGTAAGAAGAAAAATCACTCAAAAATCATGGATGACGAACATCCCCAACGTTCTGAGAGCAGGTGCAGCTCCACGAGTAGCACCAAATCCAGATCCAGATCAAGCTCATCCCACAACAATGCAGAATCAGATGATTCTAAGGAAAATCAAACACCCACACCCAGAGAAGAGATGTTAATGGGTATTATTCGTGAGCAATCTGAACAAATTAAGTCACTCAATGTCCAACTCACCACATGCATGGGAAAAATCGACGATTTGACCAGAATATTACAGAACCAAACGACTCCACCCATCAACCCCATCATTCCACCAACACTACAGGAGGTAATCATCCGGCCAGTTACTCAATCGATTACCATGGAAGTAGATGCAACCACCAACAATACAGAATTTGTGGAAGTGACCAACAAGAGGAAAAGGCCTCAGCAGAAAAGCCAGGACGACTTTCCTCCAAAAAAGGCCCCTCTAATAAACAAAGTGGGGTTTTACTCAACTTCTCCAGTCCCTCTGGACCCGCCACAGACTCCATAGGCGGAACAGACCCCGCAAAACGTGTCAGAATTCCTCCTATTGTGATAAGAGACAAAACTCAATATAACGCCATTACCAGCCACTTCAAGTCACTAAACATCGACTTTGGAAGGGCCACCAACACACAGGAGGGTATCAAGGTACACCCTCCCACCATCAACGACTATAGAGCAATCCAGGCTTTTTTGGACGATAAGAAAATCGACTCACACACTTACCCAATGGCAGACGAAAAGAAGCTGCATGTAGTGCTCCGTGGACCAGTGGAGGACTGGCCCACTGAAGATATCAAAAAGTACCTGGAGGAACTTGGATACCACCCATCCAAGGTAGCCAGATGGTACACAGCCGACGGTCACGCAGTACCATTGGCTCTGGTTGTACTCCCAATTGAAGAAAAATCCATCTTCCAACTAGTACAACTCAACAACCTCAAAATAAGAGTAGAGTCTCAAAAATCAAGATCAAGAAATACCCAGTGCCATAAATGCCAGTAACATGGACACTCACAGGCGAAATGCAATGCCAAACCCAGGTGCCTGAAATGCGCAGAAGAACACCTCACTTATCAATGCACCAAACCGAGAGACCTTTCAGCAAAATGTGCCAATTGTGTTGGGCCCCACCCTGCATCATACACGGGCTGTGCAAAGCATCCCAAACAACTTAAAAAACCAAAAACACCCTTGGATCCACGGGCAGCTCCATACAAGCCCTCCACACCTTTTAAATGGGGACAGCAAAATATTCCTGCAGCCCAGCAAGCAACTACCTCATCGTCTTCAAACCAAACTCCAACTCCCATTGATTATGCTTCAATGGCCTCATTCTTCCATCAACTTCAGGACGCGCTCCAGAACTTACAACCATTAATGAACCTCATCAAGAACCTAAATGCCTCAAATAAATAAGAAAAAATACATCAGGATTGCAACATTTAATGCAGAAACAATACGTGGAAAAAAGGAAGAAATTTCTGATTTCCTGACAACAATCATGTGGATGTGCTGCTGGTGCAGGAAACTCGTCTAAAACCAGGAATGAAGTTTTCTATAAGAAACTTCAAAATATCAAGATCAGACCGACTCATGCAAAAGGGAGGTGGAACAATGGTTGCAGTCCGAAACTCAATACATCACCATACTATACCAATGCCTGGAGTGGAAGGTACGATGGTGGAAATCCCGGCCGCTTCTGGCACGCTCCGTATTGGCTCCATCTATGTCAGTCCTAAAGCAACCATAACCAAACAACAACTGAGAATACTATTCGATTGCCCTCGCTCCCAGATAATTCTGGGAGGTGACTTCAATGCGAAACATGTGGAATGGGGCTGCAAATCGTCCAATACAAAAGGAAGAGTGATCAAGGAGGCAGCAGTCGATCTGGCAATCAATGTGGTGGCACCAGATAGTCCCACACATCTTAGCCAAACTGGATCATCTGACATTTTGGACATCTTTATCGCCAAAAACGTACAACACAGCCAGGCCACCACCATCAATGACCTCTCATCAGATCACCTTCCAGTGGTACTAGACATAGAATGGAGTCCGTCAAACCATTATCGACCCATTCTCAAAAAATCCATCAATTGGAAAAAGTTTGAGGAGTTTGCCAATCTCCCCCCCCCCAACTGCCAAAAATCTCAACCCCCCATGATCTGGACATTGCTGTGAAAATATTCTCAAAAATGATCCTGGAGACAATCAGGAAATCCACCACATTCACCTCAGCCAAACAACACTCCAATAACAACATCCCTTGGAAATTATTAGCAGCCAAACGTATCAGAAATCGCCTGAGGAGAGTCACTGTGAGAACTGGGGACCCATTCATACGAAGAAAACTCTACCTGGCCAACCAGGAGGTTAAAAAGTGCTTCAAGGAGTGGAATAATGAAAAGTGTTAAATTAGAATGGAAACAATAAACGAGGGGGACTATCCTAGCAACCTCTTCAACCTTGCCAGGAAAATGACCAAAAGAGGGAAACTGACGATGCCCAATATAAGGGCCCACGGAGGATTGATCCTCACCACTCCGGAGGACAAAGTCGAAGATCTGGCGAACCACTTTGAAACCCAATTCTCAAACAGTCCCACCATCATTCAAAATTTCAACGACGAAGTCGCGGCATCAGTCAGAGACCACCTGGAAAACAACATCATCCAATACCACCTCCCAAAAATCGGCCTGGAACAGGTCAAGGGAGTGATTTCATCACTCAAAGTCAGAAAGGCCCCTGGAGCAGACGGAATATCAAACCTGGCGATCAGAACGAATGACAGATCTAACATCAATCATCCAGGCGATGGTGAATCTACAACACTTCCCCAAGTCCTGGAAGTAGGCCAGAGTCATCATGATTCGCAAACCAGGCACTCACGGCTCAAACCCCGCCGACTTCAGGCCTATAAGCCTCCTGCCATCTCTGTCAAAGGTCGCGGAGAGGGTAATTAGAGAAGAACCACAATTCACAGTGGACCAACTCAAAACCATTCCTGATGCCCAGTTTGGATTCAGATCAAGTCATTCAGCCACACATCAAGCCACCAGACTATCTCACATCATTCAATCCGCCGCCAATAAACATCTCAACACAGGAGCCATATTTTTGGACATCTCCAAGGCCTTTGACAGAGTATGGCACGAGGGCCTCATATTCAAGATGATTGCTGCGAAAATCCCAGACCACCTGATCAAACTAATATGGAGCTATATTTCTGGCAGATCATTCCACATCTTCGCCGACGATGTCTCCTCAACCTCAAGACCTATAAAAGCAGGAGTGCCCCAAGGATCACCTTTGGCACCGCTCCTGTTTAACATCTACACAGCAGACATCCCACAGGACAAATATACCAATCTCCTGCTCTTCACGGACGATACTGCTATCACCGCATCGTCTAAGACTGCCAGAAACGTAATGACTCAACTTCAGCGACACGTGGGCAAACTGGAAAACTGGTCCGACAAGTGGAAAATTCAAATAAACCCAAACAAAACCACAGCCATCATGTTTGCTAAGAACAACTCCAGAAAATTCACCAAATCAAATATAACATGGAAAGGCTCCAGGATCCACTAGAAAAAACATGTGAAATATCTGGGAGTTACTTTCGACCAAAAACTCAACTTTAGGAAACATATTGAAATCACCACAAAGAAGGCTGCAGCTCAACGGAGACGATTATACCCATTCCTCCGAAGCAAAAAACTATTCATCAGGACTAAAAATCAGATCTACTACACCTACATAAGACCAATCATTACATATGCTTCCCCTGCCTGGTTGACGGCTGCTCCCACTCACCGAAAGAGGCTTAAACAATTCGAAAGCAGAGTGATGAGGACCATTTCTGGCATGCCATGGTTCGTCAGGAACACACAGATTGCTAAAATTACACAACATGTCTCAATCGGCCACCACCTACAGTCCCTCCTGGAAAATCATTTCCAGGAAGCAAGAATATCCTGCAACCCGCTCATATCAACGTCCTCAGGTCCTGGAACAGTTGCAAACCACCACTACCTCCTACCTGGAGATGATCTTGAGCCAGAACCATGACTGGCCATTCCCCCCTCACACGACGGCTGCCAACCAGATCGAAGCCACTTTGCCACCTCACTTAATGTTAATCAAGAAATTGTACACCTTATTTAATACCTATTGATAGATACTATGTATTTTTTTAGATCAAATAAAATCCATGATAAAAAAAAAAAAAAATCATGATTCTTATATAGGGTGATCTTCAAGTTGGTACTTTCCTTTCAACGCTGGTTAGAATGCAAGAAAATAAAAAAAGTTTTCAAATGAAATTGTGTCCGGAAAGGCTTCGTTTCCGAGTTACAGGGTGTTGAAGTTTTGAGGAGAAAATAAAAAATATAAATAAAAACAAAAATGAAAAATTAGTACTGATATATTCTAATCATTACATTTGAATTATTGTACTCATGTTAGTAATTGACCCTAATTTAATACAAATTAGACAAAAACGAATTTCACATACAAAACACCATATCATATTTTAGCGATTTTGCCATTCATCAAAATGGCTTTTCTTTTTTTTATTAGACAAAAACCGTTCGTCGTACGAAAAAATATCAAGAGACAAAATTGACTCCAAAATAAATGAGTATTTGAAATGGTCCATTGTATTCCCTTGTTTAAAGAGGTGTCTCCTCGGTCTTAACCTGCGGCCTTTCTCTTCATCGTTCAAAACCATCTCATGGTTTTTACTTAGTTCAAATTAGCACGATGTCTACATTTGCCGCTTCAAGGTGGTATTGTCCCATATTCCCGAGGCGTCCTTCTTTCAGAGTTGGCAGTGGCACAGTGGATGTTCTATCGTTTCATCCTCCTCGATGCAGTCCTTGTACAGATCATCAGTCCCTATGTCCCATTTTCGGAGCATGATTTCGATTTCACAATGTCCTGTGATTACTTTCAGAAGGGTGCTCACAGAGGATTTGCTCTGCTTCAGTAATTTCCCAGTTTTTTCCATATCCAAGTTTGGCCACAGAGCTCTCGATGTGTTGCAGTCGTTTTGATCGCTCCACGTGTAGCTTCACCATGTTTTTATCTACTGTATTTTTCAATAGTTTGATCGTTGGTAGTGATGTGTTTTCCATATCAGCCTCGTCCTTTCATAGACACAATTTGGCCAGTCCATCTTCCATCGTGTTCCCTTCAATATTGCTATGTCCAGGAACCCAGCATAGAACGAGCTTCTTGTTCCTGATCCAGGACAATGCCACACGGCAACTCATCACTACCTTTGACCTTACTGTATCTGATTCTAGTAGTCCCAACGCTGCTTTGCTGTCTGCATAGATTTTGTTGTGTTGTCTTGTCTTTGCCGCAGGTTGGCTGCTTCTTTGATGGCAATGATTTCTGCATGCAGAATTCCACATCCTTTCTCAAGCTTGATAGGCTCTTGGATGTCTAGTTCCTTTGAGTATATCTCTGCTCCTGTGCCTGTATTTGTCTTTGCTGCGTCTGTTAAGATGGATATCTCTTCCTCCCCTATAATTAAGTCTTGATTCTTGTCTTCTCTGGAAGGTATTTTGACCACTACCTTATTCTCCCAAGAGCTCTTGGTCACCATGTAGTCTGTTGCCTTTTGTAGCAGCGTCGCCTTTTGGTTATCCATTGCCTTTGAGATTTCCCTTAGTAGAAAAGCAAAGGGGGTTCTGGAAAAAATTCGACCATTTTTCCATGTAAAACCCCATAAGAAAATCGTAGGTCCGTTCTGTCAAAAAAACGACCAAGTCGGGCCACATCGGAGATTATCGGGAAAGTTCGACTCGTGATATGTGGGAGTGTGGAATGTGGATGTGTTGACAGGGGATTTTGCTTTGTTCCTGGGATCGAGATGGGGGGTTGGGGAGGTAAGATAGCTTTGTTCCTGGGATCGAGATGGGGGGGTGGGGAGGTAAGATTTGCTTTGGGGATCGAGATGGGGGGTGGGGAGATTTTATTCTCACCAGGTTCCTGGGTTCGAGATGGGGGGATTGGGGGGTGTGGAGGTTAGATTAAGTCTGAAAAAAGTGTAAGATTTTTATAGCTTTGGGGATCGAGATGGGGGGTGGGGAGATTTTATTCTCACCAAAGTCTAAAAAAGATTTTCCGATAGCGAGATTGGAACCCATATCCTTTGGATTTGTACGTGACAGTCTAAACCAATACGCTACCAAGGTGCCTAAAATAGAATGTAGATTTGTGGTTCAGTTGCTACCCCCCGATGATCCAAAGCCTGAAAAAAATCCGATAGCGAGAATTGAACTGGCGATTCTTTGATCGTTTGCTATTAGAATGATTAGATGGCGTTGGTGAGCTGCGATGGAGATGTAGATTTCTTCATAGTTTTTTGAGCTAATCGTTGATGACGCGTACTATTGATTCTATATTTGAAAAAAGCATAATTTATTAACGAATGAGGAGATTTTAGATTCAAAATTGAAAAACAAACATAGTCACTATAATATTTGGAAAAATTTTAGATTCAAAAAGTTGAAAAACAGACATACTCACCATATACCCATGAATTGAAAAACAGACATACTCACCATATATTCCCATTGCATATCCAATCGAATAAATTAAACACATCAAGACACTTCAAAAAATCATATATTTTCAGGAATACAGATTCTATCCAAACTACATAATCGCAGGTACTTGAGAAACATAGGGTACATAAAAAATTAAAAATATATTGATCTTTTCATGTAAAGATTGATAGCTCCTTGACTTTGAACTCTTGTGCCAAATTGAAGCCCTGCATTGCGATGATCTTCATGATGGATAGGTTCTAGAAAAAATCAAACAAAAATAAGATAATTTTGAAAATGATAAATGATGTTCATTGAAAAATTATCAAAATTAAAAAAACTCAAATTTTAGATACACTAACCCGATTATGTCTTATTACGACGTTATGCTGTTGAATCAATTGACTAATTTTGTTCGACCACATTTCAAACTTTAGAGAATTCTTCAAAAATAAAATTATATTTGCAGCTTTTCAGCAAGTATGACATGGTAAAAAAAATATAACTACCTTAAACTAGTTGCTGTTGTCTGCTGGGTGCTTAACGAGCTCAAACAGGGTCTGCGGATTAGGCTTTCTGACGTCCTTCAACCCCCGAAAGACAAGAGCATACTCCCCTCCAGCAAGATCTTCGAGGTTCTTTTCCAAAATTGATGTCACTCGTTTTGGGAGAAAGACAACGCTCTCTTCCAATTCCAGGAGGAAGCACTCCCCGAATACGCCATTGGTTTTTTTCCCAGCAACAATTTGTTGAGGAATGTTAAGCGGAAGGTTTTGAAGCTTCTTCACAGGCTTGTCGTTTTGAGCCAAGCACACCGCATTAACAGTAGAAAGGTCCATGCTATGATAACAAACAAATTCTATTAAATAATTATTTTTTGAAAAAGTATTTACCTACCTTTTATATAACGCTTTTAACACACCTCCTCACAAACACAATGATCACAGATTCTTAAAACGACCAAGGCTTTGAACAGACTGAACTAATAGAAACACACATCCTTTGTCGTTCCGAACCAGATTGCAAACCATGCAATTTATTAATATAACAATGACCACATCAGTTACACGAGATTCAATAAACAATGGTGCCTTGTTTTCTGTAATTCCACTGCAAAATGCATCTATTAGCACCTCGAAACATCGAAAAACATACTCATTTTCGTAAATTTTATTCAAATCATCAATAATTTTATTGAGTTCATACGAGGGTTCATAGTACATAATTTCCTTCAAACATTGGGGTTCTATGCATGCAGATCTGCTATAAAGAGATTAAATAACCTTGACAATATTGATCTGTTCAATCTGATCTTCGAGTAATTCGTGAAGAATGCCAAGAACAGTTTCAAATCTTGACTCAAAGATTACTGATTGTGAAATTAGAAAGAAAATCTTTATCGCAGATAGGGCATGCGCAATGATGTTTCACACCTATAAAATATCGTTGGAACTTATCCAACTGTTGTGAGAATTATCAAATCCAAGCCACTTGACATATACTTTTTTCCCTTTTTTACGTAACACTTTTTCCACCAAATAAACATCCTCTTGTTTTGTATTTTGTAATTCTTGCTCGTAGAATGCTCCTTTTATCGGATGACCATTTATATCTTCAAGCAGATACGTCACTGGATTAGTAATTTTAACATCAACAATCTTGAATAGCTCAGTTGTCCATTTCGGAGTATATCCCTTTTCAAATACGTGCTTTGCTTTACTAATGCGCACCACATCGCCAATACGAAATTTTCGACGATTTGTAGATATTTTAATGTGACTGTAAACAGTATTGAGCAGACCCTTTTCATGTTTTTTGCTCACATCATGAGGCTTCATTTTGGTCACACTATGTTTTTGTGAATTATAGCTTTTCACAATATCTTGTAAAATATCCACCCACTTATAGGTCCCATGCAAACTGAAATACTTGAATAGTTTTTCTTTAATCGTTCGTATGGAACGCTCAACCATGGCCGCTTTTTTATCTGTATAGGTATTATAGTGGTTTATGCCATATTGACGCATCAATCGTTGAAAATGTCCATTGTAGAATTCCTTTCCTTGATCTGATTGCAAATTTTTTAGACTACGATGTGATTGTTTGAGAATTTTCGCAAACGCTCGGGTTACCTCGTCACCTGACTTGCTTTTTAATGGTTCAGTCCACACAAATTTTGAAAAACAGTCTATGATGATGAGAAAATATTTGTAGCCTCTGTTATCTTTCGCATACAAATCCATTTGCCCCAAATCAACCTGCCACAAGTCATCCAATCCCTTGATAATTGTACGGCGACGGGGAAAATTCCTTCTTATTGGCTTGAACAGCTCGGTGATGAGTTGAACTTTTTCTTTGGAAGGTGACGTCATCTTCACTTGACTGCTTTTACTGTAGTCACTTCGTTGACAAAAGCAGATTTTATCCTGACCTCGATATATTTTTTCAACTTATTCAGCTCCTTTACACTCTCGGCAGCATGAATTCTCATCTCAGATTCAATTGTCGATTTGAAATTAGTCAGAGCCTCGTCAGCGTATTTTTTGTTAACTGCATCAAAATCGTCGGTTGGTAATTTCAAGTTACAAAATTTCACGTTTTCAACATCAATATCACCGTCAGCTGTGTGAGATAACGTTTGTGTTGGCCTCGAATAGGTTGAAGTTGCTGCTGCTACAAAGTGATGTCGGCGACCAAACTTGTCGAGACTCATCTTGTAATTGAGCCACACACACGCTGAGTCATGCTTAATATATAATTTTCGCTTCTCGAAGCTCCTCAATCAGCGATAAGATTTCATTATCGTGTGACGTATTTCCGGCTTGTTTGGAAGCGACTAGTAGCCTAAGCCTATCAACCAATTCATTCACATCATCCCAATAAACATATTCAATGGGATTTGTATGTGATTTGATAATTGAATTTAGGTCCCCATAGTTGATATATCCAGATGAAAATGTGATTCCATGTTGTTTCATGGTTGCTCTGGACGCTCTTCGTTTGTCCCATAAACGTAACGATCGATATGATGCATTTGGTTTGAATATGTAATGGCTAGTTTGGGTCCCGTTCGTGGCTGCCAACTCTTTGATGATGAATTCGTGAGACAGATTGAATCCTTGAAAATCCATTGCAATCATGATGGACTGGTTCTGTAAAAACAAAAAACATTAACAATGCAAATGATTCTAGTTGAAAATACTAACTTTGTTTTACATAGCAACTATCTCAAAAATTGGAGTTTTCTGCACATCACGAATCTGCGCAACCGATCTTAAAATTATCGCATATTTATGAGGCTGAAATTGAGGTATATTTTTTTTGATAGATGCAGTAGTACGCTGTGGTAGAAAAACAATATGATCCTCCAACTCCGCACGCGGCACTTCCCCGTATTTAGTAAGAACAATATTTAACCCCACAATTGGATACTTTATGTCACAAGCTAATTCAATCAATTTCGTGTACGTCTTATTCAAATGAGAGGCGGTTGCGTTAATTTCTGTTAGATCCATTTCTAGAAAAAAAATAAATAAATTCTCTAGTTTGGATATGACGAGCGCTCACCTGTAGTTGTTGCTGCTACTGAATGCGAACTAAAATTCTTCTTTATCGCGTCGTCAGTGGTAATTTCATAAACCCCCTCTTTCCCCACCTTTCCCCCACGAATGTGCTTAATCCGGTGTAAAATTCATCAAACCGATGATCAAAAACAAGTCGCCACAAGTTGAAAAATTGCTTACGATGCCAAAAGTCAATCTATTCATAGTATACGCAAACGGATGTAAGATAATTTATTAATTCAAATTGTATATTCAATTTCGACAATGTTCAATATAAGGTCATTAAAATGTTAAAAGATTTTTTTTCTTAGATAAAGTATTTTCATCAGCTTACCTGTAAGATTCAATTTCTCAAAGGTTTGAATCATAGACTTCTTTCGTTCATACCATTCAATGTCACTCTTGATCTGCGCCAAACGTATATAGAACTTGTTAATGCGTTCTGCAAGTTCACTCATTCTCGTTCTCAATAAATATGAAAACCAAAAGTAGAGTAGCCTAAAACCTGATTTCCCAATACCCCCGTCCCCCCATCCCAAACCACGAGCAGGGGGGCCCGAATTGGGGGAACAACACTTGTCCTCGTGCTCTGCAGTAGCGGCTACAAACTGGATAGCAAGAGGTCGGACTAGGTGACGTAGGTGGTTTAGACAATCACATACCAAAGGATCGGGGTAGCAACTGAACCACAAATCTACATTTTATTCAGGGGGGCTCGAATTTCCCCACAACGAAACCACACACACAATACAAGACCAAAACACACCGAAACGGTATCTAAAATCTATATAAATTCCTATGACTCAGGTGGCGTAGGTACCCCCGTCCCCCCATCAAGCCCTCAAACTATCTCCACGAGCAGGGGGGCTCGAATTCACCCACAACGAAACCACACACAATTTAAGACAAGACCAAAACACACCGCAACTGAACCACAAATCTACATTCTATTTTAGGCACCTTGTTAGCGTATTGGTTTAGACCGTCACGTACAAATCCAAAGGATATTGGTTCGAATCTCGCTGTCGGAAAATCTTTTTTCAGACTTAATCTAACCTCCGCACCCCCCAATCCCCCCATCTTGAACCCAGGAACCAAGCTATAAAAAATCCCCTGTCAAAGCTGTCATCTGTCAAAGCTGTCATCTGTCAAAGCTGTCAAGATCGAAGCGTTATGTCAACTGTCAAGATCGAGATCGAGCGACGTTGCCAGATGAGCAGTCTTCGAGCGACGTTGCCAGATTCATCAAAAATTCCCTGAAATCTAGGGAAAAGTCAAAAATATGCCTCGCCCACTTGAGCGCTTTGAGGTTATGGTCGAGAAGTGAGCCAGAAGCCTCCCTGAAAAAAGATTGCCGGATTTGGTGCAACTGAACTTTTCTGCATACTATTCTACTGTTATTGGCATTATTCATGAATTACTTAAAGATCAGATTGAACATATCAATATTAACGATGTAATTTCATCTTTTTATAGCAGAACTTCATGCATAGAAACCCAATGTTTGAAGGAAATTATGTACTATGAACCCAATAGAATAAGTGATGATTTAAATAAAATTTACCGAAAATAAGTGTACTTATGTTCTATTATTTCTTGCTCGTGCTAATCGCAATGGAATCACAAATACAATGCACCATTGTTCTCTGAATTTAATTATAATTGCATTGTTTGCAGTTCGGCATTCTAGAAGTGTTTCGAATAGTCAACTATACAGTTGTTCATGTTTTGTGAATCAGTTCATACGAAGCTTGTTGTCAGACGTCGTCGTCATCAGAACAGAGCACTTGTGATCATTTTGTGTGTCTGGGGTGTGGCAAAAAGGTAAATATTCTTTTAAATAATTGAACATTTTTCTTATCATAGAATTGATGTGGGGTGCTTGGTTAATTTACAATGTGAATTTTTTATGTGATTGCATTAAACAAAACATGTTTTTACAGAAATCCACAAAGTTGGTGTAGTTCCTCGCGAAGAGCTGATTGCGAAACTTTTCAAAGAATCAACATCAATTCGATCTTCAACACAAAAATCCATCGTTTGAAATTAAATCAGGTAAAAATGTTTTCGCCAAAATAATTGCTCACTTTATTATATATTCGAAAACAGTGCAATCATATAATTCTGTTTAATAAATCTTGTGTGATAATAAATAATAACTAATGGCTACATTGACTAATAATAATCATCAATAATAAAAGTCTGATGCAAAATGATTATTTTGTATCTAGAAATATATGTTGAATAGCACAAACACACTTTTTTATAATATTTTGAGGTAAATAAAAAACCTCACTATTTCCTTGTTTATTGTGATAATTTGGATAGGAGATGATGTTATAATAATTTTAATTTGATTTTTTTTTTTTTTTGAAAAAATCGATTGGATATGAAATTGATGATTTTTAATATTTCAATACAAAAAATGCTGTATTATTTGAGCTTATTATAATCAAAAATATGTATTGAGGGTTTTGAGGTTGTGTTTTGTAAGAAAATTGTTGTATGTGCAAGTAAAGTTATTTTTTCTGTTATACTCAGATCAACGATTATCTGACCATTTAATTGCATAAATTGGATGCCTACATTTGAAGACTGCTTGAATTAATAGCGAATCATTGGGATTGAAGGTACGTAAAGTCGTCAAAATTATATCACAGAAAATAAATAATATATTTTTCATAGGATTCCCAAATATTCAATTTGGAATTGGCGAAATTGAAATAGTGAAAGGAAAAAGATTGTCAAAAAGAGGAGCTTCAAGAGGTGTCCAGCACTGCTGTAGTCCTACAGCAGAGAACACCTGTATCACAAAGGATTATCAAAAAAAGAGTACTTCACAGGTGTCCAACACACCTGCAAACAGCAGACGACATCTGTATCAGCAAAGTCTTTTTTAAGTTAGATTCGGGTGAGTTAGAATATTAGTATTAGATTGTTTCTTGAAGTGTTCGGAAGTGTTCCGTTTCTTAGCAGCATTTTAAATTATTGTCTTTTTTTTTTCATTATATTGAGTGTGAGCTATTCACAACAGTCTTAGATTGTCTCTTGAGGTGTTCAGACGTCTTCTGCTATTCTTCTTAGTGACAATTTTAGATTATCGTTATTTTAAAGAATCATATTGTTGGTGAGCTATATAAAACAGTCTTAGATTGTCTCTTGAAGTGTTCAGACGTGTTTTGCTATTCTTCTTAGAGACAATTTTAGAGTATCGTTATTTTAAAAATCATATTGAGGGTGAGTTACTTTCATCAGTCGCAGATTATCTCTTGAAGTGTGCGGACGTGTTTTGCTATTTTTTTAATCATATCAGTTTGAGTTTTCGCGAATTATGTCTGCAATTGCGAATGCAATTAAGCATATTGCTGCACTACTTGGAATATTTCGAGTCAAGTCTTCCGAAGAACTTCTTCGAGAAGGCTTGATTGAATGTGTTCGAGTAGTTAGAAAGATCAACAAAGCTTTAAAAACTGCTCAATCAATAGGCGACAAACAACATTTACAAGCAGCAATGGTTAATGTTAAAAGTTTAAGACAAAAGTTTAAAATACTTCAAAAAAAGGGGGGTGGGATCCAGAAAAAAGAAACGGCATGTCACCGTGTAAAATGGGAAGATCTGAGTACAGCTTTTGAATCTAGAGTGCGAACAGGTGTCTTGATTAATCTTTACCATAAAGACATCATTAGATATTTATTGGATTGTAAGGTTATATTTAAAAGAAGAATTCAAAATATTTTGAAAAATAATCATGCAAAGTTAACGCTGTATTTTGCGGAGAATTTATTGTAAATAAAGCGAATATAACCTTGCATGAAAATAAATATTTGAATACTCAAAATGCGCCATTATATCAGGATTCCAATTTAGACGCTTGGTTTGATGAAAATATCAAAATCCCCCTGCTTAGTGAATTAGAGGAGTTTCAGGAAAAAGATAGTGGTTGGGCCTTATCTAAAATACTGAATTTAACCATTAATATAAATAAGTTTAATCCAATTAAAGCCGGTTCATATATTGATCTACCCCAGCAAATAAAAAATAAAAAAGCTTGTGTCAATGTTCAAAATTCAGATGGTTTATGTTTTGCCTGGGCAGTGGTTTCTGGATTATTTCCTATTGATCATGGGTTTGCTAAATGGACTTCTTCTTATCCTCATCCTCAGACAGTTTTAAATTTGAGGGAATTCAGTTTCCTATGTCGTTATCCCAAGTTCCTCGATTTGAAAAGCAAAATGATATTTCTATAAACGTCTATAGATTAGAGAAATCGGGAAAGTCTTTCAAGGTTGTACCTGCCTACATTACCAAAAATAAAGTTGAGTACCATATTAATCTTCTAATGGTACAAGACAATTATCAAAGTGGTGAAGAGGAGGAGTTGATTCTTCCAATCAAAACTCATTTTGTTTGGATAAAAAATTTATCTCGTCTTGTATCATCACAGCTGTGTAAAAATAAAACTGCTAAGTATATTTGTGATCGTTGTCTTCATTACTTTTATGATGTTGGAAAACTGGAAAATCATGTGAAAGATTGCTCAAATCTGAATAATGGTCCTCTTCCAAAGCTTCCTGAGAAAAATCGAAGGTTTGTTGAGTTTACTAACTTTTCTTTTAAAACAAAAGCACCTTTTGTTATATATGCTGATTCTGAGTGCCTTTTGACTCCTGTTGAAGATGATGGAACGAAAAATACTCAAAAATTTCAATCTCATGTTCCATTTAGCATTGGATATTATGTTAAATGTTCATATGATGATTCATTATCGTTTTATAAGTCTTATACAGGGGTCGATTGTATTCAATGGTTTGTTAAGGAACTTTTTGACTTTTCTGAAAATGTGATGACAGTCTTCCAATGTCCTCTTCCAATGGAGAAGCTTACATCTGGACAAGTTAAACAATTTTTCAAGGCGAGTTGTTGTCATGTATGTGAAAAGGTTTTCCAAGCAGAAGATAAAAGGGTTCGTGATCATTGTCACTTAACTGGTATATATAGAGGACCTGCCCATGAAAAATGTAATTTGAATTTCCAAGATAGCTCAATATTCCTGTTTTATTTCACTGTCTTAGTTCATATGATGGACATTTGCTTATCAAAGCTTTAGCTGAAGTGGATGGGCCAATCGATGTTCTTCCTGTAAACAAAGAGAAATACATCTCCTTTACGAAGCATATCCCAGACAGTCGTATTCAGTTCAGATTTTTGGATAGTTTTCGTTTTATGGCTTCCAGTTTAGATAAACTCGCATCTTATCTCCCAGATTTTCCCATTTTAGGGTCAGAATTCAAGAATCTGAGTGATGAGCATTCCAAATTGCTCACTCGTAAAGGTATATTTCCATATGACTTTATGGATGATTGGTCTAAAATCAATGAGTTTGAATTGCCCGCCAAGTCAAAATTTTATAACAGATTGGAAGATAAATGTATTTCAGATCGTGAGTACGCACATGCGCAAAAAGTTTGGAATACATTCTCATGTCGAACAATGCGTGATTATTCTGAACTTTACATGAAAACTGATATTTTGCTATTGGCTGACGTGTTTGAGCAATTTAGATCAGCAGCTCATAACACTTATGGATTAGACCCTGCTCATTCGTTTACTCTCCCTGGTTATTCTTGGCAATGTATGCTGTATCATCTCTTTAAATCTGATCATCCTAGGCTTGAACTTTTGACTGATTTAGATATGGTCATGTTCATTGAAGGGGTATACGAGGAGGTCTAAGTCAGTGTTCTAAAAGGCATGCTGAATGCAATAATAAGTATATTCCTTCATACGATCCTTCTAGAGAAGAAACATATCTCATGTATTTTGATATCAACAATCAATATGGGTGGGCGATGTCTCAACACCTGCCCTTTAATGGATTCAAGTGGATGAGTGATGCTGAACTATCTTCTTTCAATGTTTTAGATGTTGATGATACCTCTAACAAAGGCTTTATTTTAGAGGTAGACTTGGAAATCCCTCATGAGTTACACGATCTATTTTCTGATTTGCCCCCTTGTCCCGAACATAAGACACCTCCTGGTTCTAAGAACATCAAGCTAATGGCAACACTCTTCAATAAAGAAAAATGTGTTATCCATTACAGAAACTTAAAGCAGGTATTGGGTTTGGGTGTTAAACTATCAAAAATCCACAGAGCAATTTCATTTAATCAGTCTCCGTGGTTAAAATCCTATATTGATTTGAATACTCGTCTCAGACAAGCTTCCAAAAATGACTTTGAGAAAAATCTATTCAAACTCATGAACAACGATGTTTTTGGAAAAACTATGGAAAATGTTCGAAAACATTCTTTGGTCAAGCTTGTTACTAAATGGGAAGGTCGATATGGAGCTGAGGCTTTGATTTCAAAACCTGAGTTTAAAAGTAGTACAATAATCAATGAGAATCTTGTAATAATTGAGTTGGCAAAATCAGAAATATTTTTCAATAAGCCAATATATGCTGGAATGTGTATTTTAGATTTGGCTAAGACTACTATTTACAAATTTCATTATGATTACATGAAAAATCGTTTTGAAAAATGTACTGTGCTTTACACTGATACTGACTCTTTAATTTATGAAATAGCAGATTCCAATGTCTATGACGTCATCAGACAAGATTGTGAACAACATTTTGACACCTCTGATTATCCTAAGGATAATATTTATAATATTCCCTTAGTGAATAAAAAGGTTTTGGGTATGATGAAAGATGAAAACAATGGGCAGATTATGACGGACTTTATCGGTCTCCGATCAAAAATGTACGCAGTAAAACTATTTTACACTGGTGAGGAATTAGAAAAGAACAAAACTAACATGGAAAAAGGGGAGGTGCATACAACAAAAAAAATAAAAGGGGTTAAGAAAAGTGTTATTGAAAATAAAATCAGTTTTGAAGATTATAGAGAGTGTTTAGAGTCAAATATTGAGAAAGCAGTTGATCAAAATTTGATTCGTGCAAGCAAACATGATTTATATACTATTAAACAAACAAAAATAGCCTTAAGTCCGTATGATGATAAGAGACATCTGTTGAAAGATTCTGTCCTAACTCTCCCTCATGGACATCATTCTATAATGGATTAATATATTGTGCATAATAATTATTTTATTAGATAAGTTTTTATATTTCTCATTAGGTATAATAAAATTAGTTTTCTCTGTTTACATTGTGTAATGTAAGTAGATAGTTGGTAGAAAATGCATGCATTTGTCCTATTTTTAGTTCCTTTTTATGCCCCAATCCCCTATACCCATGGTAAATAGTGTGATTTACCTCCTTGTGGATTTATGTGTGTATAATGCATTTGTGTCTTTTGATGAATAAATAAATATATATTATTCAAAATTTGAATTTTTATTTGACTGGATGTGCATTTTATAAGGTAAGTATGCGTCTATTTGTTTTATAGATCAAATCTATTCAGATGTTGAAATAAATGATACAATTTTGATGAATAATTTCATTCCATTTCTTTTTAATTTGATATTTACATTTGTCAACTCTTTAAAATATAAAGCTTTTTTATAGAAACATAGACATTTTTATGAAATCAATCCATTTCAATGGTTCATCAACTCTAAATTCTCTATATTATCTTTCTTATTAAATATCCTACACCTCTAATTTAAAATTTTGAATCCTTTGCCCCACTATTCAAAGTCCATCAAACAACCGTTCAGAACCTTTCTTCACACGCCTCATCAAAAAAAGTGAACAACAAAAAAATTTACGAGTATGTTCTATTATTTCGATATGCTTGCATATTGCAGTGGAACAAGACACCATTGTTCTCTGAATCTCTTTACACATATTCCGATGTGAACAAGCATTAATTGTCGTCTAGCTGTCTACTCTGAGTGGGAATCATTTTCCACAACAATCCTATGACATCATATACAAAGCGCTCCGTCAATACTTTTTTTCCAACGGGCACCCCTGTGACGTCATACAAAATGAAACAGCGCCATTCGATTAGACTTCAAACGCCATCTAATAATTTTAATAGCAAACGATCAATTGAGTCGTACTATATTAAATAACTCAAAAAAACTATAAAGAAATCTGCATCTCCTACGCCATCTAATCCTTCTAATAGCAAACGATCAAAGAATCGAAGTGCTAGTTCAATTCTCGCTATCGGATTTTTTTCAGGCTTTGGATCATCGGGGTAGCAACTGAACCACAAATCTACATTCTATTTTAGGCACCTTGGTAGCGTATTGGTTTAGACTGTCACGTACAAATCCAAAGGATATGGGTTCCAATCTCGCTATCGGAAAATCTTTTTTTAGACTTTGGTGAGAATAAAATCTCCCCACCCCCCCCCCCATCTCGATCCCCAAAGCTATAAAAATCTTACACTTTTTTCAGACTTAATCTAACCTCCACACCCCCCAATCCCCCCATCTCGAACCCAGGAACCTGGTGAGAATAAAATCTCCCCACCCCCCATCTCGATCCCCAAAGCAAATCTTACCTCCCCACCCCCCCATCTCGATCCCAGGAACAAAGCTATCTTACCTCCCCAACCCCCCATCTCGATCCCAGGAACAAAGCAAAATCCCCTGTCAACACATCCACATTCCACACTCCCACATATCACGAGTCGAACTTTCCCGATAATCTCCGATGTGGCCCGACGTGGTCGTTTTTTTGACAGAACGGACCTACGATTTTCTTATGGGGTTTTACATGGAAAAATGGTCGAATTTTTTCCAGAACCCCCTTTGCTTATCTACTTCCCTTAAGTGCCCATTTGTTACCTGTTTTCACAATTTGGTCTCCCTCAGTCTAAGAGCTCCCTTTGCGGTAGTGCCTTTAATGAACAAGTCAATTGGCAGGAGGTTTAGAATGACCTCTGAAGCTTCCTGCGGTGTGCTGTTCTTTGCTCCCGTTATACTCAGTGTTGCCAACCGTTGTACTTCGTGTCGATGGCTTTCCACCATACCACTGCTCCGTAGCTAATTATGGGTCTCACGATCGCTGTTTACATCCAGTGGATAATGTGCGGCTTAAATCCCCATTTTTCACCAATCACTACCTCATTCTCCAAAGAGCTCTTGGTCACCATGTAGTCTATTGCCGTTTGTAGCAGCGTCGCCTCTTGGTTAGTCATTGCCTTTCAGATTTCCCTTAGCACCATTGAATGCCCATTTGTTGCCTATTCTCACAATTTGGTCTCCCTCAGTCTGAAAGCTCCCTTTGCGGTAGTGCTTTTAATGAACAGGTCAATTGGCAGGAGGTTTAGAATGACCTCTGAAGCTTCCTGCGGTGTGCTGTTCTTTGCTTCCGTTATGCTCAGTATTGCCAACCGTTGTACTTCGTGTCGATGGCTTTCCACCATACCACTGCTCCGTAGGTAATTATGTGTCTCCCGATCGCTGTATACATCCAGTGGATGATGTGCGGATTTAAACCCCATTTTTCACCAATCATTCTTCTGCATATACAGGGCTTTTCACTTAAAACTCCCCACGTCAATATGTCGGAAACGAATAGGAATATTTGATTTTTGTAAAAAGTAGTCAATGTATGGGGTCGAGTAGTTATTTTTCACAGTTAAAAAAATTCGACGCCTACCAAGACTTTAGCGTCGCGACGCATCGAAAATATCAATCGATTGCAGGGACTTAGAAATTACGCGCATGCTAAAGTACATGTTATTTATAAACTTTTTTGTTATTCAGTCGAACTCATTTATTCTACTCAGTTTTGAGATATACAGTGTGTCCAAGATAACGATGTCTATCATGGGGATCTTGAAAACCGTGCGAGATACAAGGTCGGTTAAATGGAGGCAAAGTTGCGTATTTTGATGCTTAACAAAATGCCGTTTTAAAAGCCAAGAAATTCCGACTAAGTCCGAAATTATCCGAAAAAAAACGAAATTTTTCAAAATTGTTTTCATTTTTTTCTGACCACATTTGAAGAGATATTTTGAAATGGATGGAACTTCTTTATTGCCACTTTTTGCCCTTTACAAGAAAGCGTTATTGAATTGAAGAACCGACGTTTCGTCTATGTCCATCCCAAAGGGATGGACCAGAGTAAAAGGACGATCGGACCCTAGTCCAAAATCGCTCCGTCCAATAAGCCTCACTTCTTTTCTACTGAAAAGTTTGGAAAAGATCCTGGACGTGCACATCAGGGGAAAAGCCCTAATAGCAAGACCCCTGAACTTACATCAATTCGCGTACCAAGCAGGAAAATCAACGGAACTGGCCCTCAACAACATAGTAGGGAAAATAAACGAATCCCTGGGGGTCAAGAGTATCGCTGTGGGTATTTTCTTAGACATAGAGGGAGCATTAAATAATGCACTACCCGACACTCTATGAGTCGGTATGCTCAAGAGGGGTCGAATCTGCAGTGACAACATTTATCAGATCCACACTGGAAAGCCGGGTGATCGAAACCTCCCTCAACTGCACGGAGGTACGTTTCAGGGCGAGAGGATGCCCACAGGGGAGTGTACTTTCGCCCCTTTCATGGGCCCTTCTCATTGATGACCTGCTAGCCATGGTGGAGTTGTTGGTTGTGAACGTACTCGGCTCTTCAGATGATAGTAGTTGTCAGAAATATCACGGATGAAGAAATCAATGGAATGGAAGAATGATTGGTGCAGGAGGAAACAAATATCTGTTAACTCTGCGAAGACGATCATAGTACCCTCCACTAGAAGAAGGAAGCTGAACTATCTACTTCCCCCTATTCTCAATGGGATATCTGTTCCACTTGGAGGTGAAATATCTGGGCGTCACGCTAGACAGAGCCCTCATCTGGAAAATGTCATCCGCAAAGCAAAAATGTCTCTATGGACATGCAAACGCATTTGTGGAAAAACCTAGGGAATCAACCCCAAACAGATGAACTGGTTATATGGTACGGTCGTCAGGCTGATGATAACTTACGATGCAATAGTATGGTATGTAAAGGGCAATCAAAGCACATCCAGAGCCAAACTAACAAGTCTACAGCGTCAAGCCAGCCTGGCCATCTGTGTAGCGACCAGCACCACACCATCCGCAGCGCTTGAATGTCTCCTGAATCTCCTTTCTCTACACATTGTGCTAGAAAAAGAGGCGAGAAGGGCAACCTATAGAATTATAGCTAACCCCAGAGTAACGTGCCCCTTTTGATTAGGGTGCTGAAGGTGACCTTTGATTGGCCAGATACTCAAACACAATTGGAACTTTAGTCATTTATTGATTAACACTTTCTCCAAGGAAGCCACCTTTGTTACAAACAATTGAAATGGGACTACTACGGCTTGATATGATAGGTTAACGTTAATCTTCGGTACTGTATTACTCAATATTTATGAATATAACTGAATAGTGAAGTAATGTGTTTAAAAGATTTGCATACCAAACTCAATTTAATTCTATACACAATAAATTAAATCCACCTACTTTGAACTTCAGGAATCAGCTACCAAATACAGCTACACCGCTACAGCAATCGGTAACAGGTTGGATGGTCTCAACCTCACAATCGGTAACTCTGGCAACTCTGACACTTGGCATTAACCCGGCAGTTTTGGTTGAGTGGCTCGCAATTTACACATCAAAATATCCCCCTCAGTTATAAAGGAATGGGAGTGCCTTACTCCTATTTCATTTACTTCAACATTGTAATTAAAATCCCATGAGCGCAACAAAAAACCATTCCTATAAAAAAAAACTGAGATAAGAACCTTTGACCGTTCAAGGTTAGGTTGCGAATTCCCTGAATTTTCCTATTTAAAAACCCCTTTTTAACTTCAAACTTACCCAGTCAGTGTCGCGCCTTGCCTACAATTTTGCTGGGTGGTTTTTCCTCAACTTTCTTGCTTTTTCACTAGGACTTTTTCTGACGTTACTTGACAGTACTGGACAGCACAAGAGACGAGGACAGAAAGAACCGATTCTCTGTGCTCTCTCCGTATATACGTGTTTTCCTCCCTTTACCTTTACTGTCCAAATTGCTGTCTAAATTTACTATCTGTAGCCACACCAACCACCGTTGCAATTCATTCAATGCCAAACGTCTTACATTTGTTGCTACGTATTTTTCACCTGACTTATTTGCGACTAACTTCGCACTATCTGACCGTCTTTATCAGCTGATACCTTTAACCTTCAATACCATGTTTATAAACAACTTGAAATGCTTACAAATTAAATCCCTATAGAAACTCTGAAGACTTTACACCAAACGACTCTATTGTTGGGTATGCACTAGTAAACCGCTTTACAATATATTTCACTCATGGATAACTAATAATATGTTGACAAAATAACTTTAAGTAAGTTTGACAAAATTAATTAATAACTACTAAACAACGATTCAAATTAATGAGAGGTCAGCACTTCTGTACCGTAATGTAGATCGTTCCATAGTCCCACCAAGGAATTAGTCTTGTGAAGCATGATTAATTTTTTCAAAATTTAACTGTTAAAATTTCAATGAAACTCCCTTCCATAGTCCCACCAAGGAGTGACCCCCAGAACACCAAACAACGGTCCAAAATCGTTGCTCCAAAAAAAAAATGACTTAAATACTAGCCAAAAGTAAACAAAATGAATATAAATAAGTTCAACCTTCATTTGAGCCCATTACGGCTACGAACAGAAAAACAAAGATTAACGCGGTACACTGTCATGACAATCAATAATTATTATTTCCCGCAAAATCCACACTCCGCGAACACTCACTATTCCGCAACAGGTTTCATGTTTCTACTATTGTAGACCCCAAGCCTCCGTCCATCTTCATAAGCCAATTCATATGCATTGTTCTCGAAAGTTTTGGACACAATGTATGGACCCTTATATAACAAAAATAGCTTCTCAATTTCCTTGTTTAACATGGACGATATATTACTTGCCTTCACCCACACCTTTTGTCCGATTTTATAACTGTTTTCTGTCTTGTTTCCATCATACTTTATTTGTCTCTTCTTAGCTTCTTCAGATAACTTCTTCTTCGTCATTTCAACAAGGATTATGTTGCTTGTCTTCTCTTCTTCAGGGAACTGTAATTCTTTCCTGACAGCTTCGCCTGGATGCATACCCTTTTCTAATAAAATTGGAGGAAAGCCTGTTGATTCATGTGTTACACAATTTATCAATATTTCTATTTTTTGTAGATATTTAGCCCATGATGTGTGCAACTGGTGACAGTATACTCGAAGTAACCTTGCTAGCTCTCTCATAACACGTTCCGCTGGATTTCCTTGAGGTGATCTGACACTGCAATGAACCACTTTAACCCTATTCTGTTCCATCAATTTCTTCCAGACCTTTGAAATGAATTGCGTTCCATTATCAGATAATACTCTTTTGGGCTTCTTTTGATTCTGAAAATAGTTTTCCATCTTCTTGCTTACGCCAACAGCAGTTTGTTTTTTCAAGCTATATAGCTTAACGTACTTAGTAAATACATTGAGTACTACCAGCACGTATTTGACTCCTCCTATTGATGTTGGTAATGGCCCAAAAATATCCACCGCTATTAAATCATTCTCATCTCCAGGTATAACTGGTTTCATGAATCCCGCATAACACTTGTTTGAAATCTTTGAAGTTTGACACACTTTGCAGGTTCTGACTACCTTTTTCACGATTGATTTAAATTTGTGACAAGTGAAGTTCTCCGTCAGCAGTTTAAACGTCTTCCATACCCCAAAATGACCATATTGTTCATGATAAATTTCTGCTAACTCCACTCCAAGTTTTGCCGGAATATACATTCTCCATCTGTCATCGTTACAATTCTTCTTAAATAGGACTCCTTTATGGTATTTCAAAAATAGATTTCTTGTGTGATCACTCTGAGCATGGGTCATCAATTTCTTCAGTTTCTCGTCCTTCTCCTGATATTTGGTAATTTCTCTCAGTCTCTTTATGAATTCCTTATCTAGTTTGAAAGCTATTTGGGCAATTATTATATCCTCAGTATTTTCTTCTTGCTTCTCATCCTGACCATATCTTGATAAGGCATCTGCAATCAAATTATCTTTCCCATTAATGTGTTTGATTTTTATATTGAACTTCTGTATCTTCAGAAACCATCTTGTTAATCTGGGGTTGAGCAAATCACAGTTGATAAGGAATGACAAAGCCTTATGGTCACTCAAAACTATGATTTCCGATCCAAAAATTAAAGTCTCCCACTTCTGTACACACCAAAGTATACTTAACAATTCACGTTGGGTAGTGTTGTAGTTCCTCTCACTCTGTTGTAGCTTCCTGCTTACAAAGGCCACATTCCTGTTTGTGTCGTCTGAAATCTGGAATAATCTTCCTCCAATAGCATAAGCACTTGCATCAGCTTCAATATAAAAAGGCTTCGTAAAATCCGGGTGATATAGTAACGTGGTTCTGGTCATCTCCTCCTTAATCTTCTTGAATGCCTCTTCATGTTGTTCATTCCAAATCCACTTAACTCCTTTTTTCAATAACTCAAACAATGGTAACAAAATCTCCGAATATTGGCGGCAAAACTTCCTATTATAATTACATATTCCCAGAGAAGCTCTCAAAGACTTCACATTATATGGTCTTGCGAAGTTCTGTATTGCTTCCACCTTTGAATCATCCACCCTGATACCTGCGGTCGTGATAATGTGTCCCAAAAACTTCAGCTCCTTACATAGAAATTTGCATTTTTGCGGGTTAAGTGTCATGTTCGCATCCCTCATTCTTCGAAAAACCCTTTTTCAGATGCTCCATGTGCTCCTCCTCTGAACTTGAAGTAATCAAAATGTCATCCACATATATGGACACAAAATCTCTGCAGTCAAAAAATAATTTGTCCAGACAACGGGTAATTCCGGCAACAGCTGTTGATAGCCCAAAAGGCATCCTAAGAAATTCGTACACTGCTCCTCCAAACGTAAATCCACAATATTTCGTATCTTCCGGGTGTAAGGGTATTTGCCAATAACTCGAGGTTAGGTCCAACGTAGAAAAACACCAAGTCGGGCTTCGACGGTATAACAATTCGTCTGCTGTGGGTGGGCACTCGTAATCCATATGAATTCTCTTGTTCAGCTGTTGGGCATCCAAACATATTCGTATTGATTTATTCTTCTTTATCACCACTACCAAAGGATTAATGTAGGGCGTGTCTGATCTTGCAATTACTCCTATCTCCATCATTTCATTGAGTTTCTCCTGCACTGCTGTCCTATGGCAAAACGGAATTGAGTAAGTCCTGGCTTTAAAGGGAGTATTGTCCCTCAACTGTATCCTATGTGTGTATACATTCGTCAGTCCTGGTAACTTCGAAAAAATGTCACTATATTTTCCAACCAATTGCTTGCAACTCTCAGGCATGTTCACTTCATTAGATAGGTCCAATATTTTAATTTGAGCTTCATCTGTATTCTGTTTGTGGAACGGTATTTCTTTGTCCTTGACTTTCAATGACTTTTTGTTATAGTCAAGGATTACTTTGTTCTTTATCAGCCAGTCATTTCCCAAAATAAACGGATGATTCAGTTGTTCAACGACCAAACACACAGTATCAAATTCCATATTGTCCTCAACCTTGACATGTAGGTATGTTTGTTCTTTCAACTTACTTTTATTTTTCCCAATAGCCCCAGCTATCGTTGCATTCGATATAGGAAGGGATAAAATAATATCATTCCTTTCCTTAATCCTCTCATAAAAGTCCCTTGAAAGACAAGTCTTCTGGCATCCAAAATCTACCAATACGCTGCAGTTTAATCCTTCCACTTGGGCCTCAAAAATCGGAGAACTGAAGTTTTCTCCACCTTGTCCATCTTCCTCTTCATACAAAACAGTGTCACATTGAATTTGCTCATGTTCATCCATTTTTGGGATGACATTACATTTTATGAACAGTTCATGCTTGAAGAAATTGAATATTGTGGGTGAGTGTTATCATCGTTCAGTTCTAAATTTAGCTCGCGGTTTTCTTATCAGTAACAAACGAGTCTCAGCACGCGGTATTCTTATCACCAGTAGACAGCATGTGGTTTTCACGTCACACTCCTCTTATCAACAGTTCTAAATTTAGCTCGAATGCGCGGTGTTCTTATCAATAACTGACGCCTCATGGTCTGCAGGAAACTATAGTTTGATATTTATCCATGTAAAATTATCTCATTTCAATTTTATTCATTTTTTCAGAACCAATCCATCAGTACGAAAATTCAATGCAAATAATTGTGGACAATTGTCAATCGAATTTCTATATAATAATATGACATGATCGAGAACCATCAGTAACGTTGAGAGTGTCATCATGACTAGAACTATAACAATAACGGGAAATACTTCTGTGTTGAAAGCAGAATTCAATCCACCCATATTTTTGGATGAAAATAAAGAATATTTTTTGGGGTTGGCTGATTTTGAATCGTTTATGAGTATACCTAACATACAACCGGGTAGCAATAAAATATATGTAGCGGATAAAGTTATCACAATTCCAGAAGGAACTTACGATTTAAAAGATATTGAAACATATATTAATTCTGTAATTGATGACATTTTTGGAGAAAAAGTTGGGTTTAAGATGAAAGCAAACCCCAATACATTAAAATGTCAGCTTTATTGCACAAAGGAAATAGATTTCACACCAAGTGACTCCATAGCGAAAATATTGGGTTTTAAGAAACGAAAAATTGCATCAAATGAATTTTCTGAATCGGATGAAGTTGTTAATATATTTAAAGTTAATGCAATTTGTGTTGATTGCGACATTTGCATTGGATCATATAGTAATGGTCTACCCGTTCATATAATTCATCAGTTTTTTCCTTCTGTTCCTCCAGGGTATAAAATAGTGGAATCACCATTACCAATACTTTATTTCCCCATCAGCGTCAAGACAATCAACAACATCACTGTTAAAATAGTAGATCAAGACGGTGATTTGATTAATTTCCGAAACGAGACCATAACAGTTCGATTACATCTTAAACATTAGAAAATATTATGGTTATTAAATACAACTATCGCTATTTCAAACAATCGCCATATAAAAGGGAGAAGCTGTCTATAGAAACCAGTCCAAGACGAAACTCCAACCAGTTAACATCACAAGAAACCAGCCCAAGACGAGACTCCAGCAAGTTAACATCACAAAATCACCAATTTCTTATATCTCTGGGGTTAAAAGTATTGAAATAATGGATATATTAAACGTTGATGAAAAATTATATGTAGATAATTCAATAATAAGCTCTGAGCTTCATTCATATCAACCGTTTGTCTCTTCAAAATTTGAATACAATGATGAAATTCGCATACCTGTTCAAGAACTTGATATATACACACTACCTTCAGGGAGTCATCTTTACATTGAAGGTACCTTGACCAACAATAAGGGTGCCTATTCTAAAAAATTACAATTTGTCAACAATGGTATAGCTTATTTGTTTCGAGAAATTCGCTATGAACTTAATGGAGTTACTATAGATTCCGTAAGAAATGTTGGTTTAGCTTCAACCTTGAAGGGTTATCTTTCATATAATACAAATGAAAGTCTAAAGCTGCAAAATGCTGGATGGTTTCCAAATAGAGATGAAAAGGAAAACATTTTAGTTGATGATAAAGGAAAATTTAATGTATCTATACCTTTGAAAATGTTGATGGGATTTTTTGAAGACTATAAAAAAATAATCTTGAATATGAAACAAGAACTGGTTTTGATCCGAGCCAGCGATGATGTTGATGCAGTTTTATATGTTGAAGATATGCAAAATCCGTCACCCAAAGCGGAAAATCCAAAAGTTACATTTGACAAGATCTATTGGAAAGTACCTCATATTCAAGTTGATATACCACAACAACTAGCTTTAACACAAATTCTTGAAACAAATAAAGATCTGTTACTTGGATTTCGTAGTTGGGAAATTGTTGAATATTCCTCACTACCTGAAGCGACCCGTCATACTTGGCCTGTTAAAACAAGTAGTAAACTTGAAGCACCTCGTCATATAATAATTGGTTTTCAAGAAAATAGAAAAGGACACATCATGAAAGATGCTAGTCAATTCGATAATATAAATCTCTCAAATATTAGAGTATTTTTGAATTCTGAAAGATATCCATATCATGATTTGTATTTGAATTTCAATGATAACAAGTTTTCAGCTCTCTATGAAATGTTTGCAAACTTTAAAAATTCCTACTATGATATACCAAACGAACCAATTTTCAACCCTCAAAACTTTAAAAATAAGTGTCCAATCGCACATATTGATTGTTCCCACCAGAAAGAAACACTTCAAACAGGTACTGTTGTTTTGAGAGTTGAATTCGAGACAAATAATAATACAAAAAAGGATACATCAGTATATTGTCTGATTTTACATGATAAATTATTTAGCTACAATCCTTTAACAAAAATAGTCAAGCAATTGTAATACGCATGTTCTCAAATAATTATATAAACCATTTTATTTCTCTAAATGATGTTCAGTATGTCTCGAGAATTGAAGCTCTGCTTATCTTACCATTTAAAGAGATCGAAAGAATTGAAAAACAAATTCAAGATTATAGTGGTGAATAGCAGATGATGGTGAAATTCTCACAATTGAAAATATGAAACTACTCGTTTTGGATGTACAAGGGTTTATAATTGAAAACAAAAAATTTATTCCTAAAGAACTGGCTGCCTATGATGGAGAAAAAATATGTCATTATATATTTAGATGTCCCTTTTCTATGGAACACTTGCCTCCAGAACTGCGTAAACAAGCAAACTGGTTGATGAAAAATCATCATTGTATTTCATGGAATGAAGGATTTACGCAATCACATAAGTTTTCCGACATTGTGAAAAACATAACAAGAAACGTGGATCATGTGTACGTGAAAGGAAAAGAAAAGGCGCAATACATTGGGAAATATTCATCGAAGCCCGTTATCGAACTTGATGACAAACCACCTTTATCGTTGGAAAAACCACATTGTCTATACCATTTATCATCACCCGCAATGTGTGCACTTACTAATGTTTTTAATTTGTATAAAACATGTTTAATGATTGAATAAATCACATTTTTGATTACATTTTTTATTTTATTTCAAACACCTTTTTATAAATATTTACAGGTAGGTATTCACAAATTTTCAACCCTCAAAAATAAGTGTCGAATCACACACAGTGATTGTTCTCATCACAAAGAAACACTTCAAGCAGGATATACTGCTTTGTTTTGAGAGTTGAATTCGAAACAAATAATAATAATACAAGAAGGATTCATCAGTATATTGTCTGATTTTTACATGATAAATTATTAAGCTATAATCCTTTGACAAAAATAGTCAAGCAGTTGTGATTCGCATGTTCTCAAATAATTATATAAACCATCTATTTCTCTAAATGATGTTCAGTATGTCTCCAGAATTGAAGCTTCGCTTATCTAACCATTTAGTATGAGAATTTTATGGTGACTTACAAATAAAAGGTTCTGTATTGATTGAAAATAAAACAGTTCAATAATGAATACTATCAAAGAAGATGTGGTGAGTGAGCTACACAAACCAGCCAGAAGATTTTTTAAAAGAAGAGCAGTAATTGTGAAGGGGATCAATGATCTTTTTCAAGCAGATTTAGTTGAAATGCAACCATATTCAAAAATAAACAAAGGATATAGATATATTCTGGTTATAATTAATGTGTTTTCAAAATTTGTTTGGGCAATTCCTGTCAAAACAAAGACTGCTAAAGATGTAACCACAGCCATGAAATTAATTTTGAACAGTGTAAAAACACCCCCTAAAAATCTGCAGACTGATCAGGGAAAGGAATTCTATGATACAGAGTTCCAAGATTTGATGAAAAAATTCAACATCAATCACTACTCAACATTTTCCAATATGAAAGCTAGCATCGTAGAGAGGGTGAACAGAACATTGAAAAACAGAATGTGGAAAAAATTCAGTTTGCAGGGAAACTATAAATGGTTAAAAATATTACCTGAGATAGTATCAGAATACAATAATACCAAACATTCTGTTATTGGAATGAAACCTATACAAGTATCTAAGGAACATGAGAAGCACCTACTATCAAAAGTTTATGGTCGCATAAAAACAGTGAATCCTTCCAAATATGAAAAGGGAGACTATGTGCGAATAAGTAAGTTTCGTGAGATGTTTTCAAAAGGGTATACACCTAACTGGTCAAATGAAATCTTTGTGATTAAAAAAATAAAAATCACGAATCCAACAACCTACATATTGGAGGATCATAGAGGTGAAGAGATACAGGGTGCATTTTATAAGGAGGAGTTGCAAAAAGTTAAACATCCTGACGTGTATTTGGTAGAAAAGATTCTAAGACGGAAGGGAAATAAAGTTTATGTTAAATGGTTGGGCATGAATAATTCACATAATTCATGGGTTATGAAAAATAATGTATTGTAATATCTTGTAATTCAATAAAAAACACTTGCTAGTAGATAATTCTTTTATTTCTATACAAATATACTCCTAGAATGGGTAGCATGATACAAAAAATGAATGCAAAGATTGATATAATAGCGAATTCTATATGATTTTTACATTCAAACGAATCAATAAGTACATTCCAGTTTGTTGGTTTAAAATTTTCATCTACAAAATAAAGTCTTAACTTAAAAGCTAAATATGACAAATTTTTAATTGACTCATCAATTTTTAGCCAATCAATCCATTATTAACAATTAATTTTTCTCAGTTTGATGGTCAAGAGTCATTATGATTGGTTGATATGCAAATAAACGTTTCTTGTATATTTGAATCCACTTGTATATACAAGGTATTGTTAAAAAGGCGCTCAGAAACAATACTTTTGCTGGAAGTCCTGTTGTCATTGCTAATTTTTATACTAAGGGATATATCGTGGCAATATTTATGTGTTCTAGTGTTCTTGTTTTCTTGTTGTCTTGTTTTCTTGTGTTCTAGTGTTCTTGTTTTCTTGTTTTCTTGTTGTCTTGTTTTCTTGCTTTCATGTTTTCTTGTGTTCTTGTTTTCTTGTTTTCTTGTGTTCTAGTGTTCTTGTTTTCTTGTTTTCTTGTGTTCTAGTGTTCTTGTTTTCATGTTTTCTTGTGTTCTTGTTTCCTTGTTTTCTTGTGTTCTAGTGTTCTTGTTTTCATGTTTTCTTGTGTTCTTGTTTCCTTGTTTTCTTGTGTTCTAGTGTTCTTGTTTTCATGTTTTCTTGTGTTCTTGTTTTCATGTTTTCTTGTGTTCTTGTTTTCTTGTTTTCTTGTTTTCTTGTGTTCTAGTGTTCTAGTGTTCTTGTTTTCTTGTTTTCTTGTGTTCTAGTGTTCTTGTTTTCATGTTTTCTTGTGTTCTTGTTTTCTTGTTTTCATGTTTTCTTGTGTTCTTGTTTTCTTGTTTTCTTGTTTTCTTGTGTTCTTGTGTTCTTGTTTTCATGTTTTCATGTTTTCTTGTCTTGTGTTCTTGTGTTCTTGTTTTCTTGTGTTCTTGTTTTCTTGTTTTCATGTTTTCTTGTGTTCTTGTTTTCTTGTTTTCTTGTTTTCTTGTTGTGTCCAATCACACACACAGTGATTGTTCTCATCACAAAGAAACACTTCAAGCAGGATATACTGCTTTGTTTTGAGAGTTGAATCCGAAACAAATAATAATACAAGAAGGATTCATCAGTATATTGTCTGATTTTTACATGATAAATTATTAAGCTATAATCCTTTGACAAAAATAGTCAAGCAGTTGTAATACACATGTTCTCAGAAAAGAAAATGACTAGATTGAAGGCTATTTGTGATTGACAGCTCCTTGATTTTGAAATCCTCTGCCAAATTGAAGCCCTGCATGTCTATTGCAATGATTGTTTCATACAAATACCAGGATTCATGGACTTTGTGATGAGTTCTCAAATAATTAACGAGTTTGATAGGTGGTCTCAAGTTTCCATAACCATCAAAATAAAACGCTTAATTTTCATTTATTATGTATGCAGTACAATGAGTTCCATGATTTTGTTAACTTTCTAGATTCAAAATACCACATTCCTTCACTTTAAATTTTTTTTGAGGAGGTTGTCACACATAAATACACCTCTTTAATGTGAGATATTCAATATTTTCACATATTTTAGTATATCGTTATTTGAAAGGGATCTCTGCGAAAATATTATTTGATTTTTTTTATGGTTTTTTTCTTGATAGTGCCTCCTTTGTAGGGTTTAATGTATAATCCACCACCCTGCTTGGAAAGTTTTTCCATTTCTTTATTGTGTCGATGTAATTCTTCGAGTTGCTCCTTTGATACTTTAATATCATTAACGGCCTTAGCTATTCCAGCTGCACCACCGCCTAAAGCTCCTAGTGCACCCAAAATTGGAAGTAATAATGGAAGAAATCCACCAATTTTTTTGGGGGGTTTGATAACTCGTGTTTTCTTTTTTCTTTCGGTTCTCTTGATCCCCATTCCAAGTTTCCGTTTACCTTTCATAATTCCACTTACTGTTAGAGCAGCAATTCTTTCTCCTACCGAGGAATCTTTTGCTCCAACTCTCTGCCAAGCTTTATCTGCTAGAGCTTTATCCGCTCGATGTCGTTGAGGTAAATCAGTTTTATGTGAGTATGCGATATCGTGTTCTCGACACGCAGCATCCAATGGATTGATACCAGACTCTCCCCTATTCAATCTTTCTTCTAAATTTGTACCAGGACCACAAAATTGATAGCCAGGAATATGAAGCTCAACAGGTAGTCTATTAATCAGAGTGTTTATTAAACCTCGACCTTCCCTCTTGGAGTGTTTGGAGGAAGTGTACTTTCGTGAAGCGTGTACAATCATTTTATACCTATAGAGGTTTGTGTGTATAATTTAAATACTATTTTCAGTTTAAAAATTTGCAACACGATTGTCTATCGATTTCATGCTATCTGATCAATATGTCCATCTGATTAATGTATAAATACTTTTGCAAAAAACAATTCTGTTTATTGATATCTAGAATGCGGATAGAAAAACAATCGTTTTCCTTACCCATCACAAACCATGATGTGAAGGATTTTACGAAACCAATTCAAAAACATGGCGATTTATTTGGTGGGGAATCGAAAAGATGTCTCATTGTTGGACCATCTGGTTCAGGTAAAACCAACGTGATGTTGGCTTTACTTGAGCATCCAAATGGAATAAGATTTGCAAACGTGTACCTTTATTCCAAATCATTACAACAGCCAAAGTATGAATATTTAAGACAACTATTGGCACCCATGGAAGAGATTGGATATTTCGAGTATGAGAGCGATGAAAATATCATTCCTCCTCATGAAATAGCACCAGAATCGGTCATCATATTTGATGATATACCATGTGGAACACAAACTATAATAAGGGACTATTTCACACATTCGAGACATAAAAATACAGACTGCTTTTTTATTTTTCAAGGTTATTCATCAATTCAGAAAAGACTTATACGTGAGAACGCTAATTTGCTAATTTTATTCAAGCAGGATTCTATGAATTTGAATCATATATATAATGATCATTGTATGCTGGATATGTCATTTGAGCAATTGAAGCAACTCTGCGCACACTGTTGGAAAGAACCTTATAATTTTCTGGTTATTGATAAAGATTGTGAACTGAATTGCGGAAGATATAGGAAAAATTTTGATTCATTCATATATCTATAAAATGGATAAGCGGTTGGCTGAGGAATTGATGAAGTCAAGAAAAGCTGTCAAGGATAAATATAATAGTCTAAAATTAGCTATGACCACTACACAATCACAACTAGAGCAAGCTTACAAACCAATAACTCAACCGCTACAACAACTCATTTCCAAAATAAATGAACCTTTCAACATAAAGGAAGAATTCAAAGAAGAAGAAGAAGAACCTGAAACTTCTATGTTTCACACAACACCATTAAAACCTAAACCAAGTTTTTCAAGATTATTTTATGAGACATCATTACCTACAAGACCTACAAGAACTGGTAGAACTCCTATTCTACCGATGGAAATACCATCATTTTTTGATACAAGCCTTGCATCTGTTAGCCAGTTACCATCTATACAAGAACCTAGTCAGTTACCTAATACTATACAAGAACGTAGTCAGTTACCAACTATACTAGAAACTAGTGTTATAGCTCAAACCAACCCCTTCGAAAGCTCGGAAAATCAAAATCTTTCAGATATATTGGAACAGTCAAGGCAATCGGTTCAAAATTTAATCGACACGCAACCATATGAAATATGGTTAAAAAGTTTTGATCCACTACCAAGAGATAATATTGATGCTAGTGTGAAGGATACTGAACATAATTTTGATCATCATTATGGAATAGTACATGACATAGATACTGATAAATTCTATTTGGGGACCACACTTAAATTTGTAGAAATTATTGGAAAAAATGTGAAAGTAGATGGAAAAATGTATGATGGTACAAAAGGATTGTATGAATTACTATTTAAAAAATATCCTAAAGACTATGAAGATGAGGATTTGGATAATTATATGGATATTTTAGATAAAACCAATGCATATCGAAGAAATAATGATCCAAATGAACGTGTGCAGGGAAATGGATCATCAAAATATATAACTATAATAGGACCATACCTACAAAAACATGGCATAACAAAAACACGACACATCAAACCATTATATTCTCGTTTTTTAAAGAAACTAAAACCTCCAATAACTAGAATGCGAACGGGAAAGGGGTTGTGGAATATCAATAAAAACGATATAGATTATGTTTATTGGGATAATATCAACGAACTTGTTGATAGATTGAGACTAATAACAGCTTCCATGAGAGCTGGTCATACTGGTCATAATAATGAAATACTATCAATAATCGAAGAGTTACGTGAAGCTAAAGTAATTGCATAAATACATCCTCAAATACGTAAAACGAATCAATCCGAAAATGTCACTCAACAAGTTCGGTTCTCATTTATTCAAGAGAGATGAAACAGAAAACAATATCAAGTTATTTAATTTTTCTGAGGTTAATTTATCTTATGTAATGGTTTTACCATTTATTGGTCGCTATACACCAACAGAAAAAAATTTCGTGTTGATGCAAGATGGAAGAACTTCATACCGTTTCCCATTTGAAAAAGGAATCATTTTATTCGGTGAATATCCTAAAAAAAACGTTTCCATGTTGGTTAATGGAAAAGCAGGAAAGCTGGAAAATAGATCTATCAAGAAAGGTGATTTGATAGCGTTTAGACGTGAAACGGATAGTAAAATAACAGAATTTTATGGTGAATTACAAATAAAATGCCCCGTAGTGATTGAAAATAAAACAGTTCAATAATGAGTACTATCAATGAAGATGTGGTGGATGAGCTACCTACACAAACCAACAAACAGATTTAGATGAAATGTAGCCATATTCAACAATAAAAAAGGATATTATACCTAGATATATTTTAGTTATGAAAAAACACATTTTCTATACCATTTATCATCACCTGCAATGTGTGCACTTACTAATGTTTATAATTTGTATAAAACATGTTTATTGATTGAATAAATCACATTTTTGATTACATTTTTTATTTTATTTCAAACACCTTTTTATAAATATTTACAGGTACGTATTCACAAATTTTCAACCCTCAAAAATAAGTGTCCAATCACAGTGATTGTTCTCATCACAAAGAAACACTTCAAGCAGGATATACTGTTTTGTTTTGAGAGTTGAATTCGAAACAAATAATAATACAAGAAGGGGAAAAATTGTGGATAATGAGTTTGAAATCAAAAATGTTCACCTCAAAAGCTCTACCGATTCGTCTACTACTTAAATTCCTGCCACCGTTTGAAAAACTAACAGCTGTGTATAAAAGACCATCGGGGCAGATAGCTGTAGTTATAAATGATTATTTATATATACTTAGCGAGGATAGATTTAGATTAATTGACCGAATCAATATAACAAAAAGATTTGAACCATTTGTGGATGGTAGAAAGTTACTTGGAGAATAGGTATTGACTACCTATTCTGGAAAAACCATCTTCTTTTATGATGATAATGCCTTTGTAAATTTGGATGAGTGTACTCTACAGCCAGAGTCCTTTGGCTACACATCAATACATTTTAATGGTATACCACCCCTATTCACCACAGTTTTTCGATATGTGAATGGATTGTTATACTTCATTCAAGATGGTCGCTTTTTTGAATATAATGAATTTGAAAATTCCCTACAAAATTCCGGTAAATTGGAGTTCAATACATTTGGTATAGAGTGTCCCATGATATCTTTATATGAACAACTTAGACTGTTACTTAGGCAAATTGTAAGTAAAATTCCTATGAATTCATAGTTTTAATTTATTAATAAAGTACAGCAACTATAGCGCCAAGTTCAAGGTTGTGGTTGACTGATAAAGAGACACGCGGTCGATGTACTATTGTGAATTCCAAGGTTGTGGTTGACTGATAAAGAGACACGCGTCCGATGTGCTATTGTGAATAAAATTCTTGTGAAATAAAACATTGTTTGTTTTAATTAAATAACTTGATATTGTTTTCTAATTCATCTCTCTTGAATAAATGAGAACCGAACTTGTTGAGTGACATTTTCGGATTGATTCGTTTTACGTATTTGAGGGTTGTAATTTCAACTAGTGCTGTGACCATTATAATTTTTTTAGAAAATGGATCTTGCACAAATAAATTTTTCATGCAAAGCTCTTCTTAAAAAAACAATCAAAATATCGGAACTAACACCAAATGTAAAATATCCCATTATGGAGATGCGTATAGTTCCATCCACGAGCTGAGGCTGTTGAAAGACATTGATCAAATTATGTTTATTGACCCACTGAAGACTTACATTCAAGACCCCCACCCCCACTAAAGACCTCCACTCAAGACATAAACCGAAGACCCCCACTCAAGACACAAACCGAAGACTTTCTTCGAAAATGTATTAAAAAAAAAATCACTTCACCTTCAATTAATCAATTAAGTATAATCTCACTTTCAAAACTCGTATAGATTCACTTTAAATTCCGCTCAAGTATATACCACTTCACTTTCGAAAACCAATAAATTCACTTTAAATTTCTCCTAAATAAGTACAATTTCATTTTCAAAACTACCCAAGTATGATTTTACTTTCGAAACACTTGCAAATTCACTTGAAAGACAATCCAACCCAAATTCACCTTCAAAATCGCATAAATATGAATTCACTTAAAATTCAAAGGGAATTAATTGTCATGACAGTACATATACCAAAACACTTTGACTCCGATCACAATTAAATAAATAAATAAAAGTTGCCCACGAAATGTTTACTTTTCCAAAATTAAACTCACGTAAACAACAGCAAGAAAGTATAAATGGGTTTACTTTTGTCTCCCAGCAAAAGAAAATTTTACAACCCCGCTGACATGTGAAAGGCTCACGTAATGTAAACAAACTTCAAAACTATCAAAATTGACACCTTCCCAAAAGAAAAATCCACTTATAAGCAAGTAGGTCCCTTAAGACGTGCTGTTCCCTCTTACAAAAAAAAAAATACCATCAAAAGTTTATAAATTTTGCAAATTGGAAAATCCTCAATTAAATTTTAAAAAAATATATATCGACTAATTACCGAAAAATATGAAATTGGGTATGCAAACTTAGTTAATTCTGCTCGGGCGCCAAAATGTAACGTGCCCCTTTTGATTAGGGTGCTGAAGGTGACCTTTGATTGGCCAGATACTCAAACACAATTGGAACTTTAGTCATTTATTGATTAACACTTTCTCCAAGGAAGCCACCTTTGTTACAAACAATTGAAATGGGACTACTACGGCTTGATATGATAGGTTAACGTTAATCTTCGGTACTGTATTACTCAATATTTATGAATATAACTGAATAGTGAAGTAATGGTTTAAAAGATTTGCATACCCAACTCAATTTAATTCTATACACAATAAATTAAATCCACCTACTTTGAACTTCAGGAATCAGCTACCAAATACAGCTACACCGCTACAGCAATCGGTAACAGGTTGGATGGTCTTAACCTCACAATCGGTAACTCTGGCAACTCTGACACTTGGCATTAACCCGGCAGTTTTGGTTGAGTGGCTCGCAATTTACACATCAAAATATCCCCCTCAGTTATAAAGGAATAGGAGTGCCTTACTCCTATTTCATTTACTTCAACATTGTAATTAAAATCCCATGAGCGCAACAAAAAACCATTCCTATAAAAAAAAACTGAGATAAGAACCTTTGACCGTTCAAGGTTAGGTTGCGAATTCCCTGAATTTCCCTTTTTAAAAACCCCTTTTTAACTTCAAACTTACCCAGTCAGTGTCGCGCCTTGCCTACAATTTTGCTGGGTGGTTTTTCCTCAACTTTCTTGCTTTTTCACTAGGACTTTTTCTGACGTTACTTGACAGTACTGGACAGCACAAGAGACGAGGACAGAAAGAACCGATTCTCTGTGCTCTGTCCGTATTTACGTGTTTTCCTCCCTTTACCTTTACTGTCCAAATTGCTGTCTAAATTTACTATCTGTAGCCACACCAACCACCGTTGCAATTCATTCAATGCCAAACGTCTTACATTTGTTGCTACGTATTTTTCACCTGACTTATTTGCGACTAACTTCGCACTATCTGACCGTCTTTATCAGCTGATACCTTTAACCTTCAATACCATGTTTATAAACAACTTGAAATGCTTACAAATTAAATCCCTATAGAAACTCTGAAGACTTTACACCAAACGACTCTATTGTTGGGTATGCACTAGTAAACCGCTTTACAATATATTTCACTCATGGATAACTAATAATATGTTGACAAAATAACTTTAAGTAAGTTTGACAAAATTAATTAATAACTACTAAACAACGATTCAAATTAATGAGAGGTCAGCACTTCTGTACCGTAATGTAGATCGTTCCAGGGCAGACACAGTAACATCCAACAGACTAATCAGAGAATTGGAGGACCATCGTACTCTAGGTGCTTTCTCCGATGTCATGTCCACCAAGACGACCAGCGGGAAAAACCAAGACATACTCATCTCTCTCCGTGAAGAGTGGACACAGGACATCTTCAGACCAACAAGAGCTGCACCTGCTGGTACACGGACGGATCAAACACGCCCTTTGGGGTTGAATCTGGTTGGATTGTACCCAGAAAAAAGTTGAAATATCACACAGCCTGAGAAAACTAGCTACAATATTTCAAGCTGAACTATCAGCAATTGAACTAAGCGCCCAATGGATGCTCGACCACCATTGGACGGCAACCACAATCAAAATATTCTCAGACAGTCAAGCGGCGTTGAAGGTGCTTGAATCCTACAAGAACTCTTCGAGGACTGTGGAGAGCTGCCAGAATGCACTTAACAAGTTTGGCGTTGCCAACAATGTGAAACTGGTATCAAAACCTGGCCACTCTGGACTCGAAGGAAATGAAGTCGCAGACCGACTTGCACGCGAAGCGGCGACCAGGGACCTCATTGTACCAAACCGGTACTAGGCATTGCATATAATGTTGCGTTTGCAGAGATATCCACATGGATGGACAACCAGTCTATACAATACTGGAGGAATCTGCCAGGCATGCGACACTTAAAAAAAATTATCTTTGAACCACACAAGAAACGCGCCAGAAAAATTCTGAAACTCAACAGACAGAAAATACGAGTGGCGAGGGGAATATACACTGGTCACTGTCTGTTAAGAATGCCTATGCACAGAATGGGGCTCACTGAGGACACTGAATGCAGACTGTGCCTAGAGGAGAAAGAGACAGCCAGACACATTCTCTGTGAATGCCCGGCGATTTCTCACCTCCGACAGAATGTCTTCGGTAGCCCTGAGATCACTGAAATTGATCTCAAAAATGCCACGTCCAGAGTGGCAATCGGTCGGTTCAAAGGACTGGGCCTCATGGGTGAATAACCTGGCAATCATGTGAGCCACAATAGACCCACTAGTGGTCGCGGTGGAAGGGTGCCATGTACCTACTCACAACTCGAAATGACGAAAATCACAATCACGACTGTGAGGATGATACCGGGACAAATATGATGATGCGATGATTCTCATTCAATGACGTCGACGTCATCCGTTAACGTTCATCCGCTCTCAACTGAAATTGCCCAAGACTCAATGGAAGACGATGCAACCACCAGAAAACGAAAGTGATCATCATATTTGGCACAAATTTCGAATCATCTGTCAAGCCTGAAAGAGAAACGACAGAAGATCCTGACAGCAAGCACGGAGCAATTAGCAGCACAAAGGAAGGTACAAATTGATTTATTGCTTGAATTAATCGAGCTTATAACATCACGTTTGTGATGTTGGTTAATCTTCAAGACGTGTAAAACTAGCCTTTTTGAAATAAAATCCGACCGAACGGACATAAACTGATACTGGTATAAAATCTTTCCGATATTTTTCCTGGATCAATACCACTTGCGCTACGCATGACATAGCTTTGTACGTCACATAGTGGGCAATTCAAGACCCTACTTGAATATACCAAAGAACTCAATTCTATCCATAAACTGGATTTTCTTGGGAATTTGAAGTAAATATGGTCACTGGGTATCATGATAATGAATCAGCAGCCACAATGATAAAAATACATCGTCCTGCTGATCTTACCGCACTAGCTACGATTATGGTTGAGCGTGAAAAGATTATCATTCAACAACGCCGAATTACGTCATCAGCGCATCCAGGTCAGCGTTCCGACCGCAGAAGAGACCCGATGTCTTTGCTTCCAGTGATGACCCAAAAGAAACCATTCAATGCTCGCTGTTTCAACTGTGATCAACAAGGTCATAGAGCCAGTGAGTGTCAACAAAAACTATAAAGGTTTTATCAGACAATAACACTTCGAAAAAAAAAGCCTACCCGAGATGTGCACCAAATGTTAGAAAACAGGACATTCCTGCGATACTCGCTGGTTCAATGTGAGTTTTCCACCGCGATTGAAAGAAGAATAAATACTAAGACGGTACTTATGATAAAAAGTGGGCGAAAATTAAAACCTGTACCAATTGCAACGGTCTTGGCTGAAGAAAAAATCCATATTCGCTATCTCATCGACAACCGAGCTGATGCATCACTCTTACAAGTTTACGTTTCTTGACGCTCAAATGCGACAATTTATCTCTCTAAGGATCGTTTATTATGATTGTTCATTTCCCACAAGTGACGGTTGAGGTAACGTTCCTTATTGTTCCGTTTGACACACTACCGCAACTAGATGCAATCATTGGATGGGATGTTATCAACCAATCTGGACTCCAATTACTAAACACTAAATCTGGTATTGCAGCGCATTTTTGCTGCACGATTATGCATTGTGATGTTAAACAACCTCCAACATCATCGCTTTCAATGTCAGGAGTGGACGAGCACACTGAGATGAAAATACGGCAATCATTGGAAGAAGTTGCACTGGAGACACCAAAGACAGTGACAACAGAAACATTGTCAACTTAACTCGAAGAAACCACCCCAGTCTTATATCGACCGCGACCTCTTGCATATGCTGAGCGATTCCATTTGAAGCAAATCATTCAAAATCTTAAGAACGATGACATGAGTTTTGACGCTCTGTGTGGTTCTAAATACTTCACAACGCTAGACATGAAGGACGGTTTCCACCAAATACTCATTGAACCAGAATACCGTCATCTACTGACCTTTGTCACTCCAGATGGCCATTTTAAGTACAATCGCATGCCGTTAGGCTTTGTGAATGCCCCTGTCTGTTACCAGAAAGCAATTGATAGGGCTCTGAGTTCATTGAAAGACGCTCTGGCCTACGTATACTTAGACGATGTACTTTGACCAAGCCGAACAATATCAGTGCGACTACAGGCAGTTCTGACTGACTCAGCCACTGCTGGCTGAATTCTTGGGAGTACTTATCAAAAATAGTTAAGCCAAGTAAAGTAACCACTTTAGTCAACTCTCCATCACCAGTTGACGTGGAAGAAGTTCGCCAATTGGTGCGTTAGGCGGGATATCTTGGTCGCTTTATTCAAGGCGCGCCTCTTGATATAGAAGACCCATTCCAGTGGACTGGAAAGAGTGTGAACAAATTAGACACGACATCATAAGTTACCTGACAACAGCACCTATTCTTCGAATTTTTGATCCAAGTCTTCAGACAGAATTTCACATTGATACCATTGCAGTTGGCCTAGGAGCTAGATCCTCACGCAGAGAAAGAAAAATTGAATCGCTCATCCAATCGCTCATTACAGTCGTAGGACTACTCCATGTGAAGCAAAATAACACTCATATGATCACGAAACCCTAACCGTAGTAGAAGCCACACAACACTTTCGAGTTAACCTGTATGGAAGGTTATTCACTATTTTCACTGACTATAATTCACTAAAAGCAGCGTCTATGGAAAAAGAATCGCTTCCTAGAGTTGCCAGTTGTCGGATTAAACTGCAGGATTATTATTTCCAAGTTCGATACCGACCAGGAGAGAAAATGAGTCATGTCGACTACCTCATTAGAAACGTATCAGAACCCATCCGCATTCAATTTCTAAAAACTGGTAAACAATTACCTCCAGACACGCCAATAGTTAAATGGCAAAATCAAGATACCTTTAGTTATCAACTTAAAATCAAAACTTAGAAGTTGCCGCAATACTATAGAGTAGGCGACTACAGTCTTAGCAAAGAAAAATGCTTTGTTTCTACAGTCGCACGCCTGATTGTTATGGCTAAATACCACGATAAAATCATCTCATCCTGGTGCTGAAAAAATGATCAGAGCAATGGAACAAGATTTAGATTGGCATTGATTGGGAATTGTGTGCGAAAATATGTTGCAGATTGCAGAAGTTGCCTAGTTGGGAAAACGAGCTGGTTTATGTCAACAACAAGAAAAGTCTGATTGATCATGATCGACCATTGGTTCGATCATATGGAAAAATGCGAATACTTGTTGTGAATGACACCTATAGGAAGTTTGTACGTTTTGCCGCAAGCGCAAAAAAAAGCCAAAAGTACCATCACTGTGTTGAAATAAATTTTTGATGCAATAGGTAAACCACGCCAAATCATTGCTGATCGAGGCATTGCATTTGTTTCCTGCCATTTCAAATACTCTTTTAAAACTTAGCAAGTCGAACTTCACCTCATTGCTTCTGGCCGAAGCAATGGACAAGTGGAAAGAGTACTGCATAAACTTTTCAACATGCTACGTGCAACCCTTAATGTAAAAAAATGAGACAAAATGGACGCAGTACCTACCAAAAATTGAGCAGGACAACAATTCTTTAGTCAAAAAAACCTCACGTGTGACACCCAATGAGCTCATGTGGGGCAAGAATGATCGCTTTCAAGCAGTTACCACTTTGTTAGCCATCCTCCCAAAAGAATCAAGTCCCATTGATGAAACACAGATCCGATCCAAGATATGCGTCCTAACCAAGGCAATGAGGCAGAGATTTAACGGAAAACGCATGATCGGTAAATCCTACTACATTGGGGATTTGGTGGTGGTGCAGAAAACCCAGTTTAACTGAGCCCTCGATACAAAGAACCTTTCGAAATACCCACCTGTTTAACTAACGAGCGCTATGCAATGAAATGACCAAATAAAGGATTTCGTCATACTGTCGCCGAGCAAGATCAACTTCGTTATTGACCCGAGAATACCCAATCAGATAATGTGGACAGAAAAGGCCAGGGTACCAACAAATCGTAGCAAGAGGTGTGTTCTCCCTACAAAAACTCTTTTTTTTTTTCCTTTTCCCGTTTCATTTCCCATTTAACTTGATCACTCAAATGGCTTAAAATCCTATAATCTATTTTCTCATACAAAATTGTTTTTCTTTCTTCCGCCTTTGGACAAAAGAACCCGTTACATTATTTTCAAGTCATCCTCAAACGAGAGAACCCGTATCAGACGAGAAAACTTGTAACATTATTTTTGAGCCGTCCTTGGACGAGAAAATCCGTGACATTATTTTTTAGTCTCCACCTCGAGGATGATCTGGTGTCAGGAAGGCCGTGTTATATACCTTCCTTTGCTAGATACCCCCCCCTTGTTTGAAGTCATAGCCACAATACAGAATTTGCCTGTTGAACGCAATGTCTCAACCTTGGTGATTGTATTGTCAATGTCAATCAAAATATATTGTTGTGAAAGAATCGACAGTATACATGAAAAAGCTTGGTGCAATTCAAGTAGTTTTGCATCAATAAAAACAAAATCCTACATATACAGGGTGTTTATTGATTGAATGCCGATACTTAAGGGTGATAATCCATGAATGATTTTAAGACAAAAAGTTCATATGGACATAGGTCCGCAAGAGCGTAGATTTTGAGATACAGGGTGTTGAAATGTAATAAAAAAAAAATTATCATCACTTTGATACTATTCCAGATATCTTTTTGAAATTTGGTACACGTCTTCTATGCATCAAAATGCATGGGAATGTTAGAGGCACAGCAGGGTGTCAATGCAATTAAGTAGACTTTATTTATTTACATCATGACCGTTTTGTCCTGCCCATTTGGAAAGTTCCTTCAAGTCAGATCCCATGATTTCACTGATAGTTGACAAGCTTTTGTCCACAAACGACGTGGCGTCTGCATATGCTACCATCTTTATACTTTGTTCTCTGAAGGTTTTTAAGATCGAGTTTACTACGATCAACCACAGATAGACAGATAACTTCTCCTTGTGGTGTTCCTCTTGGTGCTCTTTTCCTTATAGAACAAATCCCATTTTCTGAATTTATAATCCTGCATTTTAGCATTTTTATTGTCCAGTTGATGATGATTGGTTCTATTCTCATCCTTCCCATTTCTCTTTCGATGGCCTTGGTCGTGACATTACTGAATGATCCCTCTATGTCTTGAAACGCGCCCGGTGTGTATTCTTTGTCATCAAGAGATTTTTCAATTGTTCTCACAACTTGCAAAACGCTGTCAATTCACTCACCATCAAGGTAAGCATTTAGATCCGGACATTGCATTTCTATCTTAGTTGATTCTCTAATGTGCAGGTCAATCAGCTTTTCCAGTGTCTATCCAGCAAGAATGATGATAGGCTGATTGGTCTGTAGTCTATTGGAGTTGAGTTCTTTGATTTTTCCGATTTGGGTACTGAAACAATTTTGACTTCTCTTCATCTACCTGGTGTTTCCTAGTTGGAGACAATCAGAGTTTCTTTACACCAGGTCATCTAATTTGCAATCCGGGGATTATATCGCTTTATACGGCACGAAACCGTTCACTGTCGACCTAACCATTTTCCTCGATATCATCCTTGATACAACCTCCTCATGTGTTCTCATATTTGGCATAAGCTGTTTTTAGTCAGAACTGCTGATATCTGCTACGGTACATTCTGGAAAGTGCGTCTCCATTAAAAGTTCCAGTGTCTCATTGCAGGATTCTGTCCATGAGTTATCTGGCCTTTTTTGCTTCTTGGGGTCACCACCCACCTTAGCCTTGCAGACTCATTTGTATCCATTATAGACTCGCAAAATTCCTGCCATGAGTCTCTTTTGGCCGAGCTTTTGGCCTTCCTGATTTCACTTTTGTATCTGTTAAAGCTGGTGTTGTATTCGTACCAGTCATTCTCTGTCTCATTTCTCGCTTCTCCAACTCTAGCTTCGTCACATTATCCTTTATTTTCACTTTGGTAGGTGATCGTGATACGTTGGCCAAAGCCAGTACTTTCCGGTCCCCTTCCATAAGGTCGGAGAATTTTTGCCAGTCTGCTCTACGAGGATTCCAGAATGGCTCTACCTTTGGTAGCTCACCTTTGATTTTGGAGAGAATTCTCCTTTGATACAAAAAAGATTGTTCAAGAGAGACTCTCCAATTTCCAACCGTTAGCTTGTTCGAACTAGTAGCCAAAGTTAAATCTAACACCTCTTCCCTAACACTGTTAACAGATCTTGGTACATCCCCCCCATTGCATATTACAAGGTCGTCGGTTGGTATAAAGTCCAAAATTGACTCACCTCTATCATTCCCAAGTAACAATTACAATTACAATTCCGATTTCCGACTAAATTCAACCACTCCGAACGTTGTCATTGGTTTTTTTTTGCTGCCTTATGCCACCCAAATTTAAAGCAACGTAACCACAAGGTCGCTACAACGTTAGAACTTAACAGTTGCAGAATCTTACTCTTAACAACGTAGGCGGACGTCGGGAGTAGTCAGCACTTGAGACGTTGTCGAAAGTTGAGAATCGCGTGGTCGCCATTACGTATTTGAAAGACCTGTTCAATGCACTACAGAAGAAACAACGTGGTACAACGTTGTTCGACGTTGTAACTAAATACGTGTTCACGTGTGTATGAACTACAACGTTGTACAATGTTTCAACAAGCGACTTGAAGCAACCATGAAGATATTGACCAACTGCAACGTTGGACAACGTCTACTGAGCGACTCCAAAATAAGCATCAGCAAAGATATCACCTCAACATAAGTATATTTAGTAAATACTATATATCGATGTTATAAAAGCATTGCTCAAATCGAAATGTATAGAAACAAAAATTATGAATATTTCACCACTTTTTACCAAAAACGTAAGAACATCTTACAAGGAGACCAGAGCAAAGGAAAGGGGATCAATAAAGAAAATCAGTGTAGTGAGGGACACGATAAAAAAACTACCAAAGTTTTAGTAGTTTTTACTAAAATTCTCCTCCTGCCTACAAGACAAATGCCGATGAACTGAATAATGCGGACTTCCGGGACTTCCCCACAGACGAACATTCGATTTTATACATATAAGTGAAACCACGACTATTTTATTACAGTAATGATTTTTGACCATAACAAAAAAAAACGTTCAAGAAGGACGTTTACGATGATAAGTTCATGTCTATGTCATATGACCCTGTACGTGGTCCAATTAAGTCAGGATTAGTGTACTTCTCGGAACCAAAGGTCGCTTATGGTCAATTGATTGCTGCCGATAGGGCCCTTTACACTTCTTTGGGATTTTGAAGGTTGGCATCGACGACTACGCCATTTCCGCCATTTTATTGTGTCATGTGTTGTGGATAGATTCAATAAATGTCAGAGAAAATGGAGAATCTTCACTGTTCCATCAAGCGAATACTTTTTGTGATATCGTGATGTGATATTCTTGATATTTTTCACTTTTTTACAAAGCAAATTTTCAGGAGAAAATTTAGGTTAACCAATCAAAACTATAACTTTGGAATGAAAATTAAAAAATAAATGGAGGACTCTGCATTATTTCGAAGTATCGAGGTCATATTTATCAATGAACTGGAGTGCGTTTATGGTTTTCAGTCACCAAAATGCCAGTACCGTCACTTTTATCAACTCTCACTTCCATAATATAGGTAGCCATATTTCTAGAAGTTCAACCTGTCATTTTCTCATACCTAACAATATTGGTTTCCTTTTCGTTGGAAATAGTAGCGGTTGCCAACGATCACGTTAACCTAAGATTTATATCCGTCCAAAGCATTGTGCGTAAGTTGCAATTAACATCTATTGCTACACGATGCGCGACGTCGCCATCTGGGCAACTTTCGGCAACCTTGGCGACGTCGTAGCAACCCAAAAATGATCCACCATTTTGTTGAAAATATAGGTCGCTAGGACCACTAAACAACGTCGCCTGGAAACGTTGGGTCGCGTTTGGCGACGTCGTCATTACGTTTGACAACGTTATTTTGCTACTCGGGTAATGTCCCTGCTGCCCCACTGCGTGTGATGACCATTTCCTTTCTCCTTGGCGTGATGGACTAGAGTTTGAATTGCTGTTGGTGGTGGTTCGGGTTTTTCATATGGCATGTGAGCGAACGCTAGAAAACCGCTTATTCATTGTTTTGCTCGCATGTTACCACTTTCAAGTCACCTTTACTGTGCCGTGAGGATAAGCTAAGATTGTGTGTCTTCTTTGCAGGTATTCCGGTTCTCGTTTATCTTACCGACGCGGACGGAGAATGATATAGATAGGTAGTCTTTCGCTTTTGATTTTTGAATTTTGCCAGTTTCGGTTGGCCATGGTTCTTGGATCAGCGCGATATCCAAATTGATCTGCACTGTTCGCAGCAGATGATCTCTAGTATGGATTTATCGCTCAACCGAACTGGAGGCAGAATTCACACTGATATCAATCGACGCAGAGGCAGCGTCGAGACTGGTATTACCTCGAGTTTGGCTTCCTGCCAGATTTTACCGCAGCTGCCGACTACACGCTTCAGAAAGTCAATTGACTTTCCGTTGTTGCAGTCGACAACTTTGAATCCTTTCTGCCAGCCAGCCCCGTTGAAGTTGACCTCCTCTTCGCCGCTTTGCTCAGCTAGCTGGAGTATGGCGTTGAATATCCTCGCTTCCACTTCGAGCCATCTGTCGGCTGCAATTTTGCCATCGGGATCTGATCGATCCACCATGGCCACTTGCAGCTCTTCTGGCGTATCACAGCTTCTATAGTTCTTGGGCTTTTTCGCGGTGTTTTGTTCTTTCTCGCTAGAACCTATCCCTTTTTGCATTTTCCTTCCAGAAGCTCGGGCATTTTGCTCCTCTGGTACGTTCGCAGCTGGGGATGACACCGCATCAGACCTCACCAGTGGCCTCTGCTTTGACTCTCGCTTCAGCTTTCGCTGTTGCTGTTGCCTCTGCGGTGCCTTTTCCGGGTCATGTTGCCTTGCTTACGCTCAAATTTTGCAAACATTTTTCTGTTCTTCTCGATGAAGTCTGTCTCTTTCTTGTAGAGTTCTTCATCCTCCTTTCCTTCCATCTTCCCAAGGTAGTTCTTGGCGCTCTTATAGCTATTTCTAGCTTTTTGCTCAAAGGTTCTAGCCTTAGGCTCTGGTTTTTTGCAGATTGACTGTTACCCAGGGGTTAGAACTGTGTCCTCTTCTCCCAGCGATCTAGCCTCAGTTTCCGAATCCTCCAAATCGACGGTGATGCCTTTTGATGACAAGTCATCTCCGGTCACTCAGTGAATACGGATATTTTTCAACTGGGTTTGAATGCCAAGTTGGTTGACTATACCCGTATCATCCGGTTTACAGTCGTCCTCCACTTTGCTCTGACCAGTCGCATCCACTGACGCCCCAGCGTCACTCTCTGCCGCCGTTGCCGAGCTTCTGAGTAGACCGGCTTCTTCCGCCGAGGTTGTCCTCTCCATCGTGGTTGTTGTTGCCTCGGGGTACCACTCCCAGCCTGTTGTTTCACAAAAAGGGGAAGAGTGGGAGTCCCTGTCCTGGAATTCCTCTTTTCCTTCTTCCCACGCTATCTATAGGGGTACAGGCTCCCCTCAGGGTATCTCTCTTGGTCTGGTCTCTCCCTATCAACCTGTCCGGCATGTGTGACCCTACCAGTAGCCCAATAACTCAGCTACCGCCAGCATAGCCCTCAAGATGGCTGAGACTCGCAAGCCCTCCACACGCCAGGGACGATGACCCTGACCAGCGCAAGGCGGAAACATCATGGGTAGAGATGTTGTTATGGTAATAGGAAACTTAAGTGAAAGTAACTTCGCTGTAATTTGCAACTCGTTGGCACCTGCCTGTATAACCTGTAACAGTCTTTGATTTTACAAAAAAAAATGGACCAATAAGGCCGACCTTGCAGACATGCATCTTTTGTATGGGGAAGCTCGAGGTAATGCTGCATTAGCAAGAGGATTGTATGGGCAGGGATTTCCAAATCGTCAATTGTCCGATCGTAGAATGTTTATCAAAATCGATCATAGGCTACGTGAAACTGGCTCCTTCGTGATATGTCAAGAATACTGTCCATCCCTCTTACATCATCTTGCATTGGTTTATCTTCACAGCCTGTACGACAGGTCGCAGAAGTCCGGCCGATTAGAAATGCTGTGGAGGATGACGTATCCATGAAGAACCCAACACCAGTGTACGTTAACTTGCGTCAGCCATTGGTTGCAGCCAAACGTCCGTCCATCGGGTACTGCAGAGCCAACATTCATATCCATACAAAGTTCAAAAGATACAGGAACTTAGACCTGGAGACGCTCTTCGACGGCTACAATTCAGCCAGTGGTTCCTCGACCCTCAAAAGAGAAAAATTTCCAATATTGATCCTCACCAGTGATAAGAAAGGACTTTCGCGTGAGGGATCATTCAATCCCCGTGATAACCATAAGTGGAGCGACCAAAACCCTCATGGTACTCAAATCAGAAATTATCAGAAGAAATTCGCTGTTAATGTTTGGGCAGGTATTCTTGGGAATCATTCAATTGGGCCATATGTGCTTCCTGATCGCCAAAATGGAAGTACTCACCTTGTTTTTTTGCGCGATATTCTACCAGAACTGCTGGAAGAGCTACCTCTACAACTGCGAAGGGATTTATGGTTCCAGCACGATGGGTGTCCAGCACACTTTTTCCGCCCCGTGAGAGCTTTCCTGGATCATACCTACCACAACCGATGGATTGGTAGAGGTGGTTCAGTTCTTTGGCCACCCAGGTCTCCTGACTTGGTTTCTCTGGATTTTTCTCTTTGGAGAGCCATGGAGCGGCTGATATACGAATCTCTCGTGGAGACTCAGATGGACCTTATGGCCAGAGTTGTTGATGCTGCTGACTTTATAAGGAACGATGCAGCCGTGTTCAGACGTTCGCGCACATCCTGGATCAAGAGGTGTAAAAAATGTGTCGAAGTTAAAGGAGAATACTTTGACATTTGCTTTTATTGTGATGAATGAGTTACGTTGTTCATCTCCATTAAAAATCTGTATTTTTTGCAAATAGGAAATCGTTAGAAAACTTCAACATGGTTTTTATTTTTTTACCTCAAAACGGTGCGTCGGAGGGAGAAATGTCAAGAGACTGGAAATAGAATTAGGTTTCAGGAAAAAGTATTACTGTTTTGAAAATATTATGTTATATCATATTTTTTTTTTGAAAAATAGTGCACATGCACTTCAACTCAGGCCCTACACGAGGTATTTTTTCCAAATACTTAGAAACATGCAATACCATTTAGAATTTGAACCCTGAAAATTTTATCAAAATTGGTTGAGCGGTTTTCAAAATGAATTCAGATATTCATTTTTGAAAAAAAAACTTGTACACCCTGTATGACGGGGCACTTCCGGCCATTTATTCCCCACCTGAAATTTCTTATCTATGGTTTTTGTATTCGCTTGCAGTGACCAGTTGATCTGAGACACCCTGTATTTATGCGTGTGAAAAACAGTGAACATTATCATAATAGGTATTGGTAGCGTTGTGGTTGTGATAATCTTAGACACATTCTTGGAAACAATAATTATTACATGAAAAATATCTAGTACGTACTTTTTAGTTATAGTATTCAGGTACTTGATTTGAGTGATCTGTTTTAAAATTCAATATACGATAACGTTGAAATCGTCCAAAGGTGGGGTAATCTTCAATCGACAATTTTTCTAAGATCAACACTTCTACTCTTGAGTCTTTGATGACATCATTGATAATATGTGATGTATAAACAAACATATCATTGAAAGCAGTGAATGTAAGAAATTTGGTAATTATGCGTAATCACTGGTGATTGCACACATTCACTAACCAAACCCTTAAAAGTTGAAAATGGGGTCAGAAGGAATATTGAATTCCTACATTCCCTAGAGAATGTATGGAATCACTGGTTATTCCACAAAATCACTAAAACGTATCAGTAATTGTTATGGTTAATATAAAATAGAAAGGTACCATGTACCACACTCCGACTTCATGACTCGATCAAGTTGTTGTTCAGGATATTGTGATATGGTTTGTTTCTCTTCCTCGAATTTTGCTTTCGGTTCTTCGTATGTGTATTCCTCCTTTTCAAAACACATTTCAATATTCTTTAATAATTAATCATTTTACAATAAGCATTTTCCATTTACAACAAAAACCAAACAAATAATGTAATTGTACCCAGCCTAACCCGCCGGTCACTGCATCCTTTTCAATTTGATATTATTTGATAATTATCCATTTCACAATAAACATTCTCCATATACAACCGATACTCAACTTTTATGATATGTGTGATCTGATATCAAGTGGCATTCAACTTCAACTTGAGACAGACAGTGATTCTATGAAATCACTAGTGAAAGTGGGTAGTTTCATCTGCATCCTACTTTGACTGGACTTTTCAGAAAATGTAGGGAGAGTATACAATCTCTTACTTCGTACCTTCACTGTAACATCAAAGTTTACTTATTACCATAAGTTAGATCACTCCACGCGGAACCTTTCATTTTCAGAAATCAAAGGCGGCTCGAAATAGTCGAAATTCATTCTAGACTTTTCAACTGTAGTGGGTATTTGATATGCAAAAAGATATGTCGGGCAGATTTCATTATAATAATACATTATTTTAATATTTGTTCATTATTATATATGTTGTAAAATAGCAAGTTTCGTATCATTTTTTTTTGCTCTACTGGTTTTAATTTGTTTATTATCAAATTTCAAAATGAATCCGAACTCTCGTGAACAGTGAAATAAGAAGATCTAAGGGAAATTCCTTGCAAGGATGATCAAAAATGACATTTGAAAACGACTGCTCCAATTTCTTGCCAATTTTGTCTTGACCAGCCAAATCTACAAATTTGCTTGTGAATATATTTTTTAATGCAACAATGTATTCACAAATGTCACAATAATTGAACAAAGTATAGTCTGGCCATAAAATTTTGAACTTGGACATGAAAATTTGGTCATTTTTGCCAAGTTGAACTCTAATATCTAGACTATCCTTTGTTCAATTATTGTGACATTTTCAAGGAAAACATACTTTTCGCCTCTCTTTCGAATGGTGCTAGCTATTTTTATCAATTTACACACAAAAAGTTTTATTTTTAACCCTTTTTTTTAAACGCGATAAAAGGACATTGAACACATTTTTAAAGAAATCGCCAGGACAAGTAGACTGACAAATGAATTGGAGTTTTTAAATGCACGATCACTTCTTTGACAACTGATGCAGGATAGAGGTTACATCAAATTTCAGGTCGTTTCTATTTATCAGGCCACCACTGTATGTCAAAGCGAGTCATCATAACCAACCAATGTCACTTAACCTTGGTTGATTCTAAGTTATTCTGATGATTGTTGATCAAAGTAGACATTAACGAGGATCATAACTAACATTGATGGTTGCGAATAAACATAACTTCACTTCTGTAATTTATATCAAAAGCTGCCTTTGTCAATATGTATTTTTGTCAAAAACTGCCAAAGTTAAGAAGATCAAAATATCATGACAATAAAAAATATCGTAAAACACTTGGAATGTATAGCCTTCAAATCAATAATCCTCGTTCCCGGATTATTCAGTTTTTTGAGAAATTGAACTGTGTGACGTTTGAAAAAAAGAAACAAACCAATTTCAATTGCATAAAAATATGCGATAATCAAAACCTATTGACAAGATTGCACTTGATCGGGTCTACTTAACTTCAACTCAAATTATCAACTGCACAATACACGTTAGAAAGGTATAAAATGTCCAAATCAACACAAGGCACAAGGATATAACGGAAAATGTTACACTAGTTACGAAACCACTCCGTACAATTGCATGAAATTGAGTGCAACAAATTTGCAAAGCGACCGCGAGCCACCGTATAGATTTCAGGACATGAGCTCCGCCCGGCAACAGGCAAACCGTCTGACTGCGGGTCGACGTGAGGGGAAGGCAGAACTGAAATTTTTGTCGAGTGATTTAACTTATAGTATAGGTGAACTTTGGTAACATATACACGACATTATTACCCGCCTTCTGATATTTTTAACAAAAATCGACCATCTAGACACGAAGATACATACGGTCGATTCTACCATGGCATTGCGGAGCGAATATCATCCTTCTCCGTATCTCCCCGTCAGAACAGGTCTTCACGACATTTTTCTACATTTTTCAGTTTTTTGACAAAACTACTTATCGGATTTTGGATTTCCATAAAACATTTTAATCCTCGACCTTTGGTGTACAACATTCATAGAACGTGTTTTTCTTATTAGGACTAGCATTCTCGAGTTATCTTGATGTTGATCATATTGCTATTCTGATGTTTCAGCGCGAGACCTTTTGTAGTAAGGAACTCCATACAGGAGCGTGTTGTATTTGACAGAAATAAGATACTTCCAATTGGATTTTTTCTTGATGATTGAACATGTTTCAACGATTCAAAATTACAAAAAAATATGTTCGCATTTTTTTTGGAAAACCACCCTCAACTATCCCCTGCATACGACGATTTTTTGATGTCCAGGTCACTTTTCTTTCTCAAGGCCTGGAAAATGATTTGAGGTAGGTGTTAAGCTTAAGCATTACCTATAGTGTGAACAAACTCCAGAAGGAATATCTTGGCGTTTAAACTCTACTAATTACTAACATAATCTCATTTAGTCATTTTTTTTGAATTTTTGATCAAATCACAAGTTGAACCCACATGATCTAATTTGAAAAAAATTCTTTGAAGAATGACAAAACTATGCAAACGTAACCTCACTCAGTGATTTTGTCCAAAATGTCATTGCTTATGTCCAACACAACTTAGCGGTGACCGAAGCTGGGCAAATTTTGACAGTTTTGTTGTTGAATGCTTACGCTAGCAAAGGCCGCTGAATAAAGCTGCTGACCAAAAATTAAGCGAAAATTATTTCGCTGTTTCGCTGTAGAAATAGTCAGCGTATAATGTTTTAAGGTTATGTCGTTTATTTACATGACATGTTTTCAAAATTTATTTTAAAAACATCAACAATTTGGTTTGGTTAAAATGGAAAAGTGGAATTATAAGTATCAATACCCGTACTTAATGAGTTCATATTAATTTTTTCAGTAACAGCGTTTGTTAGTTCTAAAAAATCCAGGTCGATGATATTTGCTGCATCTTGTAGCTGGGTTTAAAACGCCATGTTCTAGGGATCTGGTTCCGAATCAAACAAACTCCAAATATAATCGTACTCCTCCATAATACCAAATTTGCAATACGAAGAATTCGTCTCTCAACTGCAAGTGCGTTATTGTCAGGGACGACGTCAAGCAGCTCAGCAGCTTTCAATGAGTTCATGAGTTCAACACAAATCTAGCAGTGCAAAAAGCGCTTATTATTTTCCGCTTGACCGCTGTTTGGTGTTGAACAAAAGCCTTATCCTACGTCTGATGGTTCCCCTTGACCGTCAATTTTTTTCTTAAAACGCAAATATTTACAAGACGGAGAAAAAAGGTCTCAAGTTATTTGATGAACTTATTTTGATATTTGAAATTGTCAGTTTTCAAGTCATATTACATGTTTTCCAATAAAGTAATTTTAAAATGTACAAAACTTGAAAATTATCAATTCTACAAATAGGTATAGAACAGTATATGTCAATAGAAAAAAAAAAATTGTCAAGAATCAATATCTGAAAAAAATAATGAGGCAATCCATTTGAAAAACCCGAGTTTTTTTGGAAAAACTGAAGTTTGTTGTTGTTCATAATCTGTGAAGACCCTGTAGATTATTGTAAAAATTTTCGAGATTATTTGGATGACCAGATAGGTATCATATCATCATACTATCTATATACCTATCATACAGGGTTTTTCACTTGAAACTCCGCATGCCAGTAAAAATTTCTTGATTGACAAAAAATGTAATCACGGGTGATTTTCACAAAATTTTTTGTCAACCAAGAAATTTTCAGGTATCTAACCAGTTCGACTCAGGAATGATCAAGATAAATGGGTTCAAGTAAAGAACAAAAAGTTTATAAATAACTTGTACTTCCGCATGCGCGTAATTCAAAAGTCCCTGCAATCGATTGATATTTTGGACGCGTCGTGACGCTTAACTCTCAGTAGGTGTCAATTTTTTTAGACCTTGAAAAATATCCACTTTTTTTCATACACTGAACTCTTCACACCAAAATTTTTGAGACTAGCATTCTTGTGAAAATCATCCATAATCGCATTTTTTGTCAATCAAGAAACTCGTATAACTCAGCAATGTGTTAGAAAAATGGGTTCTAGTTAATGACAAAAAAAATTATAAATAGCATGTGATATCGTATGCGCGTAGTTTAAAAGTCCCTGCAATCGATTTATATTTTCGAAGCGTCGCGACGCTTATCTCTGAGTAGGCGCCGAATTTTTTCAACTTTGGAAAATAACTACTTGACTCGATACATTGACATCTTTCAACAGAAATTGAGAAAAGCTTTCTTATGAAAATCATCCGTTATCGCATTTTTTGTTAATCATGAAATGTCTACTATAAACCGTTATAATCCAGAACTGAGTAAGATAAATGAGATAAATGAGCTAATAACAAAAAAGTTTATAAATAACATTTACTTTAGCATGCGTGATATTTCCTGCAATCGATTGATATTTTCGACGCGTCGTGACGCTTTACTCTTGGTAGGCGTCGAATTTTTTTAACTGTGAAAAATAACTACCCGACTCCATACATTGACTACGTTTCACAAAAATCAAATATTTCTATTTTTTTTTTCATATATGGACATAGGTCCAGAAATACTTGTTTTGGTTTCTTGTTTGGCAAAGGTGTAAGAACGAGTGTTAGAATAAGATTATTCATAAAAAATCCTAGAGCTTGGATGTCGAAAAAAGTAGGATAAATAATCATAAGAAGTGTAGTGAATAGCGCTCGTAAAGCACTCTAACCGCTTCGTAAAAATGAATAGGTACCAATAGTACCAAATATAGCGACTTCTGAACTCAAAAAACACAACTTTGTACAAATCCAAACTCTTCAAGACCTTGTATATTTTGGATCAATATCATACTATAGTGGTTTTATCAAAAAAAACTATCGTTTCGACCCACCTCCTTATAGGTAGGTACCTACGAAAAACTGATAATTCAAACCCATTTTTTTTTTGTTATAAGAAAAACAGTAGTGGTGCGGAGGACGATTTTTTTTCAAAAATATTAATAATTATCATTGCAATGGCCATACTCACGCCACTGTAAACAAATAATCCAAATGAAGTTTATATACCCGAAAATCAGCATCTTCATAAACTGTTATTAGATTCCACTAAACTTCATAACAATATTCCAAATTGTTTTATGACAATTATTTTTCAACACCTTTGTCATACCAAATCAATCAAATCATACAACTCAATATGTATTTTTCTCATTATGTTTGCGAGTTTCGACTGCTTAATTGGCTCTATCATAATCTGACATAGGTACATATTTCAGGTGCCTCCATATACTTTCAATGAAATCGGCAAAAAGTAAGGCATTCTCATCCAATCAATACTTTAACCAATAAACCACTGAATGAATAATATAATCAAAGTTCAATAATTCAAATTATTTCTTGCGCTATACCGCACAGGGATTTACATTTGACACTCGAGCACTTTCGGCTACACGGAATCAATTGTTGCCTCTGGTCACTAACGGCGAGTAAATAGAACTTACAGATCTAATTCGAACAAAATTGTTTGGAAAATAACAAAATTATGCAAAGTGACATTTTTTTAGATTTCTTGATCAAATCCCAAAAAGAACCTACATCTAAGTGTTATATTATGTCTTGGGCTGACGCTGTTGGTGCTTCGGAGGTTGCTGGTGGAAGTGAATTCGGGTAATTCGATGCAAAACATGATTTCAAACTTTTCCTCTTTTAATTTCAGCTCAAAAACCGACGTATGAATTTTTTATTCAAAGATTAGATTCTTGTAGATACCTACTTCCAGAATTGAAATATTCTCGCGAAATTTGGAATCCGGTGTTAGAATACAATCTAGAACAACTTTTCCAGTAACTTTTTTCGATATCTCTGACGCGAAACAATATATCTAATTCTAACAAACACGATTCTAACATAACTAGATGTACATTCTCCAACTCAAGTGAGAAAGGGTACAATAAAACCATATGGCACTGGAACAAGCAACTAAGAAATTTGGAAGGTACGTCTTCCAAATTAGAAATGAGGAAAAAGCTTATCCTAATCACAAATGCCAGAATTCAACCCCCAAAGAACAATGGAATGAGTTGAAAAAGCTGAAAATTCTAAATAATAAAAAAAAAATATCTTCCTGATAATCTAAAAAACGTAAATGAAATCAATTCGTACTTCGCACAAATATCGAGAAATAGGATGGCAACCAATAATGAGCTCGTTCAATTCTACAACAATAATTCCTTGCGACTTGCCGAAGTTTTTAATTTCAATACTGTGTCAGAAGAGACTATATCTAACATCATCCTAAGTATCAAATTCAAGGCTTTCGGTGCAGATAACTTGAATATAACCGTTATCACCCATTGCTGCCCACTGAAAATTCCCTTTATCACTCATAAAGTCAATTGCTGCATTAAAAAATCTTATTTTCCCAAGGACTGGAAGCTTGCCAACATTATTCCGACGCCAAAAAACAATAATCTATCAGAGTTTGGCCATTTACGATCTATTTCAATTTTCTCCACGCTCTCCAAAATTCTAGAGAAGGTGATGGAAATGGAAATTTTGAACTACGCCAATCAGATAATTCCATCTAAACAATCTGGATTTAGAGTGGGTTACTGCCCAACTGCCGTATACGAAGTTATCAATGATGTGGTGAGAGCACAGGAAGAAGGTGATGCTACCATTCTTGTGATGCTGGACTACACGAAGGCCTTTGACATGATTAACCATGAGATTATGGTGTCCATATTGAAATATATCGGGTTTAGTGAGACTGCATTCTCCCTGGTGTCATCTTTTTTAACCGATAGGAAACAGAGAGTGATCGTCAATGAAAAACATTCCGATGCAGTCCTGATTACTGCGGGTGTACCTCAAGAAAGTATTTTAGGCCCTCTACTGTACAGTATTCACACCTTTAATTTTATAAGCTCTTTCAAGCATTGCAAATACCACCTATATGCGGATAACACGCACATATGAAAGTACAACTTTTTCTCCAAACGAAGTTGGAACTGTAAATCAGCTGCTGAATTCTGATCTGGTTAACCTCTTAAAAACAGCCAATACACATTTACTTCAAATGAATCCAAGAAAATCTGTGGCGATGTGGTTTTGCAGAGGGACTGTCCGGTATGCGTATTGGCATTCCTTACTACGCTACAGAGCATACATGGGCTGTATCGCAGTAAAGTATAACTGGACAGGGTGCCCAATTTGTTCATCCATTGTTTACTACGGTACAGACCAGATGCGCTGCATGTAATGGTGCTAGCTATTTTTTTTTCAAAAATTACACAGAAAAAAGTTTTGAAAAGTGTCAGTTTTTTAAACGTGAAAAAAGGGCACTAAACAATTCATTTTCTCTTTTCCAGAATCGCCAGGACACGTAAACTGACAACTAGATTGAAGTTTTTAAATGCAAAATCACTTTTTTGATGGCTGATCCAGGATCAAATTTTAGGCTGTTTCTCTACTATTGTCGGTTAGTGTATATCCAACCGCGCGTTTTCGAGAAAATGGCCTAATAAATCCACAATATTTCAAGAAGAGGTTAATATTCTAGTGATTCAATAATTGAATTGAAAATCCAATCAGCAACGTAAGTAAATACGTAGTCACCAAGAAACTCAAAAAGACAAAATCGCGTAGTTGTTTATTTTCATATTGTTGCTAGTTTCGTGACTGGAGCGGAACAGAGTTAAGTAACAGGAGCTCGTGGGAGGCAGTCATTATTGACTGCCTCCCACGAGCTCCTGTTACATAACTCTATTTTCATATTCACAGCCAAAAAGCAGCAATATAAACTTGGTATAGGTAACTAGGCGAGTATAGTTTTTCTTAGTACGTTGCTGAATGAGCATTAAATTCAATTTTTCAACCAATACAAACATCAACCAGGTTTAGAATGATCATTATCATGGATTCAAAATTCCATTTCCTCGAAAAAAGTTGGCAATAATATATAGGTATACTACATGAATACATACACAGAATTTCACGCAGAATTCAAATATAAAATAAAAATTACATGTTTCCATTTTAAACAAAGAAAGTGATTATCGTAACTTATTTTTGGTTCACCCTGCATTCATGAAATTGCCATTGAAGAGACCGCATCCACAAATAAAAAACAACATGCTCGAGTGTTTTCCAAAAAATTAAAACCCAGCATTTAAAATAGATGTGTTCCATATTTTATCCGGTCACTGTGTAATTTCATCACGAAACTACCCCAATTCCATGAACTGGGCTATCTAAAAGAAAATCAAGTGACAAAGTCGATTAGGAAAAGTTGCTTGCACATTTATTATGAACCACTTTCATTATGGATCAATTGAGAGCAGATTAACTTTTTGAAATTATCCCAAATGGGCCGGAAATGATTGATTTTGTTGTAGAACAATTCAAAAGAACCACCTCTATTGCACAAAAACCGCAGTGAAAAATTTCCGATTCTGCGAATTTTACACTCAGGAGACCGTCATTGGCATACTTTGAAAAATTCATCGTGTACTGTTGGTTCAGGAATGCGTCTTTGGAATTACGGCCTGTCATTGAGTGGCACCCTGCGTAGACACAACTTATTGAAGTTGGAACTGTTCACCTGTAATTTGCGAAATTAAAATGACTCCGTGAAGCCATTGTACACATTTTCACATTAAAATGATAGTAGAACATTTCTAGATTCACCCTTATAATTGAAAATAATTATACATGTATGTAACTGATTTGCGTGGTGAGCGATAATGATTGATGCATTGAGTTAACAAATCCATTCCTACCATACTTTTCTTCCATACAGTGCATTTGGTCTGTACCGTAGTAAACAATGGCTGAACAAATTGTGCGCGCAGTCCAGTCATACTTTACGGCGATATAGCTCATCTATGCTCTGTAGCGTAGTAAGGAATGCCAATACACGTCCGGCGTCAACTTGAACAACAGAGATGTAATCCCTTTCAAGAGCAGCTATAAGAATTTAGGGCTTGTTATTGACACGAAATTGAAGTTCAAAGATCACTCCTTATATGGGAAGAGCATTTTCCATGCTAAAACTGATATACTCACATCGCCACTCATTATCTCAAAAAACTAAGTTCATGTTGCGTGCAACCCTCGTCTTATCTCATTTCAACTTTGCTGATAACGTATATAGTCCTTTCTTGGATTTCGTAGATGTCAGAAGAATTCAGAAGGTTCAAAACTCCTGTATAAGGCCGATCTATGGAATAAGGTGTATACAGCCAGTTTCCCACAAAGTTCGTGAACTAGATTGGCTCTCTATGATTGAACGCCGAACATTGCACTCGTTTTGTCTTTTCTATAAAGTTATCAAATTCAAATGTCCACCTTATCTTCACCAAAAACTAACGTTCCGAACTGACGTACATAACATAAATATACGTAGACAGCATTTACTGACAATACCCTATCATATATTTTTTTTTACTCCTAATGGTTAGTAGGAATTATGTACAGGGTGATCAGTTAAGGATAGCGAGCGGCCATATCCTGGAAAATATCCATCGTAGAGGCTTGCGGCAAACAAATTTATCACTAAAACGGCCAAGAGAAAAACCTGGAAAATATTTTCAAGTTTCTGAAATCGTCGCTAGGGGGCGTGACAACCATCACCAAGTAGAAAAATAGGATTTTTATGAAATTTTGCCCAATGAAAATATATCGATGAACTCATTTCCAGATTTACTGATTATTTACCTACACTTTTTGTCCGAAACGTTTTTTTCTGTCTATCAAAATAAAGAGGTGGAGGAAGTTCAATAATTTTTTTAAACAAAAGGAGATTTCTTCCGTTTCGCTTGACCGATTTTATCAAACTTGGGCTCATATCAAAGAGAATAGTCTGCGCTATGAAATGCTCATTTGCTTTTTAATTTGTGACATTCGCCGTTGCCGCTGGATCGCGTTAACTGAAATGGTAGCATGTTTTTGAGTTTTTTGAAAAAAAATCAAATGTAATGGTGTATCCATTTTCATATATTTCAAAAAAAGATACATTTTCCTATAAAAAAAATAAAAAAAAAACAGAAAAAAAATAAAAAAAAAAACAGTTAAAAATCATTAATTTTTTTGGAAAAAACTCAAAAATAAGCTACCAATCCAGTTAACGACATCTAGCGGCGACGGCGAATGTCACAAATTAAAAAGCAAATGAGCATTTTATAGCGCAGACTATTCTCTTTCATATGAGCCCAAGTTCGTTAAAATCGGTCAAGCGAAACGGGAGAAATCGGCGTCGGTTTAAAAAAACCATTGATTTTCCCCCACCACTTTATTATGATAGATAGAAAAAAACGTTTTAGACAAAAAATTTAGGTAAATAATCAGTTGATCTGAAAATGAGCTCACCAATATATTTTCATTGGACAAAATTCCATAAAAATAATATCTTTCTACTATGTGTTGGTTGTTACGCCCCCTAGCGACCATTTCAGAAACTTGAAAATATTTTCCAGGTTTTTCTCTTGACCGTTTTAGTACTAAAATTTCTTGCCGCAAGCCTCTACGATGAATAGTTTTCGAAATATGGCCGCTCGCTATCCTTAACTGATCACCCTGTACAGGGTGTCCCATGTAAGATCCTCTACTACCTTATCTCGGAAGATATGCGATTCACGAGAAAAAGTTAAATATGAAGTCTTATTGTTTTTGAAGCAACTTTATTGATGTATATATTTGACATATACAGGATGCTCAGTTTTCTCTGTGCTGGACCCAACTTTTAAAAATTAAATGGAACACCCCATATACACTGCTCCAAAAAATTAACGCACCACCTCTAACCTCACCAAAACTTTGATCTGCATCAGTTATCAAAGAATTGATTGTGCATCAAAAATCTTGAATCCATTTGTGAGTTTACGTTTCCTGGCGATTTTTTTCAAAAAACTGTTCAGTGCCCCTTCTTCACGTTTTAAAAAAGGGTTAGTTTTGGTTAATCTCTCTGCGTGATTTTTGATAAAAATGGCTAGCTCTTTACGAAAGAGGGGCACAAATTATGTACTTTTTGAAAATTCCTCAATAATTGGATAAAGGATAGTCTAGATATAAAATCTTGAACTTGGCAAAAATGACACATTTTTGAATTGAGCAGTGTATTATTTCAGAAATGAATTCTTCATAAAAAATTAAGGAAACTTTCCCCAAAATGTCCTATACTTATCTCCAATAGTTTGGGCTATAATAGCGATTTTAGTTAAATGCAAAAAACGCATTTATTTCCAGAAGTGGAAAAAAATATAGGTGCCTAGTACTTCGCGAGTCTGCCAATTATTTCCTACACACAACACTATGATTTATCATTTCAGTTGGTTGGAATGGCTGCCAATTATACAGGGTGATGTCAAAAGTTGAACCCAAAGAGGACATATAAAACCACCAATAAGTCGAGAATGTTAAATAGAATACAGACACAGATATACAGGATGTTCTATTTAACATTCTCGACTTATTGGTGATTTTAAGTTTAATAATAATAATAGTAGTCGTTTATTAAGCAACATGGCTTCACAACATTCAATTGACAAATTGGATAAAGGATAAAAGTATACAACAATAAATAAAGAAGACATACAAAATAAGAAAATTATAAAATATTAATTAAAAATGACCGAGAATAATGATGGTTTCCTTATCCTATTAAATATTGACAACATGAAGAACATACTCTTAAATTGATTTATATTTACACAGTTCTTGATGTCTTTCGGAAGTCGATTGAATTTAAGTAATCCTCCATACAAAATTGATTGAAATAACTGGTTAGTTCCAGCCTTTCTCACCAGTGCAAAATCATCACAATTCCTAGTACTATAATTATGAATATCCTTAAAGAACTGTACTTTATCACATAAATATTTGGGCAATAACTTATTTCTATTCTTAAATATAAAAACACAAACATTGTATAACATTTTTTGTTGGACAGATAACAATATTTAAAATATTTAACATATCTTCAATTTGTGTATATCTTTCACATCTAAGTATCACCCTCATCGATTTGTTTTGAATTTTTTGGATAAAATCAGTCTCATATTGTGGCACATCATATAGTATAGTTGGGTTAGTTAGCAATATTGTATGTGTGGAGCAGCAAGTGCATTGTAGAGAGTAAGTTGAGTGAACAAAGTCAATTCCCTGCCTACTCTACTTATGAAGCCCACTTTTTGGGAAAACTTCCTAGTTATATAGTCCACGTGACTCGAAAATTTCATATTATAATCTAGAATCACACCAAGGTATTTGATCTCATTCACATGTAGAAGTTTTTCATTGCCAATTCTTACGTCTAGATTATTCATATTCACATCATCCAACATCGATTTCTTGCCAAACAAACAGAACCAAGACTTATTAGTGTTAAGACTTAACCTATTCATACACAGCCATTTAAATAAGTCCTCCAGCGCACAGTTCATGGTTCGCTGCATTTCATTGTCTTTTCCTACCACATAAAGCATTGTATCATCCGCGAATAATACTATATCACAATTTTTAATACTTTTAACAATATCGTTTATATATAGTAGAAATAGTATTGGCCCCAGCACTGTTCCCTGGGGTACCCCATAGTGAACAATAATTCCAGATGACACACTTTCTTTGAATTTAACTTTCTGCGACCTGTTGGTTAAATAGGATCGGAACCATCGTAGCACAGTTCCTTTGATGCCCATACGCTATAACTTATCTAATAAAATAGTCCTTTCCACAGTTTCGAAGGCCCTTTTGAAATCCAAGAATACAGTTAATATGTAGTTATTACTATCAATGGCCCTCAAGAATTCATCACAAAAATTGACAATAACAGACTCGCACGAATGACGTTCCATGAAACCTGATTGGTTGGTCCATGCAATAGAATATATGTTTCAGTCTCAAATTAGCCGTCAGCACAACGCCTTGTCAATCGTGTATCGCAACTTATATAAATTCTTAAAAACAAGAGTTGCATTCTTCAAGTTATAATTGGCGCAGTCGGTAGGATCCTTTTCGGCGTAAGAAACGTGTTGAGATCCTTACGTCATTGAAGTCTGAATCGAATTAGTTCCGGTACGTTTTACCAAATAACGGTAGTTCCGGTTCGAATCGCATTGACTTTTTGTTTGGATTATCAGTGCTGCACTCTATCTGTTTTAACAGTTAGGAAAAGGATTCCGAACAACTACACGATTGAGGCAATCTTAGGCTCCTGGTATAATCAATTATTGGTATTTGAGGAACCAGTTCGAACGTATTGGCATAACTAGCGTTCAATACAGACAGTAATCTACCTGGATAGTGCATCTCTTCAGCGAAGTTATTGGCTGATACAGGTCCAAGACTAGGAGTAAGTTTTGAAAATTGCTCCTTATAGTTGTGAAACCCTGTTAGTTAAGACATTCTTGAGAGTTTATGAAGAAATCTGCGAATCAATTTAAGAAACACCTTGCTGATATTACTTATCCCAGAAGGCGAAGAAGTAGTTTAGACAGTGATAATAGCAATTTTGATTTTGTTCAACTTTATTCTGAAATTGCTAATAATTTTCCCCTTGATAGTGAAAATAATTCTAGTAATCCTGTACATATTTCAACTTCCAATAATTCTCTTAATACTTTGGAAGAACCTAATCACCTTAATATAGTTTATAAAATGGCTGACGCTTTGAGATCAACGGTATCACTCCTTAAAAATTTTGATGGTACACCATCAAGATTAGAATCTTTTGTGAATCAGATTGATACATTTTAGCAATTTTGACTTTGTTCAACTTTATTCTGAAATTGCTAATAATTTTCCCCTTAATAGTGAAAATAATTCTAGTAATGCTGTACATATTTCAACTTCCAATAATTCTGTTAATACTTTGGAAGACCCTAATCACCTTAATATAGTTTATAAAATGGCTGACGCTTTGAGATCAACGATATCACTTCTTAAAAATTTTGATGGTACACCATCAAGATTAGAATCTTTTGTGAATCAGATTGATACATTTTACCAAAGATATTTTAATATTGACCCATCTCAGCAAGGATATTTCAAATCCAAAATTGTAGGCTCTGCTGAAGATTTCCTTTTGACTCGACCCGATCCAAGTACTTGGGAAGAGATTAAAACAGATTTGAGACAAAAGTTTAGTGATCCAGTCACTAGATCCAACTTGCAACAACAGTTGATATTTTGTTCCAAAAAGAGTAATGAAACTACTCAAGACTATATCCAAAAACTCGAAGCCTTGGTTACCCAAATAAATACTAAAATCTGTCCTGAAATAGCTAATGTTGAAGCGAGAGCAATTTTAATTTCTCAAAATGAACTCACGGCTACTCAAAATCTTCTTGCTAACATCTCAAATGAACTAAGAACTCTACTGATAGTTTAAAATCGTCAGAATTTGGATTCTGCAATTGATATGATAACGAATCATGAAATATTGTCAAGCCAGAATCAGTTTAAATACAATTACTTGAAAAATAACAATTTTAGATCAAACACACCTAAACCTCAAAATCCGATAGACAATTTTTATCAGAAATCTCCTTATTTCCAGTCTCGATCTAATTTTACCCCACATGTGAATAATCGTCCACATCCTTCAGGACAATCTCCAAATTTTAGACAACCTTTCAACCATTCATTCAGACCGCAAGGTCAACCATTCAATAAAATGCAAGATCAACCCTTCAATAGACCACAAGGTCGATTTTTCAACCAAAAACCTCAGTTTCCCAGACAGAATTTGATTACTATAACCCTGAATTTGACTATGATCAAAACACTGAAAATGATATTTTTTGTGATTATACTGAGCAAGAACATTCTGAAAAGGAAAGTCTAGTAGATCAACTGGAAAATTTTTATTTTCCAGCCTCGGACAAAGCAAACCCTGCCTAACATTGAATAGCTTTCAAGTTAATCAATCACCATATTATATAGAAATTCCAAATTATAACATTCGTTTACTTATTGCCACAGGTTCTCATGCATCTCTTCTTAGACCTTCTATAGCTGAAACTCATTGTTCCGAATCAATCAAACCACACGTAACCACCCTTCAAACGTGCGCTGGTTTAAAAAAAACATCTAATAAAGCCATCATCCCTTTATTCTTATGCTTTGGAATAACTGAACCAATCAAATTCATTCTTTATCCATTCCATGAATATTTCGATGGTATACTTGGAATTACAGACTTGTGTAAATTGAATCTCAATATTGATTTGGAAAATAAAAAATTGAAAAATCAATATTTAGAAATACCTTTCCAATACAGACAAAATTTCGATGAGTACACGATAGAAATACCACCCAATACAATTCAGAAATGCAGTTTCAAAACGAATTTACCTAATCATACAACATGGTTAATGCCCTACTATCGTGATAACGAAGTTGAAATTCAACCCACACTCGTGACAATTCGAAATAACTCTTATACCTTGGATATTTTTAACGATACGAGTAGATCAATGGCTCTTGAAGGAACCATATAATAAATGAAAATTTACCTTTAGAACCATTTGAAATTAACAACTTATAACTTCAAATAACTATTGGAATTTAAAATCATTAATTAGGTATGAACATTTAAATACTGAAGAACAAACAGAACTTTTCAAACTGATTAAAAAATTTGAAAAAGTACTTCATAAACCCGGTGATGCTCTAATTTTCTCCAACCAAGTAAAACATACGATAAATACCACTGACGAAATTCCTGTTCACACGAAGAGTTATTGGTACCCGTATATTCACAAACAAGAAGTTAGCAGACAAATAGAACAAATGCTACAAGACGGAATTATCCAGCCATCCAGCTCACCATGGAGTTTCCCAGTCTGGATCGTCGCGAAAAAACAAGACGCTTCTGGTCAGAAAAAATGGAGATTAGTCATAGACTATCGAAAGCTGAATGAAAAGACTATCGATGATCGATATCCAATACCAAATATTGCAGATATTTTAGACAAACTAGAAAGATCGCAATATTTTACAACATTGGACTAAGCGAGTGGATTTCATCAGATAGAGATGGATCCTAAAAGCATACCCAAAACAGTATTTAACGTAGAACATGGTCACTATGGGTATACTAGAATGCTATTCGGATTAAAGAATGCGCCTTCGACATTCCAGCGAGCGATGGACAATGTTCTCCGCGGATTGCCAGGAAAGATATGTTTAGTCTATATGGACGACATAATCATATACTCGACCAGCCTACAGGAACATTTAGACTCATTAAAACAAGTTTTTGAACGACTTATATCCTTCAACATGAAAATACAAAAAGTTTTTTCAAAAAACGGTAGAATTCCTAGGACATGTTGTGATCCCCGAAGGAATTGAGCCAAATCCCAAAAAGATAGAAGCCATAAAAAACTTCAAAATTCCGAATACTCTCAAAGAGATAAAATCTTTTCTCGGACTTGTGGGCTACTATCGAAAATCTATTAAGAATTTCGCGAAAATTACGAAGCCATTGACTCATTGTCTGAAAAAGAATATAAAGTTGGTTCACGATAAACCATTTATTACAGCGTTCAACCTTTGTAAAGATCTTTTGACCAATGACCTGATTTTACAACTTCCTGATTTCACGAAACCCTACATTTTAACAACTGCTGCATCTGACTATGCTATCGGAGCAATTCTTTCACAAGGAACAGTTGGATCAGATTTACCCATTGCGTATGGAAGTAGAATCCTACACCCAGCTGAGTGTAACTATTCGACTATCGAAAAAGAATTACTTGCAATCGTATGGGCCACTAAGTACTTTCGACCATATTTATTTGGCAGAAAATTCTTAATCGTAACTGATCATAAACCATTACAATGGTTATTCTCCAAAAAGGAACCTAATTTAAAATTGTTCAGATGGAGATTGAAATAACAAGAGTACGATTACACAATTCAATATAAAACAGGAACACAAAATGCAAATGCAGACGCATTATCGCGACAAATAAAAGAAATGTACCCGACAGAAATAACTAAATCACCACCAACCCATATGTCAGCAGCATGCGACGAAGAAAAGAAATCTGAAGATCAATACTTGTGGCTAGAAATAATTAAACTTTTTTTTGAATCACAAGAAAATTAATTTGAACATCCAAGAAAAATAGACCAAAAGAAAAATCCAAAAATAAAAGTAATATCGAACATAAAAATCAGATCTCCAGATCCACAACCATCTACTAGTAAGGAACCTTTACAGGAAGAAGAACAGCAACCCATAATTGACAACGTATCAGATACAGTAACGATACATACTTCGTTAGAAAATCCCATTATAGGAGATGTATAGTAATCACATATCTTCCGGGATAAGGTAGTAGAGGATCTTATCTGGGACACACTGTACAGGGTGATTCTGTACAGGGTGATTCATTTTCAGCGACAGGGTGCCAGTGCTCGTGAACTATTCATCGTAGTAAATTCATTCGTCGTAAAATGGGCAAAGAAAAACCTGGGAAAAAGTTTCTGAAATGGTCGCTAGGGGGCGTAACAATCAACACCATGTAGAAAAATAGGATTTCTATAGAATTTTGCTCAATGAAAATATATCGATGACATCATTTTCATATTCACTGACTATTCACCTATTCTTTTTGTCCTAAACATTTTTTTCTATCTATCAAAATAAAATGGTGGGGGAAGTTCAACTGTTTTTTTAAACAAACGAAGATTCCTCCAGTTTCGCTTGACCGATTTAAACAAGCTTGGGCTCATATTTAAGAGGATCTGCACTTAAAAATAATTCTTTGGTTTTGAATTTTTGACTTTCGCTGTCGCCGCTAGATGGCGTTAACTGAAATGGTAGCGTATTTTTGAGTTTTATCCAAAAAAATCAAATGTGATGGTATATTCATTTTTATATATTTAAAAAAAGGATACAATTTTCTATAAAGAAAAATGAAAAAAATAACAAAAAATAAATAAATAAATAATTTTTTGTTTTTTTTTCAAATTTTTTAATAGAAAAATGTATAAACTTTTAAAATACATCAAAATTATATACCATTACATTTGATTTTTTTGGAAAAAACTCAAAACTATGCTACCATTTCAGTTGACGCCATCTAGTGGCGACGGCGAAAGTCAAAAATTCAAAACCAAAAAATTATTTTGAAGTGCAGATCATGCTCTTTCATATGAGCCCTAGCTCGCTCAAATCAGTCAAGCGAAAATGGAGAAATCTCCGTTTATTCAAAAAAACAGTTGAACTTCCCCCACCTCTTTATTTTGATAGATAGAAAAAAACCTTTTAGACAAAAAGAGTAGGTGAATAGTCAGTAAATATGACAATGATATCATCGATATATCTTCATTGGGCAAAATTCTATAGGAATCCTAATTTTCTACATGGTGTTGATTGTTACGCCCCCTAGCGCCTTTTCAGAAACTTGAAAATATTTTCCAGGTTTTTCTCTTTCCCGTTTTAGTTATAATTTTTTTTTTGCCGCAAGCCTCTACGATGAATAGATTACGAGAACTGTCACCCTGTCGCTGAAAATGAATCACCCTGTACATATGGGTTTGGAATGATAAACGTGTTTATGATTATTATTATTATTATATATTATAGAATTGGCCTTCTTTGCGAAGTCGTTGTAGGCAAGGTTTAGACATCAAATCTCAGTTATGTCTTATAAAAAGTGGAGCTCATCACTCTGTATGACTATACATAATTTCGAACCCCGACTTCTGCAAATAAGGAGAAAACAGAAATTTATTCATCTTATCTGCGACACATTCTATATTTATTAGATATTATATCGACTTTCACTCCAGTGAAAAGAGGCTTTGACAATTCTTTGTTCTCAGTGTTGAGCTGTGTAAAATTTTGATCAAATTATAGCTTGGACAATACGACATCGGTATTTCTCTGGTCGAAATTCTGCTCAACATTTGATGGCAGTACACTATGATTGACTGTGAGTGGGTGGTTTCATTGACTTTGTAACACTCGTTTGTTCTTGGAGAGCTTTTTTTTCCTGTGGTCTTTGCGAAATGTCATGGTTGTCTGAGAACAATTTACCAGTAGTGCCGTTTATGTTTTTATGAGATTCTGACTGATCTTCCAGAGATAGTGTGTTCACAAACCTATTAGCCTTTCAAAATCAAAGTGCTGTCGTCTATCTTATTTTTCTCAACAGAGAAGAAGATTTTACGTATGTCAGAACTGCAATGAGTCTTTAACGAATCGGTGGAATTATATGCGATTTGCACCACGATTTAGAGCATATTCTTGCGCTTTTCATCCATGCTTAAGAAATAAATTTCTTCAAAAACTTTTTTTAAACAGGGTGGTCAAAAAAGATCTATAAAAATACTCTTTCTCCACTACTCCCCCTTCCCACAAAAATTTTTTTGAAGTTTTTGTTTCATATGATTGAATGTTTGTTAGATACGTTAGATACGTTCATACATCATATTATATCAAACGATTTTATTAATTTATGAAATATATGCCCCAAACTGGTCCTCGGACTTTGGTGGAATATTTCGTTTACTTCTCTTATATGCAAATTTTTTTTTTTAAGCACTATTGTAATTTGTGGAAATAAACGTATATTGTATTGAAAAAAAAAAAAAAAAAAAAATTACCTCGTGATATTTTTCGTTTAAAAATCATGGCAGTTCAAACATTAGGTAATACCCAATTTTATCACGGATTAGTTGATAAATCAATTCATATTGCTTCGGTGATCTTCACTCCTTCATTGAGATTATGGAACACCAACAAAAATGTGAAAGATGTTGAAACTAAATTTAGATAAAAACAACATTTATTCACAACAATAATCATTCAAAAAAAGGTAACAACGCAGAATAGATAATTGATAATGAAGTGGAAATCACCATTCAGAATTAAAATATTGACAAATAAAACAATAATATTCAACAAAACTCAACAAATCGAAAATTGAATGGCATACAAAACTAACATGGTACTCATGATACCTTAATCATTGTAGTCACCCAGTCGCACACAAAATCGGTGAATTCAGGATTTGTTGAGAGTATGATCCGATCATCCGATTCAGAATTCATGACAAGAAATGAGAAAAAGCAAAACTTCTTTTTTGAGATAGCATCAATCTCATCAGGTCTATAGGTAGATAATAATTGAATGAGTTTTATCAAATTCATACACAAAAACATAGCCAAACAGTACAATATTTTTCTTCCAATCATCAATGGCCTATCTGAACCACTCTAAAAAGTCAGTTGAGTCTTAAAAAATGACAACTAGTCATAATATAAGACACGAATTTCGGCAAAATGAAGTAATAGTATATTTCATTACCAGTACAGAAATGAGGATTTTTTCGTGCGCACGTGACAAATGACATTACATTAGAAAACGGGTAATGTGTCTATAGCAACGATTAAGCGCACGGAAAGAGGGATCGGGAAAAAATTTCTGTGCGCTGTTCCGAAAATGTCATATTTACTGTATTTTATAAACAGTTGAAAATGTAGTATTTTCAGTTAAGTAAAAAGATATTTTGAAAAGCAACAAAGTTCATGTAACACGAAAATAAACATGATGATATCACTGAAATGGTACATTTTCACTTGGAAATCCAATATGAGAAAGAGGTTATACATATTTAGTAAAATAGGTATCTGTCAATTTTTGGTGTATGCATTAGTTAATTTTAAATTGATTTCATAGTTATGTTAAAATATTCGAGTATTGTTCATAAAATATATCTCGTTTTGCTCGTCTTGATAAATTTTAGAAAAGGCAAATGAAATACAGCTAGTATGGTTTTTTAACCTTCACGGCGAATCAATACAATACAAATACAATCAACACGTTTCTTTGGATTAGTTTTTTCTTTTTTTTCCATCTCTTCTAGAGATGCTACCTACTTTGGAAAGAAAGACTTGAGTGTATATATGGTATATAGATGTATTCACATCTATTATTATCCAAGTCCTCCAAACACTAAACATGTGTCATTTTCCATATTAATCCTCAACATTTCTGATATTTCTTAAGAAAAGTCTAACCTTTTCAAAATATAGTAACGCGACTAATTGATGAAAAATAAATCGCTTTCGAATTAACTTGTTCGATTCGATCAACGACAAACAAGAAAATCATTGTAAGAACGTCTTGATTAGAATTTGCTGACGAAATAAAAGTTCTTTTACCGGATTCTGCAGTTTGGTACTTCAGACCTACCTAGATCATATAAGCTACAACCAGAGCCGTCTTTATTGTGATACAAGCACTGAAGTAATAGAATTGGAAACACCGCGTCCGGTCCACACGCGGTTTTGGCGATGTGGTCCGGTCGCGGTGTTGCCAAATATAGAGGCTACATTCATTTCTGGTTCCAACTATACACTATAGACGGCTATGCAACTATTCACATTTAATTTGACTTCCAAGTGGAACTGTCAAATTTCCGCTTGGCAAACGGCAATCATGTGCTACCATCTACATTGAATCTGTGTTCAACGCCAAATACAATGTGGATTAACATCATTTCTGATGGGGCGATAATATATAAGCTATTCTTTTAACTTATCGTTTCATTGAACATTTTTCGTATCTCGTAATCGTAATATACCTTAATTTTTAAAGAACGCCCATTCAATCAATGCAAAATTTTGTCAACCATTGATGTAGGATGCGACGTTGCAATTGTTACTTCATGGCATGTATTACAATATAGAGCGCTCTGGTAGAACCTACCAATTTTTGGAAGTTTTCGAATTGATGACTTTCGCATTTTGTAAATTCCAAGATGTCCTACCATAAGTAAAGAACTCTTGATACAATGTTTGCATTATTTCACGATGCACTCATCACAAATTATTTAACAAGAACTACAAAATGTTAGATCTGGATGAATAAATGTCAAGATGAGACATGAGGCACATTTATGATTCAACTACACCTTATCAATGAAAACAAAGGGATGATCATTTATCGAAATCTCCTTTTCATACATGTACCTGGTTCATCGAAGAAAAAAGTGGACTCTCAACATCCTTCAGGAAAACACGTGTTTTGGATCAAAAAATTAAATGATTCTTTGTAATTGAAAAATATTATTAAAATAGATACTTTCTAGAATTGAATCGAGAACTATACAAGGTATCAATATCCTGTGATATCACTCAATTTCTTGGCAGTTGGACATTCTGAAAGGATCAGAAATAAGAGGATAAGTACGAAATATAGAAATATGGTCGAGTAATGGTTTTGTTGTCACTGAGTTCCACATTATTCTACAATGAAAAATCAATTTTTCTGCAGGTTAGCTGAAGGCAAAATTTTTGATTGTCTGCTTGGTAACACTTCTATATGACGTATATTTGTTCCAGACATTTTCTTCAGTCAGTCCAATTTTTTCAACATTCATGTGAATCCGTCCTTTGTCTGTTGCTTCACTCGCAATGTTAGGTGTTTGATGAACTGCTCCGTCCTTTGACGATGATGCTGTAAAATAATAAGAGTGTCACATAGAATCATAATGTCATGGAAATTATGCTGACTAACTAATGATTTTTATTTGAATATCAACCGGTATAGGGAGAGCGCCACGCACACAATTGTTACCCTCAGAATTCATTACGGTTCTGTACCAACCTTCCGTTGGTACGTGAAATAATGTGCACTACTGGCAGAGCATCAGAAAGAATTTTGAAAATGGACTGTGAAGACCCTTCATATTATAGATCTATTTGACAGGAGATGAGCACATGTATTTTACCAACCTTTCAAGGAAGTCATATCAAAATGATGGTGAAGGTGAATTTTGAAGTCCTTGTCAATGAAGGACCTGCCTATGTTTTCACGTGACCTCTTAGGAGATGCGTCCGGAACCTGGAAAGAAAAATACAATAAACAGTGTTCGGAGATATTCATCAGAATGATCAATATTCAATGGAACACAAAAAGTTAAGTCAATAACGATCAATATAATTTGATTGCTCAATAATTCATAACAACTACAAATTTGGAGACGCTATCCGCTATCAGATTCAAGAAATGCCTAATGATTTTCCACTGTTTGAAAGAAATGGAAGTGACATACATATGTCAATTTATGCAGCTCACGTATACTGTAAACCAAAATGGCTATTGCATCTGAGTAGGCTGTTGTATTATTGATTACTGACAGTCAAAAAGTTAATGATTAGCCCAAATCATTTATGCTGCAAGTTCAATACTAAAACAAGGTGATGATCCCAATCAATAGTTAGAACAGCTAGTACGAGATACAGTATTAGGAATATCTACCCTCATCTGTTATTTGATGCTCTTTAAATGTTAGATAATCTGCTCATAAATAGATTGCAAATGGGTTGCATCCCGGGCTATACCTACTATACAAGGTGTTACAAATCAAAATAATCACCATCAGTATCTTGGAAACGGTTGGATATACGGAAAAGTTCAAACCTTGGCAAAATTGAGTATTCGGGTACTCAGTAAAATACCGTCGGGAGATCCAAAAAATTCCAAACACTTCCGGAGACATCCGGAAAAAACCGAAAATATTGTAAAGCGAATGCTACACTTACGTAGTAAGTTTTTCATCTCTACAGAATGGGGTTATCAGATTTATGATCCGACGTTTCGTCTTCGAGCAATCATCATCAACTTTTTTTTTAAGTAGACGAAAAATTTCGTTGTACGCTTGATATACTTTTATTTCAATTCTTATTCCAACGACATATTAATATGAATTGATGATGTTTGGAAAGGAACAAGACGTCGAATCAAACATCTGATCATGTCATCTTAACGAGAAGGAAAAATACAATATAGATGTTAAGTCTTTTTCGATCCTTCTCAGTGACGTCAGGAAAAGAAAATTACAAAAATTCAAATTTGCAAGTTCAACAATTGTTGGTTTTTAAATGACTATTTTCCTAATTGCTTCCTGCTTTTAATGGATTTCGCATTCACAGTGTATTTTTCAACACTACAAGATAAGTTTATTGGATATTTTTCATATTATTTTATTATATTATATATTTTCCCAACCATCATTATTTTACATCGATGATGGCTTTATCAGCTCAAACGTGGAATAAATGTTATGTATGATATGTAGTCGAAACCGGAATTGAAATTAGAATCTATCAAGCGTCGAACGAAATTGTTCGCCTACTTAAAAAGGATAGAAACAAAGTGGATGATGGTTGCTCGAAGACGAAACGCCGGATCATAAATTTGATGACACTATTTCGTAGAGGGAAAAAAGTGGCTATGAACTTGGACTAAAAATAAAATATATTAATAGTCAAAGGCTATGAAGATGTGAGATCTATTTTAAAATACTTTTTCTAATAAACCTAGAAAAACATATGAACCATTAAAAAAAACGTTTTTTCGCGGATATCTTCGGAGGTATTCGGGATTTTGTGGATTTCCTAACGGCATTTTATTAAGTACCAAAATGCGCAACTTTGTCGTGGTATGAACTGTTTATCCTACCGTTTTCAAGCTATGATGGTGAACATTGAAATCTGTAACACAACACCCTGTATAGAAGTATAGCCCCGGATTTTGTCAGGCAACCCATTCGCAATCCATTCTTTGAACAAATTATCTTACATTCAAACTTTATTAGCATCAAATAACAGATGAGTGAGGATTACCGTATCTTAGACTAAGCGGTACCTATACAGTATGTCCAAGGAAAGTCATACTTAATAAAAGTTTTTGCTTGGTCTGAAAACAACATCATACAGGGATACAAAAAAATACCATGATATGCAAATTACTCAGAGGAACTGCTGGTATATTATATCATTATTTTTTCCATTTTGGATGGAAAATGATGAATAAGAAAGATAAGTATTGTTATTTTGTGTCAGAGAAAAAAAAACACTTAATGGATAAACTCTCTAAGTCTAGACTTAGTCTCGAAATAGTCTACTAGTTATAATGCTGCCTGAAGCACTGAGAGGATTTTGTATAAAAACATTGTTTTGGTGTTTCTTCAATAGGGTCTCCTGACTCACAGTGAAAAAGTGATCGACTTTGAGGCCATCTTGTAGTCCCACGCGTGTATACATCACGTTGTTATGTTCGCGCAACATCGAATCAAGCGATTACTGTGACCTCATGGGCAGAAAATCTGCATGGGATTTTGTAAGGCAGTATATGTGAGGAAATATTTCGATGATTCCGGTAAATTGATAATATATATTTATAAGACATCTCTTGGAGACGCAAAATAGAAAGTCCGAAGGCAATATTTCCTTGATGTTTCTGATACGTCAAAATGAATGGTTACAAAGTTCTATGACTGAGATAATAATTATATATGTGAGACATCATCAAAACAATTCAGCTTCATTACGTTAGAATATCAGGCTGTCTACATAAAGAAAACATCGCATAAAGGCCTGGCAATGTGCTAGCTGGATGTGACATTATATAGACATTGTCGGAACATTTTACGCCTCGTACATCGGAAATAGTGAAGCGATTCCAGTTTTATCGACGAGATCAACTGAAGTATAGATCATTTTCAATATATTTGAAAGAACTTCGACATTTGGGGGAGACCTGCGGTTTCAACGCAAGTTAACAAATGATGCTGCGTGTGTGGAATCATCGATGCATTACTACAGAGAAAACTGCTGTCAGAAGACAAATTTACTGTTAAGAAACCTTAAGAGATTTGCCTGGCACATGAAGTGTCAACCCATAGTCTAGCAATGTTGAGAGAAACAGAGTCGACAAGAACAGGTGAAATAAACGAAATCAGAACACGTCCATTTGAACAGAATAGACCAGATCTGCTGGAATAAACGGAAAAAGGTTCTCAGTGAAACCTATAAATAAAATGATATCAGTTATAGATAGTGATTAAAGCGGTACAAAGTATTGTGTTGTCTCATTGATAACCGAGGCTGCTGATCACATTATCTCTCTCTCCTGGTTTCTTTCAAGTAATTTCACATTTTGTTTTTTTTCCTTTTATATTTCAAGATTTTTTTACGACAGATGTTATTTTTAGTCCACGAAAAAACTTTTATCATGAATGACATTTTGTCGTATCTTCCAATTTTCAGTCAATTTGTCCTCTTTTGACACTATCTGGGGACATACTGTACACGAAAAAAGGTCAGGGAGACGCCACATTGTCGTCTCAGCTCTATTGCCAAGGCTTGACAAAGATGTTCCTGGAGACCCTCTGTCCGCCTGGAGATGCACAATGGGCCCGCTGTGCGACCTCAGTACTGTGATATTTAATATACGACCCTCACCCCGATATCTGCATCTACATTCACTCTAAACAAAAAACCAAACTTATCAGTGAATTTTTTCAATAAATACCAAATTGTCACCAATCAAACTGAATTGCACTGAATATCACAATAGGTTTTGTATATCAACTTACCAGGACACGTGACTCAACATCGATAAATTAGTTACATATCTCTACAAGTTTGACACACTGTACACTAAATTGCACAAAAAATGCATACATAAACAGTCAAATCTATGTTTTTAGCAATGTAAAAGGCTATCAAAATATTTACATGCCATGCACGCTAACTTTTTATTATTTTATCAAATGAAAACGATTATTGTAGGAATGACTTCAAATTTATTTACTCAGTTCTAGACTATTTCCCTTAATATCCGGCAGCAGGACCATTTCTAACCAAAAAACATCTTGTAGTCGTTGAACCGGGGAATTTAATAAATCTCGACAATATTGAACATCATTGGCCATTCAACACATCAATCATTAATCAACTGATTCTGAACTAAGATCTCCAGTTTGTTTGGTAAATGATTTTTACCAATCGTCTTCACACATTTTCCTTCCAGGTTTAGATCTGGTTTTTTAGTTCTTCTTACCTACCATACTTTACTGAGGCGTGTATTTGTATTTGTGTTCACAAAAATTGATGATAATGATGACAGAGATGTCCAACAGATAGTCATAAAGAGGAGGAATTGTCGATAAATCTTATTTTCATGCAGAGTTTGAAAAAGAAGAAACAAGTTGAAATAAACTCAATATAACAACTGAACAATCCAATTTCAACCAAGGTATTCATTCCCCACTACCGTCATCATTTTACTACTCACTTTGTTCATTAGATCACTTCTGGCAAAACATCGCAAATCCAATGATATCTTTTTTTCAGTCATATTTTTGTGAAGATCATCTTTTCCATGTTGCAACCAAGATACAACCCCATAATCACAGTCTGAAGCTGTGTTGTAAGATGACGACCTTGAATGTTGCAAAGTAGTATCTGATGCTGTATAGAATTCGTCATCTGACCGAGATTGATGTTCCGAACGTTTGACTTCCTGTTAAAAGATTCAAAGATTTCATAAAGCAATACCAGACCTCTACATCATTGGGGGTTCGCGAGACCGAGACCAAGACCAAGACTCACGTAGTCTTGATCCTGCTCTCGAAAAATGAATCATGGTCTTGGTCTTGGTCTTGGTCTTGAAACCAAGATCAAGACTATGGATGGTCTCGGTCTTGGTCTTGGTCTTGTCTCGTTTAGTCTCGGTCTCAAAAATTTGAATAGGTGTCTTTCAATATTAAGTGTCACAAAGCAAAATAATTATATTTTTCGATGTCTGCTGTGGTAATAGTGAGTATAAATAAAGCAATATTCAAATAACAGATATTATTATACTCAGTTAAAGTTGAAAGTGCTACAAAACTCCAAGCACCTTGGATTTGCGCGAAGTAGTGACTCATAGACACAACCAAGCGAAAACAATTTTGTTAAGTGATGTAATATTAAATTGCTTTCGTTAACTTAAGTATTTTCCAGAATAAAAATTGAATAAGTTTATGACATTTCACAGTGCAATATATTTTTAACATCTTGATGATATGAAATGATTAATATACAATTTTCAGTGAGTCATATTCATGTATTTGCATTGTAGACCTTCACGATAAAAGCAGATTCAAAAAACTAATAATAGTTGTTTTTTGAGAGATGTGCTACAGAAAAACCTCTACAGACCTTAGTGGTCATTTTTCAGGCAATTCAAAGCCATGTGTTATTGATTATAAATGCCCCCCACATCTAACTTTTTAATTTGACGTTTTAGAAAAAAGTGTTTCAAATGAAAGTTTCATGGTTGAAAATGAAATTTTTGAAAAACTTGTTTTCACATATACAGGGTTTTCCAAAAAGTCTGAGCGAGGTCTAACCTTCTTATTTCAAATTGATACCCTATTTTATTATTTGATCTTTGGATTCTCCTTCAAATTTTAATCATTTTTTATGGAGCATATCCTATACCTAAGTTTGATGTATAAAAAGATATTTGATATTTTATAAATTGAATAATACTAATTCATTGTCTCGAATACGAGACCAAGACCGAGACAAGACCGGACCAAGACCATGGTCTTGCGAAGCCCTATACGTCATCAAATATCCAGAGACGTTGAACAATGAGATGCACCCACTTAATACATTCTTCATTAAAGATGCACTAAATAAAAGTTTCCAAAGAATACTGTCACTCACTTTACCTCTGTTAGATTACTATCCATGACACAACTAGTTTTTTGGATATCTATATTATTGTCTGTTTCGATACTTGATATGGATGAAGATGTAGAAAAAATGATTAGATCTTGTCGAGCATTTTCCAATGCTTGATCCAATTTCTCGGATAATTGAGTCACTTCAGAAAGCTTCTCCGCTATAGATTGTATGAACACGTCATTATTCATGATGCAGTCATTGCTCAGCTCCAAAAATTGTTTTTCGGAATTGATAATAGGTTGTGTCTGGGTCGATCTGCAATAGTGGTATTTTCAACATAAATATGAGTTCTACCAAGAATCCAAGACAATAAATATGGGCTTAATTTGAGCGATCAAATGATGACCAAGGAGAGGGAGGACAGTTGATTTAAAGAACTTCTCAAATAGGTACCTTGAATATCAAAAAAACCATTCCACCTAGTTTAAAAAAAAATAGCAGTGAAGCATCAACAATTGGTATTGAAATTTTGCAGTTAGCAGGAACGCGAAAATATAGAGATATTTTGTATTCCAAGTGGAAAAGCTAGATCGAGCAAACACCGAAATGTACTCACGTGCTAAAGACATTTCTGTTTAGTGCATGGATGAACCAAAGATAGTTTTCACCGATAAAACTAGTTTACCGATTAAATGATGATGAGAATCTCAATTTTGAGATTGAAATTTCTTACCACTTTGTTTAAATAGTGTACTCTGAAGATAAAGCATGATATACTGGGTTACAAAAAATCTGTATTTATTATGGAGTCGCATGAACGGCTTTCTCAAACAAATTGATCGACCTGATCCTATAGAAATTGTTGTATCTTTCCAAGATACGAGATACGTCAACCGAGTGATATCCTGTATTGAATTTTTTCTATAGATATTTTCAGATAGATATTTTCCTTGAACCAAAGTTCAATGTATTGCATATTCAATAATGAAGACAGCTGAAAAATAAGGATAGGGTGAATCTTCCACCTAGTGATCATTTAGATGGCCTTGCTTGCAAAAACATATCCTAAATTAAATGACCCGTAATTTGAATATTGCAAGATACATTCCAGAAAAAAAAACTCATCAAATCAGGCCTATTTATCAGTTTTCTCAACTAGGTTTGTATTCAAATAATATCAACTCACGGTTCTTGTTCATAAAGAGGTTCTTTAAGTCGTTTTTTGAGCAATTTTCCAAGCCGCACCATCCTTCCTACTTCCACCAGCAATTTTTCTCTTTCTGTGAAGTAATTCTTAGTCTTTGACTTTTTCTCATCCAAATTCAACAATGGAACTGTTGCTACAGCTTCACGAATAATGCGGAGTTGATTACTTTGTTTTTCAACCGACCTTGAAAAAAATTGCAAATACGATAACTCACTGTACAGGGTTATTGATTATAAATGCCCCTCCCCATCTAACTTTTTAATTTGACGTTTTAGAAAAAAGTGTTTTAGATGAAAGTTTCATGGTTGAAAATGAAATTTTTGAAAAACCTGTTTTCACATATACAGGGTGTTCCAAAAAGTCTGGGCGAGGTCTAACTTTCTTATTTCAAATTGATACCCTATCTATGGTTTCGAAGTATTGACGTAATTGTGTGTAAGATATACCAAAACTTCTCTGATTTTAAATTGATACCCAAAAAATGAACAAGATATAAAATAACGTCTTTTGAATCAGATGCAGAATTATTTATACTTTGATACTTTTACACTTTGAAAGTACTCAATGACGTGACATTTTCGTTAATACGAACGTCAATACTTCGCAATCATAGATATATTTGACATCTTCACAACAATAAATTATTATTATTCAATTGATAAATATCAAATATCTTTTTATACAATAAACTTAGGTATAGGAGATGCTACATAGAAAATGTTAACAGTTAAAAGGAGAATCCAAATATCATATAAAAAAATAGGGTATCAATTTGAGAGTTGGACCTCGCCCAGACTTTTTGGAGCACTCTGTATGTGTGAAAACAGGTTATTTAAAAAGTTCATTTTCAACCATGAAACTTTTATTTGGAATATCTTTTTCTAAACCGTCAAATTAAAAAGTTAGAGGGGTGCATTCATAATCAATAACCCTGTTCAAGGTGATTCATTTTCAGCGACAGGGTGCCAGTTCTCATGCCAGTATGATGAATAGTTTACGAGAACTGGCACCCTGTCACTTAAAATGAATCACCATGTACAAACAATCCGGTGATATTACTTTTGAAAGACAGCGGACACCCTGAGTCTGGTCATTTGTTCATAGCATATGGTATCAATTTTTCTCCATAGACTTCTCAGATGGTTGAAAGTTGTCGCATGCTCTTCTATAGGCATCTTACAAGATTTTCTCAATTGTAATGACGATGTCAGAAGTTGGCAGCCATAGCTATAAATGCACTGAAAAATATTTTTTAAATTTGGTAGAAGAGGTGAAACAAGTATTTTACTTTCGAGGTCTCTTGAAATGTAAGCTGCTCATCTTTCTGATACTGAATCTCAAAAATAGAGCAGCCAACGTGACCATGATCCTTCAATATAACTCTCAAGATATCTTCTAACCAGAGAATTGCTTGATTGGCATCCTTCTCATATTTACTGATAAGAGATACTTGTTGAAAAGTTATTTTCTGAATTTCCACACTATCACTGGAATGCAGAAAAACATAGTGATGTGCACTCTGATATCCTGTATATCAATTATAACCTACCTGAATATATTTTTTCTTGCAACAGTTGCGTCCAATACATCATGTATATTACTAATATCCTCACTATAATCAATCAAAATGTCTTTGCCCAGAGCGTCTTTCACTGGCATCGAAAGCATATCAGTAAGTTTCTCTCCTTCTTTCCTTATCAGTTGTTCCAAAGATTCTGGATACATAATGATCATCAGGTGATGGTTGTGATTAATTGTCGATGTTTACCCAAATATGACTGGTTTCCTTCTAGTTCTTTAAGCCTTATAGGAGCATTATCACATTCTTCAAAAGTATTTTCGACGACTAGTCTATCAAACACGTCTCCGGTTTGATCAAAATACTCCGATACCAATCTATAGAACCGCATTGAGGTGATGATAATATTTCTCCTTTTCTCCACTCTGAAATATGAGTTGTGCCATTTGACTCCAATCAATTGTCGTACAATTATTTCTACCTCAAGGCAAAGCTTCTACAAACAAAATCCATAAAGTCTTTTTGCGATATTAAGTTGTTGCATTGACTGCTTGTTTTATCATTTTTATCCATTTCCAATAGTCCTATTCTATGTAACAATTCAGCATATATTCCATATGTCTCCCAACATTGAAGCTCTATGGATTCATGCTCTCTTCGCAATTCCTCAGTTGATTTCACATCGTAACCAACTTTATGATTTGCATTTAACAATTGCTCAGCGGGTCCTGTAAATGGACAAAAAATATATCAAAATGGATTTTCAAGACAACTTCAGAACTTACTTTACACCAGTGCAAAAGGCATTGAAACGTTGAATCGTTGATTAAAACTAAACTAAAACAAAACGTTCATTTTCAATTCACGCTTCCAGCTCAAAAATATAATGGGAAGAACATGGTACTTTCTGAGAATTGGATCGATTAAAAAAAAGGTCATGATAATATGATGAATCGAGATATTTTGTACTCTTACTTAGACTAAGCGTTTTGCACCAGCGTCAGTGTCAGTGTATAATTTACCCAGAATCCAGTTTGTCACTTCCACAACCTTCTTCTCTAACTCATTTAAATATTTGGTATCGACTAGGCATTTCTCTTTATCACTCCAATTCATCTTGATTTTTATATGTTTGTCTCGTAACACATTTCCAGCACCATGAATTTTATCAATTACATCTAAAGGACTATTTAGTTTGAAAATTTAGAACCAAATTTCCAGGGTATTTTTTTTTGTCCAATTTTCATAATCTGAATGTTGGACTAGCACATTCCTGAAATAATATGCAACAAATCAATTACGTGGTATAGGCGAAAGACCGAGAGAAAAATCTGTTGTTCTGTTGTTCTCATCAAAAGCTACCAACTTCTTTCAAGTTATCTTATTTCTGACATATCAAGGTACATACAGGTCTTGGTGTCCTACTAAACATGGATACAAGTCAAAATTCAGTTGTTTCTTGAACGATATTCATTTTTGGCATGGGGATGTATGAGCGGCTCACATTTTCCTTGGGATAACTCATAGGTGTACTTTTTAAAGGGGTTCAAATTATTTCGTTTGATGTCAAATCTAAGAGTTGGTAATTTCGTTACTTATTCTCCAATTCATAAAGATTAATACAGAGTTTGTTAAAAGATCTCCACTTAGTTAATTCTCAATTATCATTAGATACCGTTATCACATCTTAAAAATAATTTTCCGAGTTCCCCATGACTCTTATTTATCGAAATTTATTTTTGATGGACATATTTGTTGTTGGGTAATTGATTTGGAATTTTCTCGAAAGTGGACATCCGAAGAATATGATCCAGAATAACTTTTTCTTATAATTTTTCTCGATATCACCAATGCGGAGCAAAATACCGATGATGACTCTATTAGCGAGCTCGTTGTACAAAATTTCGAACTCTACACTTTCAGAAAGCGAAAATTCACCACATGGCCTGAGAAGATCGACTTGTAACCTATCTGGCGTACTCTCCTTTTGATAATAATTGTGTTGACTGCAATGATTATTATTAACTATTATAAAACTATTCTCTGTTAAGATCGATATTCATAGGGCAAGAGCTCGAACCAGAATATTTTGACAAGAATTTTATTATCTCGCATAACATCAAATTCCAGTTTAAGTGGGAGTTGGTGTTGGGGTATCTCGCTGTTTTTCCTTTTTTATAAATGGATGACTAGTCTATTACAACCACAAAATAGTGATTTATTAGACAAGTAACAAGACTTCTCTGATAAATAAATTTACCCAATATATGTCTATCTATATTGGGTGAATTTATTTATCAGAGAAGCTATGTTACTTGTCTAATAAATCACTATTTTGTGGTTGTGATAGACTAGTCATCCATTTATATCAAATATATTATAAAGGGTGGTGCAACCAAGATGGGGTGGACGATTGTGGGAAAATGGTGAGAAATTTGGATAATTTTTTTTTTGTATATTATAGTTAGTCAAAAAGGCTATGTTTTAAAAATATAGTCATAGTACAGGGTGTCCCAAAAAGTTTATGGCAAACCAAACTTGTATTTTTTTAAATGGAACCCCCTGTATATTAAGTGATATTTCAATTCTTCAATTTGGAACAAAAATTGTAATACAACTAATGTTCCTAGATTCAACCGTTATCGAGATATCGCGTTTTAAAAATGGCATTTTTGCAACTTTGACATGCTATAAAACTCAAACTATTCAAGTTAGAGAAAAATCGATTGCACATTCCTTTTCAAGAGCTATTCAAGGAGATTAAATTCATTCTTGTGTAAAAATGTCAAAATGTGCCAAAAAAAGTTGACAGTTGACGTTACCTTCTATCCAAATGACAGAAGAGCTCTTGAAAAGTTAAGATAGGAATGTGCAAACCATTTTCCTCTAACTTGAATAGTTTGAGTTTTATAGCATGTCAAAGTTGCAAAAATTCCATTTTTAAAACGCAATATCTCGATAACGGTTGAATTTAATGACATTAGTTATATCACAATTTTTGTTCAAAATTGAAAGAAGAATTGGAATATCAATTATTATACAGGGTGTTCCATTCAAAAAAAAACAAATTTGGTTTGCCATAGACTTTTTGGGACACCCTGTACTATGGCTATATTTTTAAAACATAGCCTTTTCAACTAACTATGATAAACAAAAAAAATGTATCCAAATCTCTCACCATTTTCCCACAATCGTCCACCCCATCTTGGTTGCACCACCCCGTATACAGTATGGTCACTTGAGTGTGCAACATATGGGATTCTTCTTTATTAACTGCATAACCAAAATACAAATATTGTCAAAAGTTGGTGCATGTTCGATAATCATATTAGGTGCACTTAGAATGGTTGCAAGTCAAACAGCATACAGGGTAGGCCAAAAAATATGAAAATTGTACAAGAGTAAAGTACCCTTATTTCAAAAAATTCGGCAAAATGTTATACAGAGAAGTTGTTTAGAATTAAAAGTTATGCCTTAATATCAAATCATGGCCTCCTGAGAAATTTTATGTTCACCTCAAACAGTTTCATAAATTATTCAAAAACAAATCAATTTCGCATAACCTAGTTCAAATTTAAGCATATTTAGAAAATTTACCTAAATTTCAATTTTTTTATAAAATCACAAGCTTCATGTTTGTTGCAACGATATTAAACACAACTTTAAAATATCGCAAACATTCTTTTTCACAAGGTAAAACATTATTAATGATAATATGCATATTAAAAAACTCGCATATAAAGTGATTTTTTTTAAAGTGAATTTTGTTTAAACAAAATTATATTTGTTCTCTAAGGTGGCCATGATTTGATATTTAGGCATAACTTTTAACCACTTTTCTTCATAACATTATGCCGAATTTTCTGAAATAAAGGTACTTTACTCTTGTACAATTTTCATATTTTTTGGTCTACCCTGTATGCTGTTTGATTTGAAACCATTCTAAGTGCACCTAATATGATTATCGAACATGCACCAACTTTCGGCAATATTTGTATTTTGGTTCTGCAGTTAATAAAAAAAATTCCCATATGTTGTACACTCAAGTGACCACACTCCATAATGATACAATAATTTGTTATACTTTTCATTACATACAGTAGTTTCGCGATAATTCGATCCCGGGATAATCTTAAGCTTTGGCATTGCATTTTTGTTTCATATTGAAGTATCTACCTAAAATTGAACGATTTTTTTTCTAGTTTTTTTTTTAATTTTTCACTTGATTTTTTCCAATAGAAAAATGCATCCTCTCTGATGTAACACCCTATATATTATTACATTTTTAGATTCTTCGTGAAATTCTAGGCAGATTTTATGTACCATGTAATATACCTAAGTATAAGAGATTTTGAATCATTTTAGTTTTAATGTCAAAAATGATTTTTGTAGGCTCCTATTTGAATGCATTTTTTTCGTATAAGAAAGCCTTCATTATCTCATTTGTATTGGATTTCTTGTTGAAAGGGACCTACTTCAAACATTTTCCAAATAAGTTCAAAAATAAGATTAACAAAACTGCCAAAAATCGATTTTCTCAAATGGAGACCCCAAATTTTTATAATTTTATCTTATTCAGTATTGAAAATAAAGGTGAGTTTGTATAATATTGTACATTCCAAAAATAAGAAAAAAAAATAAAAATAAGAATTTTTGGAATTCACCTTTATTTTCAATGCTCAATAAGATAGAATGAAAAAAATTGGAGATTTATATTTGAAAAAAATTGATTTTTGGCAGTTTTCATAATTCAAATTTTGACCTTATTCTTGGGCCACCCTGTATCAATAGTTTTCAAAATGTTGAGAAAAATCTTCCAACAAGAAATCCAATACAAATAAAATGATGATTGCTTTCTTATACGAATAATTCACATTTAAATAAAAGCCTTCAAACGTCAAATATTTCAAAAACGCTTATACTTAGGCATAGCACATGATACATAATATCTGCCTGGAATTTCACGTAGAATCCAAAAATGTTAAAATATATAGGGTGTTGCATTTGAAACATGTTGAAAATTGATATTTGGGGGTTCCTTATCATGCGTAATTCAAATTTGATGTAAGTATGGCTCTAACTTCTAGAGAACGCTACCCACAATTATTTTTCAAGATATGAACAGCCATTACTTTTTTGGACGTCCCTATATTATATTTTTATTCAGAAACAACGATCTATTTATTACTTTTACGCAGAAGATGTAAACTTGTTGAAAGTCGGCACGTGCAACCATTCTCGAAATATTTGGATTTGAAATGATGAATTCATGTGATATTGAAATTATGGCCAAGCATAGTATTTCATTGATAGTGCCACAAGTAAAGGATGAGTTTGCCTGCCTAAAAATAAGTGGACAATTTTCATAAACATGTGTCCAAAAATGCTTCGTTATGAAGCTACAGCTGAAGTTAAAGTTTTTATTTTATTCAATTTTTTTCAGTTTTTTCATTTGTTTTTGTTCAAATAATATTCGAATAGGAGTTGTTGATAACATCACACACAAGTCGACTTCAATCTTTTTTACTGAAAATATGAAGCAACCACACGAAATATGTTATTTCGTCTAGCAGGTAGCAGGTTCGCCATAATTTCAAAATCCCATGTATTAATTTTTTCAAATCCAAATATCTCGAGAATGGTTGCACGTGGCGTTTTCTAACGAGTTTACATTTTCTGTGTAGAAATGATAGAGAAATCTGTTTTTTATCTTAAAAGCTAAAAATATCGGTTCGTCCAAAAAATGTTATGGATGTTCATAACAGGTAAAATACGTGTAGGTAGCGCCCTCTACAAGTTTGAGCGATACTAAGGTCAAATCCCAATTAACGCACGATAAGAAACCCCCAATCACCAATTTTCATCAAAAGATCGACATTGGTTCAAATATCATTTAAAAAAAACAAAAATGAAAATAAAATTTCAACACCCTGTAGCACTGTTACGGAGCATTTTCGAATACATACAAGCTAGAAAACTCATTCCGCAATTTTAATGAAACACCCTGTATAGTATGATCTGTTGAAATACCATTGAATTATACAAAATTGTTGAATGATTCTTCTTCCAGTTCTGTGTATATCGACCAAGGAACTTTATGATTTACAAACTATTGATGAAAAACAATTCAGACTTTTAAGTGAACATAAATGTGTTTTACCTGGATTATTTGGTTCAAAGAGAAGTAATAATGAAAAATCTTGGTTAAGCATCAGTTCAGTGGTGAGTTGCATGAACTCACCCTGTCCAATAAACTAGTCTTGATACATCAAATCTTAAATGAAATGTCCAGTACTGTGGGTGTCCAAGTAGGTTCAACTTATTATTTTCAGTTCATCTTGTGTTTGAATGCCAATTGGCAGACACCGAATGGTGGTTCTAAAACCCTCTGGCAGAACGACTTGAAAATCAAAAAAATGAAAACAAAAATCGAAAATAGCTTTGGAACCGTTATCAAGGCCTGTCCTCACAGATGTCACTTTGTTTTGCCTTCCACATTCCACAAAAAAAGTCTTGGACTATTTTGTACTATTTGGCAACTAACTTATCGATAACTAGGTACTTTAAAAAATTATACTTGTGGTCACTTGATTTAATAGCAAATTTAGTGAAAAAAACTGAAGAAATCCAAGAACAAAGCAAGGCCACCGAGAACGAGCTGAAGAAGAAAATAAAAAACGTGAAAAGGGATATTTCGGCAGAAATTGAAAATTTGGCAAAAGAAAATGAATTGCTGAAAACAGAAAACGAACATCTAAAAACCCGTATTGACGCAATCGAGAAAAGAACAAAAAAGTACAACATTATTGTAAACGGCCTGAGAAAAGAAAATAACGAACTCAAAGACATCCAAGATCTCCTCAACATTATCACCGGTACATTGAAGTTGGATTGCAAGTTCTCAGATATCCGAAATATTTATACAATCGGAAGGAAATCTTCGGAAACCACTCGCCTCTTGATAGTCAAATTCCTGAGTTACGCATTGAAATCAGAGATACTCCAAAAAGCTAAACTTCTGAAAGGTACAAATATCTATATCTCGCAGGATTATATGCCCGAAGACTACCAAACAAGAAAAGAATTGAGGAATTATCTCATTCTGGCCAGAAAAAATAATCACGAAGCCTTAATAAAAAATAATATTTTGATTGTAGAGGGCAAGAAATACACAGTAAGCGACTTAAAAAGCTTTGGAGAAAATTTTGAGACAAAAAATCCTGACCTTGGGACAAACTCCCAAACATCGGATACAGGTCTGAAGCAACAACCAAACAGAAAAGGAGCGTTTTTCCTGGAAAAGCCAAATCAACTAAAAAGAAAATCGGAGTCAGATCCACCAAAAGAAGAGAGCAGCCGACACAAGCGTGCAACACGTCAGGCAGCAGCAAGCACCTCGAACAAATAGTCCACAACCCGTTTCTATAAGTTTAATTTACACTCTACATAAATAGCCTCCTAGAGTATCAAACTAGTGGCCTCATAACATCATACGCCGATGATACTGTGATTATATACGAAGGCAATGATTGGAGTCATGCACAAAGAATAGCCGAAAACGATTTATGTCAATTCAAACTGTGGTTTGATGAGATGTCTTTGACAATAAATTTTGATAAAACAAAATATGTGCCATTTAGCTGTAACAAAAGCAGTACTCCCAACTATGACAAATTGAGCATCGACGTTAAGGATTCTACGTTAGAAATTTTCGGAACTGATAATATTAAATATTTGGACCTGAATATTGATTGCCATTTGAAGTGGGACTTCCATATAAATAAAGTAGTGAAAAAACTGCGACAAATACTCTATAAATTTAAACAGCTAAAGAAAATTCTTGAAATTCCATATTTATTAAGAATATATTATGCCATTATTGAGTCCCACCTCCAGGTAGGAGACTTAGTCATAAACTACAGAAATGCGTAAACTTCAAGGTCAAAACTATGTTGAAGCCGGGTGCTCATTACAACAATGTTATTGGCGACGTTGAACATACTAACTTTCATATTTCAAATAAAGATTTTCTTGTCGTCAGCGCTGGGCTCAATGATTTGCGATGCAAAAAGTTTCCAAAGTTCAAAAACATCCTGGACTTGATCAGAAGACACGATGAAGCCAATATTATTTTCTTAGCAGTACCTGTTCCGAAATACTGCAAATATGGGCACACAATAAAATCTATTAGAAAATTCAACTCTAAGTTGAGCGAGTTCGTTAATAGGGTGGATAATTATACTCCAGGAAACTTACATTTTCTAGATAGTCATGTATGGTTCAAAGAATCAACAACAACTGGGAAAGTACTTGATATAATCAGAAACCGATCCCGTGTTGATCAAAAGAACCTTATTTTTGTCAAAACAACAGAGATCCTTCCCTCTGAGCAACATGGAACCGATGATCTGATGAGTCCAATTGAAGCTTGCCCTAATTTACGAATAACACCTCAACCCAACTCTCTCGAAGTAGCATCGGAAGTAAATATGACATCTACCTTGACTACAGGGAGCAAGTTTTTTCGTTCCTGAGCCGCACCATCCCGGTGGGGAGGAATCGGCTTACAGTTTATCTGTATTACTCCTCAATATACAGTCCTTAAGTCAATTGGAAAAAAATAATGGAATGCCCAAGTTTTCACTCCCTTATGGACACACTGAAGACAGCATTTGAAAGTAGTTTCCCATTAAGTATTCTCAAAAATAAGAAGAGAAAACGATGGTTGACATCTGGTATAAAGACTTCATCGAAAAATCTGAGATGCCTGCATAACATGAGAAAATTTACAAATGATGAATGGTTTCACAGATACTATCGTGACTATCGTAGAACTTACCGATCGGTTATCAAGGCTGCGAAAGAGGGACATTACGAAAGGAGACTAATTGAATCATCAAACAAATCTAAGGAGAGCTGGAAGATCATCAATGAGCTGCGGGGTAACGATAATCCCCCCAACCAAGCCCGTATGGAAGGTGATAGCCTAAATCGTCATTTCTGCTCAGTGGCTGAACGTTTGACAGGAAAACTTTCCCGGAACGCTGATCCCCTTACTTACCTTAAAAACTCAGTTTCGGGCTCTTTTGTGTTTTTTCACACGGATATAGATGAGCTGAAGAAAATCTTCAAATCAATTAAAAATAAAAATGCTAGTGGATTCGATGAAATATCTATGAAAGTCGTCGAGTGCCTATGTGACGAGGCTTTGGAGGCTCTAGCTCAAGTCATCAACAACTCGTTTGATACTGGTGTGTTCCCGGATTGTTTGAAACTGGCTGTAGTCTTACCAATTTACAAGGGAGGGATATGGATGATCCAGGGAACTTTCGGCCGATTTCCTTACTTTCCACCATTTCCAAAATAGTGGAAAAGCTGGTCAAATCTAGATTGATGCTGTTTCTTTCAGTGAATGGTGTTCTTACTGAATCCCAACATGCTTTCCGAGAATGTAGAGGGACGTCGGATGCTATATTTGATCTTCTTGAATCTCTATTTATATCCCTTAATAGGGGCGATGTGGCTGCGGCTGTCTTCTGTGATTTTGCAAAGGCGTTTGACTGCGTCAGCCATGAAATACTTCTGGATAAACTTAGTCACTACGGCATAAGGGGCAAGGCATTGGAATGATTCAGTTCGTATTTGGACGGAAGGCAACAGATAGTGAGAACGAGACACGACACTTCAAATCCACTACACAATAAACATGGTGTCCCACAAGGATCTGTACTCGGACCTATTTTGTTCTTACTATATATCAATGGCCTGACAGCTATTGATATCTCTGGTCACTTCACGCTGTTTGCTGATGATACCGTCATATTGTGGACGCATAAGAATAATGAAACCATGACGAGTATGGTAGCAGAGGACATGTTGAGAGTCAAAGAGTGGTGTGATGCAAACCGACTATCCCTCAACTTTAACAAGACCAATCTACTGAGCTTCAAGTACGACAGTGGCCCTCTGACTATCGATGGTAGAAACTTGGAACAGAAACCCTCAGTGAAATATTTGGGCATCTACATTGATGATAGGCTCAAGTTCTGAGCCCACATTGAGGAACTGAGCAAGAAACTAGCAAGGGCTTGTTATGTCATCAAAATAATATCCAGCGAATTAGGTGAAATGGTTGCTCGGACCGCCTTTTTTGCTCTGATTGACAGTCTTCTTCGATATGGAGTTCCTTTTTGGGTTTTTGCAGCCAAGCCTTGTTCAAGTCCGTCTTTGTTCTTCAGAAGAGAGCTGTACGATTTTTATACGGAGTGGGAATAAGAGAATCTTGCAGGCCCTTATTCAAACAACATGCTATACTTACGCTTCCAAGCATCTTCATCTTGGAGTCTGTTTGCCTGATCTTCAGGAAACACCGCATCCAGGACAGACAGACCAGATACAAGCTTCGTGAGACCGATCTGATTCCATTGCCCATTCCGAAATACTCGCTGTCGAAAAACTCGTTGATCTATGAGTCTATCAAGATGTTCAACCATCTGCCAAGAGACATTAGAACGTCGCCATCACTTCGTGTGTTCAAGGCAAGAGTGAATCGGATTCTTAAAGAAAAGGCCTACTACGATACCACTGAATTCTATGCCGATGATTTATCTGAATAGATATTATTGTGATATAATTAGGATAATTTCATGTTCCGATTATACAGTTCGTCCTTCCGTTGAAGATTTTTGATTTTGTATTTGTGTTATTTATTTATTTGTGTATTTGTTGTGTTATTATTTTAGTAATTAATTTGTCCTCCTTGTATTCACTTTACTTAATAACTTGGCTTTGTTACAAATATTCTATATTTCAAACAATAAAGCAATTTTGATTTGATTTGATTTGATTTGATACGGCATTGTGGCATGGGGAGGAACATACATGAAATATATCAAACCTCTCGAAGTCATGCAAAAACTTTTCATCAAAATTATATTTGAGAAAAAAAATACTTACCCCAGTGATGAATTGTATCAAGAGAGCGGATTACTGGATATAAGCCAACTGTATGTACTGAGAACACTTTCATATCAGTTCAAAACTCGATCACTATTGCACCCTATCGATCAAGATTACAATACGAGACTTAAGTAAAGAGTGAATACAACCACCTTGAAAGTAAACAAGACGCTATCGCAAAAATCATACTGGTTCTTGGTACCGTACATGTATCGTCTATTACCTGCATCAGTGAAAAACTCAAATGGTTCAAATTCTTTCAAAAAAAACCTCAAAATCTGGTTATTATCTCAACCGAGACGTGTTATTCATGACATGATGGAACTAAATAATTAGGATACTTTCAGTAACACTTATGTATATCTATTTATCTTATATTTTTTGCACACGGAATTTACTTTGTATACCTGATTTTAGAATTTCTTTTTTTTTAAGTTATAATAATTGTATGGAGTATGCGTGGGAAGGAATGCCTCGCACAAGTCTTTTGATTTCTGAGGTTGTATCTTTTCGATCTCCTTTTCCGTTTTGTGTATCCCAACAATTCTATATAGCTGTTATTTACTCTGATGAGATATTATGTGAACTTGAAGTTATAAACTTTTGTGTGAAGATGCATATAGTCTCCTACAAGTCTTAGGACTTCTTGAGACTCAAATCTTTTTATTTCCAATCTAGTTTTTAAATATTTTTTTTTCTCTGTGTAATGGTCTTGATATAATTTTGGAAATAAATTATTATTATTATATTATTAAAATGTGCAAGATATGGCATTTTTTTTATTAACTGCACAACCAAAATACAAATATTGCTGAAAGTTGGTGCATGTTCGATAATCATATGAGGTGCAGAATGGTTGCAAGTCAAACAGCATACAGGGTAGGCCAAAAAATATGAAAATTGTACAGGAGTAAAGTACCCTTATTCCAGAAAATTCGGCCAAATGTTATGAAGAAAAGCTGTTAAGAATTAAAAGTTATGCCTAAATACCAAATTATGACCTCGTAAGAAAAAAAATATAATTTCATGTTTGTCGATAAATTTGTACAATTTTTTAATTAACATTTAAAATGAAAACAAAATCATTTTATATCCGAGTTTTGATATGCATATCATCAGTTATAATGTTTCACATTGTGAAACGCTCAACTCTTGGTAGCCGTCGATTTTTTTTAACTGTGAAAAATAACTACTTGACCGTATAGTCCTCATACGTAAACTACTTTTTACAGAAATCAAATATTCCTATTCGTTTCCGAGTTATTAGCGTGCGGAGTTTCAAGTGAAAAGCCCTGTATAAACAAGGAAAAACTGCACTCACAGAAAACCATCTTTTGACAAAACATAATTTTGGTTTTCCAAATGCTGATTTCTTGTACTATGAACTATTTGCTCGTATTTGTTGTTATAATATTGACCAAAGGTGCCCGCAGAATGAAATTCAAGGGGCCATCGGCCAACATAACAGAACTAATTTGCGAACCTTGAGATCATGAATGTTGATTTTGATTCATGTGACATGGACTATAAAAAGTCAAGAGAATGATAGAATTGAAAAAAGTAAGAGAGAGTTTTCTATTCAGCAGCTGTTATCGATAAAGAAAAATGATTATACTTTACCTGTCATAATATATTTGTCAGTTGTTATTGAAGTGTATAAATTTATTTCAAGGAATGTAAGTTAGAGCATTGAATTGCTCTTTGTTCACACTATCCAGCGTCATCGGAATCATAGCATACAAATCTTAAGACTAAGGATAATTCTCCAGTGGCCGTTTTTTTATTCGCAAGAACCTCTTGGTCATATTTTTGATCTTCTCTTCAGAACAATAATTGATAACTTCTATTCTGCTTCCGCTCAGAACAATCTTGCGGTTTTTTGAAAAGGTGATCATTCTAAACTAAATCGAAAAGAAATCCTTAAAAATATCAAAAAAGTTGACCTATAAAAAAATGGGGAAAATTATTCAGCGTGTAAATTAAGTAGTTGTAAAAACTTCAAAGGGTGAATCTTTGACTTATTTTACTACAAAAAGTTCATATGACCATGAGTCCACAACGGCTTGGTATTGATTAACTTTCAAGTATAATTCTTTATGTCACTATAGGCAATGGAACCATTTTAATCAATTGAATATCTTAAAGTAAATAATACCCAAGTAAATGAACAGGAACAAAACAACTGAAAAACAAACGTTCAACTGTAATTTGGATCCAGGGGGGCATCTCCTCGCCTGGCCCCTTGCGATTGGCCTTGGTTATTGGGCTAAAAGTACATGTGTATTATTATAATCATTATTATCGGTTACCTTAAACGACATTTCAGGAACATGTATTGAAAAATAAAAATTGTACCTAGCCCTCCAACAATCACATCAATTCATAATGGATGTGGTTGGCTACGCTATAACCTTTTATCGGAAACGCTAGAAAAATGAATTGAGAAGAATAATATGTGTATTGGACAAATTTATCAAAACGGTAAATACAAAGTATCTCTATTCAAGGAAGAGAAATCCGATACTTGGCAACATGTCAAGATGTCTTTTACCTCTCCGTTGTTATCTCTCACCACCACATCAATTATCATTACAGAAAATACCTGAATACAGAAAGTAGGTATTTGAGAGGCTTGGTTATTTGAAAGTGTGTCGACGATTCTTGCGGCACAGTTAGCAGGAATAGGTAGGTACAGCACTGCTTGCTGTATCGTTACTACTAGCAAAGATTTATAATATCTTCGGCACTGGGAATTATCACTGAAGGTTTTGATTTATCATAAAAACTTGGATCGAGGTTTTTTTTTCCAGCCTTGATCAAATACCAACATTAAGAATATCTATCGTCGTTATTCACAATTGAATATATTTGTAATGAAAAAACAGGGTGATTTTAAAGCTGGTACTTTTCTTTCAAGACTGTATAGAATGCAAGAAAATAAGAAACTTTTTCAATCAAAATTATATCTGAAAATGCTTCGTTTCGATACAGGGTGTTGAAGAATAAAATGCCTTTTTTGTCACAACTTTCCTACCACTCCAGATATTTCCAAAAAATTTGGTACACTTCTTCTCACCATCAAATTTTTTCTTTTTATCTAAAA